>JAHFWF010000037.1:0-532955 GCA_022545495.1 Chrysanthemum lavandulifolium
ATTCGATAAATAAGTTAAAGTTTACAAGCAAGAAATCCCAAAGTTTGATAATACACAAAGAGTTTACAAAACATGTCGAATGGTAATTGTTAAAAGCACAAGACTCAATGTATGCCATGCACCCAAAAGCTCCATGAAGTGCTATCATCTTAAGACCCGAGATAAACATGCTAAAAGTGTCAACACAATGGTTGGTGAGTTCATAAGTTTGTTGAAAATGATTTGAAAAAAGTCTATAAGAAATGTTGATGCAACAAAGGCCTTGTAAATCCACTCGGCCCAAGTTCCGCCCATACAAAACTTGCAACTGTGTGTTTACAATCCATTGCCAAAATATGGAATTGTCAATCTTGTTTGTAAGTAGGACATAGGTGCATACGATATATACATGTACTTAATGCAAAGAATCACGCCAACTGAACCTCTTGACGAGTCTAACTTGTTTGTAATGTTTCATTGAATAACAGATTATATTCACCCCGTGTCACGTCATCATGGACCAAGGGTGGGGCGCCACCGATAGTACTATCAATACCTCTCCGCCGGCCCCGCAGGAGTTAACCATTGCTAAAGTTTGTATGTTGATGCATAATTGAAAACTAGTTTAGCACATTAAGGCACATATCGCAATAAACCACACATAATGTCCAAAGTGTATAAGAAGTATATTGTAACACAATTGTATAAATGGTTTGAGTATTCGCAAGAGTGAAACAAGTATTTAAGCATGTAACTCCCCCAAATAGTTTGTAAGAATTTAAACGAGTAAAAGTGGGGTATGAACTCACCTGGTATGATTGATATGCTAACAAGATGAAGTGAACGAAAGTGAGAGTCGGAAACTATCCGCGACCTAGAATGAATGTTATGACTTGAGTTATGATATGTTGTCGTGAATGCATGATTTGAAAACGTATCACCCAATATGCTACTTGAAAACTAGTTATATAAAAATATTGTTACTTGAATGTGTGACGGTTTCATGTCGAAAATAAATACTTTTGAGCTAATGGTAAAAATATAGTTAAAACTATGTAACGGTTTTAGAAATTGACAAATCGGTTTACATCGGACTTCACGTAATGTATACATAGGAAAACTAACTCGCTTTTAAGGTCCGTTTCCCCGAAACGTCCGTTTAGGCCCTCAAAACCTTGATTAAAATCGACAGCTTACTAAAGCTGTGAATAGTGTTTTCAAGACGTTTTTGACCCAAAGTTCGCTTAACCATAACTCACTCGTTTTAAGTCCGTTTTCAAGTTCTTTATATCCACGAAGGTAATGAAGAGTACTAATATATTTTTAAACTCGGAGACTTCACGAAATTTTAAGGCCACTGTTTGGGTCAGTTAAAATTGGACTGCATGAACATTTTCCGAAAATTGTAGTTTTAAATCGTAACTTGGAAACCACGTGTATTTTTCGTTATAACTCCGCTTTAGTCCGCTCAAAAGGCCACGTTCATAACTAAAATCTATTTTCTAAAACTTTAATAAAACTTATAAAATAACTAACTTTTCGGAAAAATTATAAATTTCAAGGCGCTTCGCCCATTTTAAAATTACCATTTTCTCTAATCATTTTAACTCAAACAACACCACAATATCCCTTGAACTACACTTCACCAATCCTACTAGTAAAACAACTTCATTTGATCATAACCAAAATAAATATTCATTATAAGGCTAAAAATATATATCCAAACTTAAATAAACATGTATAAAATTTATATAACCATTTCCTCCAAAAACCACAACTAGACTTTGGTGATCCATTTTTCAAACTTATCATTTTTATAAACTTCTAACTAGTACATACTTGTTATAAAAATTAATAGGACACATATGGGTGATAACATTTGATAAACATGAATAAAAACTACAACTTGAGCAAATATGATCATATGGACTTCATAAAGATGCATGAAAATATATATATAAAAGGTAAAAGATGAAGTTTTAGGCTTACAAGTTGCTTGATGAGGTTTAGTGAACCAAGGATTTATCCTAAACACCCTAGGTTTTTATTTCTAAACCCAAACAAAGAGTGTTACTAGATTGTGTAGAACTTGATAAGAAAATTTTGATGATCACTTCTTTGAGCTCCTATGGTGGCCGAAAGTTTGAGGGAAGAAGAAGAGAGGAAAGTTTTGATCTTGACTTGCAATAATGTGTTGAATGAGAAAAAGGGTGGAGTGTAGGACTTTTATAATTGAAAGATCTTGCAAATCTATATATTAGGTGAATCATTCAATTAATAATACATACATATACTTATTATTATTATGTAAAAGTATAAATGTAGTAGAAGTAAAGTTATTTGAGGATAGTAGTAACTTGTAGTATTGTTAAATAAGATTAGTAAATTGTATACACATTTGAATATTTAAGGTAGCGTTAGATAAAATAAATTTCACGGGTCAAGATAAAATATATTTAGGTCATAAAAATTATAAAAATACATTTCTTGTAAAGTTTGAGTGATATAATCATTATCGTGTAGTTTTTAAGAAAAGCGTCGTAATAATATAAATTTAACAATTTATATACAAAATAAATTTAAAACACTGGTTAAACTCATAATATTATTTTTATAAACTAAATGTAAGTATAAAAATATATCGGGATCATTTTTGAAAGTATCGAATTAAATGTTCAAAATAATACTTGCGCGATAGCGTTTATTTAATAAGAGAATAAAGTGTAATGTAAAATGTAAAACCATGCACAAACCGTTATGAAATGATGAATATGGAGTATGAGAAATGACCGGAAATTGAGAATTGTGACATTCTTCCCCTGATAGAAGAATCGCGTCCTCGCGATTCAATCGATGATACATAAGGTTCTACCCTAAGGTTTAGAGAAATCAGAATGTATGGTCAAAGTGTTTATGCCAAAACTTACGCGTCTAGGTTTCTTATCTAAGGAGACTCACTGAATCTGAATAATACGGTGGATCACTTAATGGTCTAGGAAAACGTGCGATTACGCATTGCGGGCTTCTTGGTCCCTATATAGAATGCTCGACCTCGGGAGGACCGATATTGAGTATGAGGGTGTGGGTTATTTCCTTCAATTGCCACAGCTAGAGGAGCTTGCATCGGTGGCTTATTCAAGCGAGGACAATTATTCGGAAGTGATTCGGTGTTACATTCAAAGCAAGTCCTTTGATTATTCCTTTTACATCGCTCCTTAAAATGGCCGATCGATTGCAATTTGTACACAAGCGGCGTGGCTTGGTCTTGGTGATGATAAGCACATTTAGCACATTTGGGATGTGTACCGATATTCTCTTTGTTCGCACCGGTTGCCACAAAAACTCTTGCCCTTTTGTTGTCTCGCTACCACGTCTATCCGCTTATTCGACCCACTTGCTTCCTTCCTCTTGTCAACGCTCTTCAACGTACCATTTCTAACCATCTCGTCCGTCGTGGTTCCTACCCTCGATTGCACTTTGTATTGTAGACGGCTCGATTGTTTTCACGGTTCCACGGATTTCGGGACAAGACCATATATGTACCTCGAGATTCTCTTGGATTCGGGGTAACCATATGAGGAACTAGTCCGCTAATTCATGGAATCGATCGGTGTAGGCTGCGTGACCACCCCTATCATGGAGTGGTGATAAAATTCATCCTCTAGTTTCGCATTTCATTGTCCGGGCAAGACTCCTCTTTCAATAACGCCTTAAATTAGTCCCATGTCATGCCTATAGTCGCTTCTCGCCCCTAGCTTTGTAGTTGTGTGTTCCACCATGTCAATGCCTTTCCCGATAACAAGCAAGCAAAGATACTTCACTCTCGATGTGTGGCACAATTGTCGATGTCGATCACCGCCTGCCTTTTCTACCCATCGAGTATACGCCAAAGCACCTCCTATACCATCAAACTCCACGTGTTTGCATGCCGAAAATTCCTTATATGTGCATCCAATTACATTGTTGTTGTTGTTGGTGTTGTTGTTGTTGTTCTTGCCACTACATTGTTGGTGTCGCCATTCCGCTCCCGTGGTTTCCGAGTTATTCATATGATTTCCAACTTGTGTGACAATAGTGGGAAGCAAGATTTGAAGTTGTTGAGCGATGATGGCGGCAAAATCGGGGTTTCCTTGATGTTGTTGTCATTGTTACCCATGTCACTACCACCTCCTCTACCTCCACGCCCACCGTCATTCCACCTCTTGGTGCCGCACCACCTCGACCAAGATCTGCGTGTTACTCTCTTTGGTGCCATTATCTCTCGCAAGGAAAGAACCGTTGAATTTCCAAGGTGTCTATACTTAACGTCCTCAAACATAATACCACGCCACAAATTGGTTCCTAAGGTGTCCACATCGATCTACGTATGCGTGGTCGCATATGTCCACGTGAGTTGTGACGCATTTATAATTATGTTGGCCACCATAATTATAATTGCTTCATTTCACACATGTACATACCACCAAGCATACATGTCTCGGCGATTGGTGTTACTTAAATAGGTAGCTACCTATCATCCGATTCTAAACGGTGAAGGAGGGATTTAGGGTAGGCATCTAGGAGAGTCGCACTTGGTGTATAGGAAATTCCGTTAGGTGCTAGAATCACTACGAGGTTTGGTCGCCGCAGTTCCCAAAGTATCCTCAAGAGAACTCCCATCCTCGGGCAAAATCATCAAATCTATCCGACTTTATAGTAACACTTATTTAGCTCGATCTCGCATCTCATCAAACAAGAACATCACGAGATCAAGTTAGATAAGTGCTCATTACTGAGCTCCATATCTTTGATGACCCAACTAGATTTTGGGACTCCCCTATTGGTACAAGGAAACTACGTTATCTAATGAGGTAGGTCTAGACGAAATACTTAAGAAAACATATGCGCACGAAAAGTGTGTAAGGTGATAGGAAACGAAAGGATCGACGTGAAAGCGGTTATAGTCTAGGAACTAAAATGCAACCTAGTTCTCTATAACCAAGGCTCGGTACTAATCATCACACCCCAAAATATCGCAATGAACGATAGTGTCATTGGGGTATAACGTCATAGCACAAAGTATGGATACGTAAAACGACCTCTATAATGAGACGCTTTGAAAAGTTTACCATTCGATAAATAAGTTAAAGTTTACAAGCAAGAAATCCCAAAGTTTGATAATACACAAAGAGTTTACAAAACATGTCGAATGGTAATTGTTAAAAGCACAAGACTCAATGTATGCCATGCGACCCAAAAGCTCCATGAAGTGCTATCATCTTAAGACCCGAGATAAACATGCTAAAAGTGTCAACACAATGGTTGGTGAGTTCATAAGTTTGTTGAAAATGATTTGAAAAAAAGTCTATAAGAAATGTTGATGCAAAGAAAGGCCTTGTAAATCCACTCGGCCCAAGTTCGCCCATACAAAACTTGCAAACTGTGTGTTTACAATCCATTGCCAAAATATGGAATTGTCAATCTTGTTTGTAAGTAGGACATAGGTGCATACGATATATACATGTACTTAATGCAAAGAATCACGACCAATCGAACCTCTTGACGAGTCTAACTTGTTTGTAATGTTTCATTGAATAACAGATTATATTCACCCTGTGTCACGTCATCATGGACCAAGGGTGGGGGCCACCGATAGTACTATCAATACCTCTCCGGCTCCCGCAGAGTTAACCGATTGCTAAAGTTTGTATGTTGATGCATAATTGAAAACTAGTTTAGCACATTAAGGCACATATCGCAATAAACCACACATAATGTCCAAAGTGTATAAGAAGTATATTGTAACACAATTGTATAAATGGTTTGAGTATTCGCAAGAGTGAAACAAGTATTTAAGCATGTAACTCCCCCAAATAGTTTGTAAGAATTTAAACGAGTAAAAGTGGGGTATGAACTCACCTGGTATGATTGATATGCTAACAAGATGAAGTGAACGAAAGTGAGAGTCGGAAACTATCCGCGACCTAGAATGAATGTTATGACTTGAGTTATGATATGTTGTCGTGAATGCATGATTTGAAAACGTATCACCCAATATGCTACTTGAAAACTAGTTATATAAAAATATTGTTACTTGAATGTGTGACGGTTTCTTGTCGAAAATAAATACTTTTGAGCTAATGGTAAAAATATAGTTAAAACTATGTAACGGTTTTAGAAATTGACAAATCGGTTTACATCGGACTTCACGTAATGTATACATAGGAAAACTAACTCGTTTTAAGGTCCGTTTCCCAAACGTCCGCTTAGGCCCTCAAAACCTTGATTAAAATCGACAGCTTACTAAAGCTGTGAATAGTGTTTTCAAGACGTTTTGACCCAAAGTTCGTTTAACCATAACTCACTCGCTTTAAGTCCGTTTTCAAGTTCTTTATATCCACGCGAAGGTAATGAAGAGTACTAATATATTTTTAAACTTGAGACTTCACAGAAATTTTAAGGCCACTGTTTGGGTCAGTTAAAATTCGGACTGCATGAACATTTTCCGGAAAATTGTAGTTTTAAATCGTAACTTGAAACCACGTGTATTTTTCGTTATAACTCCGCTTTAGTCCGCTCAAAAGGCCACGCTCATAACTAAAAATCTATTTTCTAAAACTTTAATAAAACTTATAAAAATAACTAACTTTTCGGAAAAATTATAAATTCAGTGGCGCTTCGCCCATTTTAAAATTACCATTTTCTCTAATCATTTTAACTCAAACAACACCACAATATCCTTGAACTACACTTCACCAATCCTACTAGTAAAACAACTTCATTTGATCATAACCAAAATAAATATTCATTATAAGGCTAAAATATATATCCAAACTTAAATAAACATGTATAAAATTTATATAACCATTTCCTCCAAAACCACAACTAGACTTTGGTGATCCATTTTCAAACTTATCATTTTATAAACTTCTAACTAGTACATACTTGTTATAAAAATTAATAGGACACATATGGGTGATAACATTTGATAAACATGAATAAAAACTACAACTTGAGCAAATATGATCATATGGACTTCATAAAGATGCATGAAAATATATATATAAAAGGTAAAAGATGAAGTTTTAGGCTTACAAGTTGCTTGATGAGGTTTAGTGAACCAAGGATTTATCCTAAACACCCTAGGTTTTTATTTCAAAACCCAAACAAAGAGTGTTACTAGATTGTGTAGAACTTGATAAGAAAATTTTTGATGATCACTTCTTTGAGCTCCTATGGTGGCCGAAAGTTTGAGGGGAAGAAGAAGAGAGGAAAGTTTTTGATCTTGACTTGCAATAATGTGTTGAATGAGAAAAAGGGTGGAGTGTAGGACTTTTATAATTGAAAGATCTTGCAAATCTATATATTAGGTGAATCATTCAATTAATAATACATACATATACTTATTATTATTATGTAAAAGTATAAATGTAGTAGAAGTAAAGTTATTTGAGGATAGTAGTAACTTGTAGTATTGTTAAATAAGATTAGTAAATTGTATACACATTTGAATATTTAAGGTAGCGTTAGATAAAATAAATTTCACGGGTCAAGATAAAATATATTTAGGTCATAAAAATTATAAAAATACATTTCTTGTAAAGTTTGAGTGATATAATCATTATCGTGTAGTTTTTAAGAAAAGCGTCGTAATAATATAAATTTAACAATTTATATACAAAATAAATTTAAAACACTTGTTAAACTCATAATATTATTTTTATAAACTAAATGTAAGTATAAAAATATATCGGGATCATTTTTGAAAGTATCGAATTAAATGTTCAAAATAATACTTGCGCGATAGCGTTTATTTAATAAGAGAATAAAGTGTAATGTAAAATGTAAAACCATGCACAAACCGTTATGAAATGATGAATATGGAGTATGAGAAATGACCGAAATTGAGAATTGTGACATCATTAATTCAATTATATCTTCAATTGTTTGTGTGTATGCTTGCATGTTCTCCATGTCCGGCTAATTTACTTGTGTGTTTGCTTAGATATATGAAACCTAGTATTGAATATTGATTGGTTGTCTCTTATCTTAATTGTGATTGACCTAGTATTGCGATAGGTCATTCGTTGTGTTATTAATGCTTGATTAGTCTTTGTTGAACCTTAGCTTATAGTTACTAGTGGAATTGTAGGGTAAATATCCAAAGATAACCTTAGTGTTAAGTTTATGAATCCTAGAGATTTCGTAGTCATTAACCTTAGGTAGCTTCAAAGAGTTAAGGATAAACGCATACCCTACGACCTTAGAAACACAACGCGTTAAGAATAAGGACGTGACAATTCAACCATCAATAGGAGATAACTAGGGAGTAATAACATCTAAGTAAACACATTTTTAATCATCATAAGAGTACACAACAATAGACATAGACTACACTCACCTTAGTTTAGATAATTAGATAAGTAGAGTAATCGGTAGAAATACCAACCCCCAAATCCAAACCCCGAGATTCGTACCTTTCAATTTCTTAAAAAATATATAAAAGATAAAAATAATCTTCCTCAACCCCAACCTTAGCGTAGTAATTTCTCACTAGCATTCCTATTCCCTAGAGAACGATATCAATTCCCGAGGCTTACCCTAATACTACACTACAACGATTAGGTTCATCGCTTAGGGTGTTGAAAAACTTGCTCGATTTAAAAGGAAGTTCCTTTGACCCGAACGCGCGTTATGCAGCGTATCAAGTTTTGGCGCCATTGCTGGGAATAGAATAGCTAGTTAGATTTCCACCTCGTTTAGGTTCCCTTGCTTGATTTCTATCAAGTAAGCTTTTTTCCCACTTTTAACTTCCTCGTAGTCTATCCCCCTTATTCGTGACCTTTGTTAGTAACCCCATCACTTTTCATCATGGAAGGTGATAGCTCATCAAACAACAACCCACCACCAAATAAATCACTTTTTCTCAAAACCCAACCCAATGACCAACACAACCGCCGAAGCCGTTATGTGAGTAGAAACACCGACCTTCAAGATTTGCACAAGGTATTTGATAGTACAATTAGGGATGCTGTTGAGAAAGTGGTCAGCGCCTCTGCAGTTGGCTCCATGATCAATAGTAATTCAGAAAATGGCTTAGTGGATAAAAACGTGAATGAGAAGGATAGTGCTTATTTCAATCTTTACCCCACTAAGGAAGAGGTTGCTTACCATCAATACATAATCGATAATCCCCGATCACCCATCATTAGGATATGTCCAAAGATTAGGAGAGGAAATCCTTGGAACCTCAAAATCCCTTGTATGATCGGATATAGGAATGTCAAGCATGCTTACATAGATACGGAATCTCCCATTAATGTGATGTCATCAGCTGTTTACAATGACATTATGAATGAGCGACTTAAGATTAGGAGGGACCCTAAGTATCCAGGTGGGGTTTGCAACTTTGGGGGAAGAGTCAAAGATGTACACGTCTTTATAGGAAATTTCACCTACTTAGTTGATTTTGTGGTCCTAGAAGACATCGGGTGTGTCATTGACTATAGCTTATCTCAAGTAGTGCTAGGAAAACCGTTTGTTGAAACATCTAAAATGAGCCATAATAAGTATGAAGGAATGGTTAGGTTTAAGGAAGGGTTGATGAGATCACTTATAGGATGCCTTGGAAGATGAATGGATATGCCCCTTTATCCCTTTTTGAACGAGACAACATTAGAGCTTTTGAGGAAAAAAGCAAAGACGATATTGAAAAAGGTTTGAATTTCATGTGGGAGAAAAGGAGACTTTATTATAAGGATTGCTTGACCCTAGAGCCTAGGTATAGAGTCGATGAAAATTTTGTCAATATGATAGAATTCTCATTGAGAATGAAAATGAGACAACGTAGGGCACGACTTGAGTCGAGCTACAAGACCGATAAATAAAGAAAAGCGCTTCGTGGGAGGCAACCCATGCTTAATTGTTTGCTTGTTTGTGTCGTATATCTTTTATTGATTGTTTATTCTCATGTTTAAATTTGTAAAATGCTTTATTTTGTCTTTAACCTCGTCTTAATTACATATAAAGGTATTTTACATAAGGGATAAGTGTAGGGAGGATTACACACGTTTTCAAAAGAACGTGAACATGAGAATTACGATTATTTAAAAGATATACATGTGTGTTTGTTCGAGTCAAATGCTTGTATCGAGTCATAATTGATGTTTTGCGTGAAATTTTTCCAGATTCTAAAGATAAAATTTTGCAAAATTTTTCCAAAATCGAGACCGGTTTGTTGGGATAACTCGACGCGCGTGGTCGCAACCGGTGGCGTCGGGAGGAGTAGAAGCGCTTACTAACTTTTTCTAGTTTTCGAGCTACTTATAAATTTTTGGAATTTTTCGGTCTTAATTTTCCGAAAATCAGAAACATCCATTCCACAAGCATTATATCCTAGTTTAGTAGAGTCATATATATATTGTTACCGCGATTTCTGCTGAAGGTTTCATTTGTTTTCTTCAGTGTGTGAGGTTTAATTTATCAAGAAGAAGATACATAAGATTGGAAGGAGCTTTTAACGCAAACACTCTTCTTGAAAAAGATTTAACCACTACTTCACACGGATCCTACCGAGCTAATCGGAGGAGTACTAGTTTCTTTCGTTTTAATTACCTTCCATAATCATAACTTTGATACTTTCGGGAACATTGGGGACAATGTTCGGTTTATGTGTAGGGAGGGAAAATAAACGGAACTTTGAAACTATGCTTATCCTTGACTATTTGCCTTGTCCAATTTTATTTGTGTAATAAACCATGAGAAATATCGGTTAGGGTAATTTTGGGACCAAATTTAAAATTTTTCATGACATGTAGGAGTGGGCCATTAGTCTTAATAAAGCGTCTCATGGATAGGAAGTTATATGACTAGCACAAAAACCCTTTACCACTTAAATTCCACCCAAAATGTGAGGATCGCCCTTAGATTTGTAGGAATTAAAGCTTTCCACTTTAATGCTTAGAGAGTGTACCGGTAGTATAATAGATTCTAGAACTTGTTTCGTGATGCATTCCGAGATCGCCAGTAAGACTACACTTGTGTAGTTAGGAATAACTAAATGATAAGAGGCATTAGGATAACCCTTGTTTGATATCCGTAATATAATCACTTCTTCCACATCGGTTGAGTAATTCCCCCACACCCTTGCGTTGTACTCATCTTTAGTACACGATACCCCTAGTTAACCCCTCAGAGCCTATCCTTTTCGCAGTTCTCGTGATGTTTTAGTTTTTTGGAATATCAATGAAGAGCATTGTTTACAATCCACCCCCAAATGTACACCCAAATCGCCTTAGCCTACCTTGTATGCACTCACTTTTAGTGCATTATTGTTATCATACTAAACCCTTAGTTCAATTATCTAGTTGCTTGCATAAGTTGCTAAGTCGATTCATATCCTTTGTACACAGTTTTGGGACGATTGGGACTCATGGGAAAAGTTAAATTTTATGAAATGACAGGAAGGGAACGTTAAATTCAAATTCCCTTTATTTGCGTAATAATTAACTCCAAGTGTTTTGATCTTTTCAATTCGGGTCAAATTAGTGTTAGTGTAATAAAAACTGAAGTGTAGGTATGTGCCTATAAATCCTTATTATTTTGATGTTATCGTAGAGGATGGTAGAGTAAAAGTGTATGAAAAAAAAGAGAAAAATAAATCGAAAAAAATAGAAAAAAATAGAAAAATGAGAAAAGAAAAAAAATAGAGTGTAAAAAAAAAAAAAAAAAAAAAAAAAAAAAAACGGCTACCATCCTACATCCATCTTTAAATTTATGTTTGTTTGTTTCAATTTATCTAGAGTTTAGAGTGTCGAGTCTTGGCTTAGCAACGCCATTCTTCACATGCTTCTAACATAAAGATTTTTACTTGCCACCACTAAAATCGCCTATCCCACCAAACCCTTTGTTTCCCTACCGTAAGCCTACTTACAACCCTTTAAAAGACCTCTTGGATAAGTTTTCCTAGGTGCTTACGCCAAATCGATGGAGGTTTGATCTAGTCTCAAGCATATGGTAATCTATGTACTAGGACCGGTTAATGAGTTTTTATCTTCCATTTTCAACTTGATATATTTCATATACACCCGAGAGATGAGAATATCTAAACACCACTTGTGAGGTGCTAGTATGTAATTTCCATGCTTGTTATGACTTTTCCGGGGCTTATATGTGTTGTGAATCGTTCTAAACTAATGCTTCATGACCCCTAACTTGTAAATTAATTGGCTAAAAGCACATTTGCTTGAGGACAAGCAAATACCAAGTGTAGGGATATTTATTAAGGATTTAAAAGGTACACTTTTGAGGGGACATTTAAGCACTTAATTGATCACTTTTGTATCCGTTACTACTTAATTTCGTTCCTTTTCACTTTTTAGGTCTCTTGAAGGCAAATTGCTGGAATGACACTTATTCGGACGAAAAGGCGCGAATATACGAAGAAAATGGCCAAAGTCAAGAATCGAGACACTCAAGCTGCTGAAATTGAAGGGGACGGCGTCACTGCTTAAATGCGACGCCGTCGCAATACACTTTGTGACGACTCAGTAGCCAAATTGCTATTTTACAAGTGACGGCATCAGGTTTTAAAGAGTAGGCGCCACAACTCGCACGACCTAGATTTGGATCCGCACGGCGTCAAAGATTGATGCCGACGGCGTCACAAGCATAAGGTGACGCCGTCACAAAGTTGACGTGGCCAAGACAATACCCTAATGGCAGCGAGCCGACGGCGCCACAATTAAAGAGTGACGCCGTCGCATTTTGTAACACTATATATAGAATCCGAATTTTTTAGTTTTTAGGAAGGTAGTTTTGTGGAGTAAAAACCTAAACCGAACCAAGGCTGTCTTGTGTAGTATCTTAGGGTTCCATACCCTATTTTACAACAAGATAAGTGTTTTACTTCATCAATTTAATTATTTCTTCAATTGTTTGTGTGTATGCTTGCATGTTCTCCATGTCCGGCTAATTTACTTGTGTGCTTGCTTAGATATATGAAACCTAGTATTGAATATTGATTGGCTGTCTCTTATCTTAATTGTGATTGACCTAGTATTGCGATAGGTCATTCGTTGTGTTATTAGTGCTTGATTAGTCTTTGTTGAACCTTAGCTTATAGTTACTAGTGGAATTGTAGGCTAAATATCCAAAGATAACCTTAGTGTTAAGTTTATGAATCCTAGAGATTTCATAGTCATTAACCTTAGGTAGCTTCAAAGAGTTAGGGATAAACGCATACCCTACGACCTTAGAAACACAATGCGTTAAGAATAAGGACGTGACAATTCAACCATCAATAGGAGATAACTAGGGAGTAATAACATCTAAGTAAACACATTTTTAATCATCATAAGAGCACACAACAATAGACATAGACTACACTCACCTTAGTTTAGATAATTAGATAAATAGATAAGTAGATTAATCGGTAGAAATACCTACCCCCAAATCCAAACCCCAAGATTCGTACCTTTCAATTTCCTAAAAAACATAAAAAGATAAAAAATAATCTTCCTCAACCCCAACCTTAGCGTAGTAATTTCTCACTAGCATTCCTATTCCCCTAGAGAATTATATCAATTCCTGAGGCTTACCCTAATACTACACTACAACAATTAGGTTCACTGCCTAGGGTGTTGAAAAACTTGCTTGACGAAAAGGAAGTTCCTTTGACCCCGAACGCGCGTTGTAGGCGTATCAACAAGTCCTTGGGTGAGTTGACAATTAGAGCAATTATTGTCATGACTAGAAACCGGAGGAGGTGGGATGTTTTGAGGAGGCTCCACGAAGGATGGTGGAGGTGCGTTGAGCAATGTAGGATGTGGTTCCTCTAAAAATGAGGGTGATGATGCATGAGTTGGTGGTGGAGATGGAAAGTCCTCTATATGGTTAAATCTTTGGTATTCCTTGTCTCCAAAGATGGACTATTTGGTGATGAAGGTGGTTCCCTATTTAACGAGAAAGTTGGTGAGTGGGAAGTCCTTGGTGGTGAGTGTTCTAACGAGTAGAGATTTTGATGGGAAAGAGGTTCGGTAAAGGAATGTAGTCTAGGTTCTAGAAATGAAGGCTTGGGTGTTTTACTAGAGCTAGGTGTGTTTGGTTTAGTCCTTGATGAAGCATTTTCCAACTCAAAAGGTCAAATTCTAATTCTAGTGGTTCTTTTAACTATTGTTGGTTGAGTTTTTTGAGGGGGGATTCTAGCATTTGGACTTCTTACGGGTGATGACTCGGTGGATACTATCTCATGAAGAATATGAGCATTCTTTTTGGATGAACCTTTAGTTGAAGAGTTCTTGCTAGATACTTTAGTCATGATGAAAGAAAGGGTATAATAGAAGTCTTAGCTACTGATTTTTGGATTGTGGTATGAATAGTGGCTTAAGCTCATAAGAATGCTTGGTTTATAAAGGATGAAGTTCAGTTAATGAATGAAATTCTTGACCACTAAGAATTTTTGGCATGCACTAAGGTCAACTATAGTGTTGTTCTATTCTAGGGAGTCATTAAATGGTAAGTAAAAGTGTTTAGAATACCAAATAGAGTTTGAATTTGGAAGAAAAGCTGATCATAAGCTGTTCTGTAGACCCGGATCTCACGGTTCCCTCTCATTAGGGATCCGTCTAGTTATAAACCAGGGATCCGTCTGTCAAACAGCAAAGTGGTGAAGTGATTATGCTATTTTAAGGTCTAGTACCTATAAATCTTAAGGGTTTGACTTCCCTCAGATGTCTTAAATGGTATGTGACTTAAATGTCCAACCATAAGGAGTGAGGATACCTAATGATGGTTTTTTGTAGGAAAATGGACTTTTTGAGAGTGCAACTAAGTATTTAAGGATGATACTATTGATTTGAGGATGAAAAATGAGGACAAATGATCCTAGAGATCAGATGGTGGCTTAAGAAAAATTTGGAAAATTCCTAAAAAAATAAAAAGAAATGAAAAACTCGTTTTAAGCCTATTTTGAGGTAAAAGATGACTAAAATCAATTTGTAAAAATTAAGAGAAATAGCAAACTCAGTATTTTGAGATGTGAGGAACATTGTGTGTGTATTGGAACGGAAATATGGTGAGTTTTGGTGAAGTGATAAATCAAAAATACCTAGAGTGTGATCCTATGTTAGCTAAGAGTGAGAGTGAGACCTACTGAGTTTGAGGAAGACTTAAATGGTCCTAAAGTATCATGTTTAGCTAGTGTGATAAGGTCTAGAGGATTAGATTGAAGTGAAAGTGTAAGAATTCCTTATCTGTTTGCCCGGATCCCACGGTTCCCTCATCTGAGGGATCCGGCTAGTTATAGCTCAGGGATCCGGCTACTGCTGACCAGTAGCTTCTTAGCAAATGTGCAGAATTTGCACTCTTTAGAAAATACACATCCTACTTATTTCTACATTCAATAATCAAATATGCAAGCAACAATATTACGCATAGTAATTAAGGGCGACTAGAAGGTAAGCAAAATGAGCGGGACCGACTTCTTGATTGTGATCAAGTCGTCGTAAAATTCTCATTTTTTGGATTCCTAGGTTAGAATGTTTTATTTAATGTCAAGCCATCTACTTAGAGCTACATCCTAAATTACAGAAATATTATTTAAATTGTTTTACAAACCATTGTTCACAATTAAGGTCCACGACCTTACCTTCCTCCCATTCAAACTCCTTCTCTATCGCCTCCACTCTTCACTCTCTACCCCTCCACCCCTACTTCTTCCTCTTCATGAGGAAGTTAGCAAAACATTTTAGCATGCCCCTTGTTTGTTGGAATTCTTGTGAAGGGCTCGAGACTTCTGGCAGTTGGTCAATGTATGCTAGGGGTCGAGTTGAACGTTGCCAATGGGATTGCTACCTTCTCCCTCTCTTTCTCTTTCATCTAATGAGTCCGTTGGTGGTTGAGGTCTCTTGCCTTCAACCATAATCCTTGTAGTCTTCTCATCAGATAGAGGCACCTTGACCTTGTTGCAAAAGGTGTGGTCATTGAAGTAGGGAGATGGGTCCAAAGCAAAGACGAAATTTCCTAGGTGAGTCAAGAGCATGGCATAGGGGAGCACCATCTTGTCCGTCCTTTTGACACTTGCCATTCGTTTCACCATGTAGTAGGCGAGATTGAAATGAGTCCCGGTTACAAGACAATAGATCATGAAGCTTAGGCAAGCATTGGGATGATCCTTATTTCCCACCAAACAAAGGACGTTCTCCCTTAGCACTAGTTCCCATTTCTTGTATAATGGGAACATTTCTGAAAGCTCCATTTGAAACGGATCTCTATAGATAACCTTGGACTTTCTAGTGACTCTTGACGGGGAGGCTCTTTCCATGAAGACGGTATCTCTTACCGTAGTTGCTTCCAGGATGGGTGTGAAGTAAACCTCGTGATGATCCACCATGTCATGAAGCTCGGCCAATGACCATTCATTTGAGTACATACATACTCCTTGACATGGGATACGAAGTATCCTAGCAAATTCTTCAAGAGTGAAGGTGAATTCGTGTCCATTGATGATAAACTCTATCGAAATGGTTCCATCTTCATTTCAAATGATCCTCATGGTCTTGTAAAACTCTAGTACAAACACAAGACAAATTTGCTCATTGATGTTCAAGAGGCAATGGAAGTTCATTCCCCCGAAGACTTGAGGAATGTTGGTGATTTTGGTGAATAAGGAGTGAACTACTCGTCCTTCGTGATATAGTCTCTTTTCCAACAACTTGAAAGCTTTTCTGTCATCCGGGTTCAAACCATCCTTTCTATGGTACATGGGAATGTAATGTGTGGTGTCTTGGTAATCTTGTTGTCTAATGCTAGGCATGATTGGTCCTAAACATCAAAACCACAATGTGGTGTTAATTGTGTGAATAGTATCCGAATGGGATTCATCACAATTTTGTTCAATACATCTTCATTGAATTCAAAAAATGAGTTTAATTTGTATTAACAATGTTGATTCTTTGATTTAGTTTATCTTAGAAAATAATGTGATACCAAATTGTGATAAACCCATTTGAGCTCAATTTCTAAAGATGAAAATTGTACTCCTAAGAATTGAAGAATGGAAATAAAAATGTACTGAAGATTATACTTACACAAGTGATTGTTTTCTTTGAGAAGATGATGAATTAACTCCTATGAATAGTAAATTGGGTTTTATGTTCGTGAGTTTGAGAGAGTAAATTGAAGTATAGAAGTCCACAGTGATCATCTTTTACTTAAACTGTCTTCTGGTGTGCCGGTTCCCACAGATCCCTTGAATGAGGGATCCGGCTAGTGAAAACTTAGGGATCCAGCATATCAGTAGTAAGTAGTTTAAGTAATCTTTGATAATTTTGATTTGGGAGTTCTAATTCTTGGCTAAGGTTGATGTTTATGCTCTATAACTTATGGTTTGGGGTTTTGACGTGTTTTACTAGTCCTATTTGACGAGGTTCCCTTTTTATGAATAAATCATAATTCTTGGGAGTTTCAAGAAAAAATATCCTTAATTCGACTGCGGGAAGGCTGTTCCTACTACATTTCGTTGGATGCGGTTACGAATAATCCAGCCAAAAAGTAATAGGAATTAGACCTAACACAATTCCAAATAGAAAAACTTATGGTTGATTTGAACCAATCAAGCGACTTGCCTTTTAGTAGATAGTACAAAGTAATGCTTTTCGGACTCAAGCTGGCGCCACATACCAGCCTTTGGTCAACAGAATTTTGAAAGAAAAAATTTGGCCTTCGATTGAAGTGTACATTGACGACATGAGAAAAGTCCAACTATTCAACAAAACACATCAAAGACCTCGACGAGACGTTTATCATGATATGAGGAGTTTCACATGGATACTTATTGATGTATATGAAATGTCAATAACCTTATGTGAGGAGTGATGACCAAGGCTCTCGAATAGCCACGATATCATTATCACTAGTTTGTAGTTTTATCTATAGAGATCAACGATGAACAATATTCTTGATGATGAGTTCAATATAGATAACAATTTTAGTGATTTTAAAGAAAGCGTAATGAGACTACTAATCTTAATCATGTTTATACAAAATGATATTATTAATTAATCTAAAAAATATACAATAATAATTTATTTGTAAGTAATTTATTAAAGAGCATACCTTTGCTATATATTCTTTTCAAGAAAAGAAATATTAAATCGAAATTCTTCATGATCTTCTTAGGATGCCCAAGTCCTAGTATGGAGAATTCTCAACAAGGAAAATATTAGAAATATCTATCATTATCCAACATTATAAAATATGATGATTTTAAAAAAAATGACCTTTTGTTTTTAAGAAATTTCCTTCCTTGTAGTTTTCAATCATACACGGATCGTATCAAGTTTTAAAAGTACACTATACTCTTAAGAAACTTGGTAACGAAGCTCTGCTACCAATTGTGGAAAACTAGAAGGGGGTTGAATAGTTTTACTGATTAAAACTTCGTTTTAAAATATTTAGATCGACTTATGCCAATCTATTGAATGTGTGTGTTGGATGTTGATAGATAAGTATATAAATAAACTATGCAAAGATAAAGAGTTAGAAGCACAAAACCACAACACGAGTATTTATAGTGGTTCGGCTACAAGGACACCTTCCTTGCCCTACTCCACTCCCCGAGTCACCTACTCAAGAGTTCGTAATCACTACACAACACAAGCTCCTTGTGGCGGAGAAGCCTTCACAACATCGTCTACTCTTTATCCGGTACAAGGCTAGACATCGGGTTCTTCCACGAGGTAGAACCAAACCTATCACAACGTCTCCTACACTTTATCCGGTACAAGGCTAGATACCGAGTTCCATTACAAAGGAGGAACTACTACCCAACACTACACAACACCTATCCCAAAGGAGACACACTCCTTATTACAACATTATCAAGGATATCAATATCCTTGGACACAACCTATCTATGTTTGTACATCGATGCACCATATCGATTGTACACCCTTGACATCTTTCGCTAATGCCCTTGACGAGATCTTTTGACACCTTTCACTAATGCCTTCATTATGGACCTTTGGCACCCTTCACTAATGCCTTAAACACGGACCTCCGGCATCTTTCACAAATGCCTTCGACTTGACCCTTTTGACATCCTTCACTAATGCCTTCAACACAACATTTCTAGAGAGGAGGAAAGAACTATCAACAAGAAAACTTCAGTAGTCTTGATGATGACGAAGCATGGCAACTCGTGGACTTGAGCTTGCTCGGCTTCAAGAGGTGGTGATCTTGCCTTTAAGAGGAACCTAGAAGATCACACAAACACAAAACTACATAGAAAGATCCTTTGGATCTGAGGTTAGAGAGTTTACAATACTAAGATAAAGTATATGTGAAGTGGCAACCTACAATGAAGAAATTGCTCACTATTTATAGACAAAAATTCACTACTGTCCCACGGATCCTTTGCTTGAGGGATCCGTCCAGTGTATTCCTGGGGATCCGTAGGACGCTCCCCCTAAATAGGTTATGTATCATGGATCATAGGTCATGGGTTATAGACTTTGGATCATGGGTATCCAAATAGATACAATGTATCTAGAAGATGCAATGCATCTAGTCAATGGGTCATGGGTTAACTCCATGGGTTATGGATAATACCAAATATGACTTCATGCACGATGTCATGCAATGGGTCATGGGTTATGGATCATGCTCCATGGGTATGAACTTTGGGTTTTACCCAACTACATTCAATGTGTCTAGTCAATGAGTCAAATACTTAGACTTCTACCCATTATATTACCCATTACAATATATACTAAGTATGTATATATATACCCATTATGTAAACACTAATTGTTATACATATGCATTACTATAACATGAAAACACTATCACTTGTTTAGCGTTTTATATGAAAACGTAAGTGTGTTAGTAAAATATTTGCTCAAACCATTTACGTATTTCATTTGTTTCGTTAAAATGATTTTACGTTTGTTATCGACAAAACATTAGAAGATCGTTAAATATAAATAAACGTTTTTACCGCTTATTTGTATTAACAGAAGATTAGGGAAAAACTTACTCGAAATTTCACTTATCAGATTCCATTGCAGAAGACATAATTTTTTCTAAAAAAATCGCCATGATATATATGATCCATGCATAATATCATGAAAAATTGATGAAACTTTTCGAACTAAGTGTCTTCTAGTAAAATCAAGTTCATCGGCCATATTTTTCAAAACAAAAGCTGTTCATCATGCGGAGTCATAGTAAATTAATTACGGATGTTCAAACTTGGTCGAAACTCAATTTTACGCACACAATTAGCAAAACCACCATCTTTAGCCTTTGATATCTTTATGATCGAGACCTTTGACCGAAAACCCTGAACTGAAACTTCTAGATATCGATACAAACTTTCCAAAACCGTCGAGTTCGTTCTCTAACGATCGATTTACACCATTTTACGACTACTTTTCCGAGTCATTTTTGTTGATTTCATGATTTTCCGACTATTATTGTTTTGCTAATTAAAAGTGGTAATTTCACCAAAAATCATTATAAAACCATTATAGGATGACATTTTGACGAAAACATGTAAAGTCATTTTTGATGGGTCAAGACGTCAAAAGAGTATTTTTCGATGATTTGTAATATTTTCAAAACCGTAAATGGTATAAATAACATCTGGTGTACGCATAACATTACATTGCAACACATGACATATCATATCCTTCACAATAGGTCAAGATTGACGTATCACATTACATCTCGGTGTACTCACTTTTGTCTTCGCATCATTCCACCAAGTGAGTTCCATAGCCCTACTTTTACTTGTTTTCATAAATGTTTTGGGGAGATACACGCCAATTGTTTTCATAACTATCATGATTATTTGAAACTACATGTTTAACTCGAATCGAATGTTTAGTCATGCAAAGTATGAAGATACCATACATAGTATTTCCATAGTATATTCATTGGACCGATGGTCTTGGTATATTCATTGGATGATGGTCCGGTATATTCATTAGACTCGATGGTCTTGGTACATTCATTGACCGATGGTCTTGGTACATTCATTGAATCGATGGTCTTGGTATAATCATTGCACTAATGGTCATGGAACAATTTGAAACCGCATTTAATTAGGTGTTATATTAAGTAACTATGGATACATTACTGAAATTTTTATCGCTACTTAGTATCAAGTATCAACAATAGGTCTAAAAAAAGTATCTAAAATAAAACTTTAGATATTTGTACCTTGTCGAAGTAAGGAACCATGGCATATATGTTCAAAATAGATTCCATTTTTAGAGAGTTGAACCAAAACGATATATGACACCTATATGGGGTAAAAATACTTAAAATGCTGTTTATAATGGCACAATTGTTTAACAACATTCATTGGCAACAGTATTACCACAAACAATGTAAAGTATTTGAGTTAAAAACAAAACGGGTACTTGTCCTGCAGTTAATACGTGCGGTGTAAACTTTAGGGGCCGACATACACAGAACTCTGCATTCCTAAACCTTGAAAAGCGTTTTTATCTCAACCATCCTTTATAAAATTCTATGTTAACACTCTCCCAATTCCTTTTCCTATTTTGATGCCATAAATTTTAATAAAAGACAATACCATGGGTATTAACATAACACAAAACTCAACAGTCGCAAAATACTACCTCAAACGTGAACCATTACAAAAATAGATTGTAAGGCATCTCAAACTTATTGGATATAGATGGAGGCTATTTTGGATGGTTGTCGTCACCTTGAACCACCTGATATGTACATGGACCTTGTAAATACAATTAGCATGCCATAATGACATATAATTATTTACTCGCAATTCGGAACAAAATCATTCTTCAATTATCATAGACAACATTTTTTTCAATTTCTTCCATCCTCCTTATTCACATATTACAATCTCTAGTTGACATCTCTTTGATACCCTAAACACAAAAGAGAATAATCAATTAATAGTTGTACTCAAAATATACATGTCGCACTGCAGATACCGCACGTGGTACAAAAGACAACAGAACAACATCAGTTGAACAACCAATATTTTAACGTACCTAGCATTTTGCTGTCACCCGAGACATGCACAAAACCCCGTGGTAAGAATATCAATTGCAATCTGAAAACAAAAACGCATATATGAAAATAAATCCTTAATTAGCCTAAAATTCTAAAGACAATCAAGAATGTACGTTGTCTCGAAAAAACTTATTCGGAGCCCATTAGATCATTGAAGAAAAAGTATTTGGGTTTCCTATATTAACTAATATCACTAATAAATGAGCAATTATGACCACAACCAATAGACATCGCTCAGAATCATCACCTAAGACCACATACCAGACGTTACACCAAACTCGTTGTATACAATGACACACAAAAATACATTTTGACTTTTTATAAAAACACTAACCATAACGTGATAAAAAAACTAACCATAACGTGTACATAGCATATAAAATCAAACAAAGTGATTTTAAACAGCACTATTTCTATCAATATAACCATGGCATACCAGTGTTGCTAGATTATTTTAACGTAGAAATGGTGATCGAGTTGAACCTAACAGAATTTGAACATAAAAGCTACACATTGACTAAAATGAATATTAATAAGTAGCCTAATACGAAGCAGCATATAAAGTCCCATGCTCCTACTATTTTGCGTTCTATAACTTATATGACCACATTTCAGATTCTAACAAAAATTGGGAAGCAGCTGTTCGGCATACCTAAAAAATAGCTAGTAAGACCCAAGAATAAAAAAAATAGACAAACACAATTGTTTTGCACAACCAACAAAAAACAGAATAGTCTAATCGAAACCTATGCATACAAAATCAGCACTTATGACCATATAGCATGCAACAACATAAAATATACAAGCTACTACAATTTCACGCTCCATAACTCACATGAACACAAATAAAATTGCAAAGAATGAACCCATCCAAGGTCTGATAATGCAAAACAGGTGTAAAACATGCAACATTGACTTAACACACAACAGTCTCAATAAACAATCTTGGACACAACTTATAGACCCTCAGACAACAACTTAAATCATGAATTGGTAACCCCATTAAACGTACTTCAGATAACTCAAAATTAAGCAAACACATAACACTAAAGTTAATCAAGCCCACCAAAAACGCTTTAGCACTTTTCAACATTTACAAAGATAAACAATAAAAAATGACAAATGTACCTTTTTAAAATGGGCAACAATCAAGAACATGTGAAATATTTAAAGCTTAAGGAACACAAACAGATATGTTGAACAATAATTTAACAAAATTAGGTCAAAAAAACCTAGAAGCAAACTAAATTAATCAAGTAAAAAAAACAAAAAAGAAGTTCCAACCACCACATGCAACATATTATTTCCAAAATCTTACAAAATCAAAACATCATCAAACATACACTAATAAGCAACAACAAAAAAAACATACCCTTAATTTGTAATCCGCCACTAATAACCAGTTGAACCTCGATCTCTGAAACATCAAAACAACCAAATTACAAACACCACTACATCAGATTTAACCCAACACCATTATAACCAAATATAACATCCACATTACCTGATAATAGTTTCGCTGCAAACTCACAACTAGGGGTGATATCGGGTTGGGTTATCGGGTATTGTCGAGTGAGTCGGGTTTCGGTTAGAAAAAAACTAATCCGCAACCCGACCCGACAAGGAGTCGGGTTCCGGTTGATAACAGGTCAGGTCTTATTGGGTCGGGTTAATTGGGTTGACTTATAAAATTTGATAAAAAAATATATTAGCTTAAACACTTATCATTGACATATAATTTTTCATAGCTAAAAAATGATTAACAATTTGTTACAGTAGGGAGGACTATATGTTGTATACAATATGTTACAGTAGGAGTAAAATATGTTTATCCAAATATTTTGTATACGATAGGGAGTACAATAGCATAACTGGTCTTTCGAAGTTATGTTGTAGTTGAAATGATTACAGTAACATTACTAGCCATTCCATGTTAAATATCTTTAAAAATGAAAAACCCAAATTGATTATTTTAATAAAAGAAAAGCATAGTTCTATAGCCATTTACAGTAGCATAAATTAATTTTTGGCTCTTATCGGGTTGACCCGATAAAATTATTTCTTTAACCCTAACTGGACCTGATAACACTATTCGGGTCAAAATAACCCAAAAAGATTTTTAACCCGAAGTAACTCGACCCGATAAGCCTTATCGGGTTCGGGTTCGGGTTCAGGTCGGGCCAACCCGACCCTACTGATACCCTACTCACAATTGTGACTCCAATTACTATCTAGAAAGTGTACACATCTAATAAAATACAAAAAACATTCAGTATAAGAACATGAGATAAATGCGAAATCAAGAAAACCGAACTCAGTAAATGTGATTCAAACTGTAATGATATAGTAAGCATATTCAAACATTCTACTCATCATTCCCACCACAACCCCTAAAACAGTTTCAGCTTTAACAACCTAAATGAAAAAACCCTAAATAGCTCTAATTTTCTTACATGCGTCAATTGTATTGTTTTTTTATAACAGATAGTTAGTAGTTAGTGGTTTGAGTCTTGCAGTGACATCCAAGTGGGCAGTATGCCTTCCTTGAACCTTTGCCTTTGTGGAATAAATTCCACTCCTTTTTTTCGCTTCGCCTACGAGGAAAACTCCGTTGTCAAGCCTTAAACCCAAGACCTCCAAGGGAAACAACCACCCCCTCCCCCAAAAGTTTACCTCTGGTGGCCACTTTATCTTTACCAAGTGGTTACATTCACCTATTAAAACTGGATTCTTTATGTAAATGGTTCTCAAATTGATAATAAAACACATGTGTACAACATGCATTGAACCCATCCAATATAAGATAATCCAAAACAGGTATCAAACTTGCAATTAGTCCAACAAATTAAATGTCACATCAGTGGAGAACCCAATAACAAAAACTATACTAATCCAACTTTTTAATCCTTATAAATCATTGACTTGGCTCTGCTCGTTGTGTGAACAGTGTTAGCTCGAGCTGCGACTCCACAATGCACCCAATCCGTCCCACTCCCTCAATCCGACCTCACACTCAGCGGCTTCGGTACAGTGTCGGCTCCAAGTTCCATTTTAATGAATGTTATATAGTAGAATTACACTTTGATTATTTTACATTGTATGTATACATGTTACACAAAACACTTATCAACAATATCGCAACTATAATTGTTTGCCACTATAAAATTTTGGCGATATACGTGGAAACTCGCCTATGTCGGTAAATTTGTGGTGTTGCGCTCTTTCATTTTATATTTGTTACTTAATAGATGTGTATGTTGGAATCACTTGTAAATAGTATTATCAAGTGTTAGTCATTTCATTATAATAGGTTGCTGAATTATGGCTTTTATGTTAGTAATTAGAGCTAGGCTTATGTAGAAAGCTCATAAGCCTATGCAAAAGCCCAAAAGGCCAAGGGAAGGCACTAGACTTGTTTCCCTAGCTCCCTTGCCTATAAATACTTTGTTACCTCTCATTTGAGAGGTGTTGATCTATTTCATAATAAGCATAAACCTTTTCATATTGTCTTTCTTGTGATTGATTTCAACCATCCCTTCTTATCTCTTGTTTCTATCATCTACATACTTGTGTTCATATTATAGTGACCTAACAGTGGTATCAGAGCATGTGCTAGGTAAACCGCCTTTTAGTGTTTCTGAAATTTGCATTGATATACCATAGAACCCTCATCACCTCCTAGGAAGAGAATATCACCTAGTGCATTCACTAAGACCAAAGCAAAAACTAGTTGGACTTGGCAGAGATGGTTACAAAATACACCTAGATTTAAATGGATACCCAAAAGTATAAACATGTGTGTTTCATTTGTAACTGTAATGGAACCCTCTAACTCTTCGGGTTCCACCTCTACTCTATTCCACTGTGTCGTGTGTATTGCGGTGTCTGAGATCATCCTTTGGATTGTTGATAGCGGATGTTCCTGACACATGACAGGCAATCTCAACCTTCTTACAAACTTTGTTTCAAAGTTCATTGGCACTGTCCGGTTCGGTAATGATCACTTCGCAGCTATCATGGGCTACGGAGACTACATCAAGGGAACATCAAAATTAGCAGAGTTTATTATGTTGAAGGTCTTGGACACAATCTTTTCTCAGTCGGTCAGTTTTGTGATGGTGATTTGGAAGTTGCTTTTAGGGAGAAAACTTGCTTCATCCGTGATTTACAAGGAAACGATCTCATGTATGGAAACCGCACATCAAGCCTTTACACAATCTCAATTCAAGTCATGATCGCTTCATCTCCCATTTTTCTACTTTCTAAGGCAACATCTACAAAATCATAGCTGTGGCACAGAAGACTTTCACATTTGAACTTTCAAACCATAACCAATCTTGCTCGACACAAAGTAGTTGAAGGTCTTCCTAGGTTTAGGTATTCAAAAAATCACTTATGTTCAACTTGTGAACAAGGGAAAAGCACTTGTGCTCATTTTCCTTCGAAGGTTGAAAACAGCTCTCAGCATGTTCTTCATCTTCTTCACATGGATTTGTGTGGCCCGATGCGTGTGCAAACGATTAATGGTAAATATTACAGTCTCGTAATCGTTGATGACTACTCCAGATGGACTTGGGTTTATTTTCTACGAAGTAAAGATCAAGCTCCACAAATGATCATCACCTTTCTCACGAAAGTTTAAGTTCGACTCCGTAACACGGTTAGACAAGTCGAGCAGAGGAACTGAATTTGTGAACCAAACTCTTCGAGAATACTATGAGAAAGTGGGAATTGAGCATCAAACATCCATTGCACGAACACCAGAACAAAATGAAGTTGTCGAAAGACGAAACCGTATGTTAGTAGCAGCTGCAAGAACGATGTTGATCAATGCAAAACTTCCAGATTACTTATGGTCTGAATCCGTGTCAACTGCATGCTACACTCAAAAACGTTCCATGATAACAAAACACCACAACAAAACACCTTATGAGCTTATCCATAAAAGAAAACCGAACCTCAAACACTTCATGTATTTGGTGCTCTTTGTTATCCAAATAATGATCGTGATGACTTTGGAAAGCTCAAGGCCAAAGTTGACATTGGAGTCTTCGTTGGATACTGTGAAAACTCAAAGGGATACCGGATCTGGAATCGTCGTACAAAGGAAATTATGGAAACCATTCATGCTAATTTTGATGAGCTCACAGAAATGGCTTCTGAGCAAAATAGCTTGGAACCCAAAAATAACCGTCTCAACTTCCCTCAATCATCGGTGATCAAACCTTTCAATTCACTTGTCGTCAAATAGAAACATTGTTTGCTCCTCTGTTTAATGAAGAATTGATCAACGTGCTCGGATGTATCAACTATTTCGTTGCTTAACCCGATAATACTCAATACGATACACGAAACAACAACAAGCATTGTTGATGCTCCTCGATTGAATCTCCAACAACAATTAAACAAGCTGCTTCTAATGACACCGACCCGGTGATGATATTCTTAACCAAATGTACCGCAAGCATGGATTATGATGGAAATCGTTCTTCAACCCTTTTGCAAGCTGAAGCGGAAAATCCGGATGTTGTTGAATCTTTACCACCATCTCGAATCTACCAATCCGCACAACGTATACAAAGATCAACCCTCCATACACCAATGGACTAAAGATCGTCCTCTTGTTAACATCATTGGCAACCCAAATCAACCAGTCGTAACTAGACAACGCCTTCAGACTAACGAAGAACATTGCATTTATGCACTCACTGTCAGTCAAACTGAACCCAAAAACATTAAAGATGTAATGACTCATAACAACTGGATTGAATCAATGCAAGAAGATCTGAACCAATTTAAACGTTTAGAAGTATGGGAATTGGTTGAAAGACCGACAGGGGTCTACGTCATTGGTCTTAAATGGATTTGGAAGAATAAGTTAGATGTTGAAGGTACGGTTATCCGGAACAAGTCACGTTTGGTGGCTAACGGTTATAGACAGGAAGAGGGTATTGAATTCGAAGAATCATTCGCACCGGTTGTTAGACTTGAGGCTGTACGGATTTTTCTGGCATTCGCGGCTCATTTGAACATCACCGTATACCAAATGGATGTCAAAATGGCTTTTCTAAATGGTCAACTTAAGGAGACAGTTTATGTTAGCCAGCCGGAAGGATTCGTTGATCCAGAGTTCCTGAATCATGTTTACAAACTGAACAAGGTTCTCTACGGTCTCAAACAAGCCCCTCGGGCGTGGTATGATAAGCTGTCATCCTTTCTCCTTGCTAATCATTTTATCAAAGGATCTGAAAGATATTGGATTTCATAAACACATCATAACAAAACAAATGGGGCGTATGGTTTAGAGAGAGAAGGTGAGATGTTCTAGAGAGATAAAACAAATGGAAGGTTAGATTACCAAATGAACATCCAACCATCTCCTTTGTGGAGCTGGAACATCTGGAACTGGTGGATCTTCTGGCACTGCTACAACTCATAAGAAAAATCCTTCAACACCTCCACCAGAATCTTCTAAACATACTGGCTCATCAGGTGGTCAAGGGTCTCAGAAGACTTCTACGGCATGGACCACTGTTGATTCTTGGTTCACACCCACCTTCTCCACCGTCCCGGAAGAGCAAATGTTGAATGAAGAATCTTATGTCATGCAGTCGAGAGTCGAAGAAGATGATGACGCTTCCACCAAGCATATCCCTAAAGTTACTGAAGATGAAGATTGGTGGGATGCTTATATTGAGGGTAAACGCATCAAAACATCTAGAACTGCACCATCCAAGGATATGTCTCAAAGATGGCTTACCAAAGAAAGACCTCGGACTCTTGAACCTTCATGGGCCATTCCTGAGTCTGACTTGATAATCCCTGACAACAACTGGGGAACCACCATAACGGCCAACTATGAAGCCCCCTCGGAAGATTCACTCTTACATATCACTGGGGACATGGGAAGCTTTATGAAATGGTTTTGTGAAAAGAAGGGAATCTCGTCAATCACTCTTAAAGATCTTGAAGGCCCAGCATTAAAAATCGTCAAAGTCTTTCATTCTGATGTCGGTCATCTTCAATACCAGATGGAAGAATGCCACAAGATACTGACTGATCAAGTTGATGAGAATATCAGTCGTTTTGATGTCAACAATCCTCTTCCTCTTGGCGGTGAACCCGGACAGAAGACTATTCTATCAGATTTCTTCTTCAACCGAGACGTGGATTACCTACGTCTTGGAGTCGAAGGAAGAAGACCACCTTATCTATTTCAAGATGAAGGCGCAACCTAATTAGATCCGGTCTTGAGCGGATGGTACCGATCGCCTGGATTGACAAGGAACAAGTATATGACATTGCCGCCTCATACGGGATTTCTCACTGGTGGTTCAAAAGAAGAAGCTCTACATAGAAAGACATGGTGCGAGAAAAGAAGCGCAAAACTGCTCGATCCAAGTGCGTATTCTAAGTGTGGTCGGTGGAAATCTTCCCAATCTATGGCTATGATTATCCAAGAAGGTTGTTCTTAGAAGAGTCGACTTGAAAGACCATGTTATTGAAGAAAATGACTTCAAACACTTGCTTCCAATTGACTTTGAAGATCTGTATCTTACGAACTCCAAGGCATCTTGACCATCTACATTCGAGAAAATAAGTCTCTCTCTGCGGTCAATCTTTAGATAAGGGCTTAGTAATTCGACAAAGAGTTGGTGACTTTCAACTTGGTGTGAAAGCTACCGCACTCAGTCAATCTAACTAGACCTCAATGGGAAGCCACATGGCATGAATTCAGATGCGACTACATAGTGATTGACTCTCTTAGAGCAGTTATCTTTACCGACAAATACGGGTCAAGAATGCTGAGGAGGCTGTGTGAGCTATGCAAGTTCAGTGATGGTACGCTCAAGATAGTTGAAGAAGAATTGAATTCAAGGGTGAAGGATTTCAAGCTAAACACTGTGGGGAACAACACGAGGTTCGGTGAGCAGGATGTGAAGAGGTGTGAAGATTTCATTCTTTGTTATTGGACCGAAGACTTAAGACAAGAAAGATTTACCGCAGCCTTGAAAGCTTTGTGGGTGGGAGAATACGGGAAGGACACTACAAGCTACTTCAAAGAACAGAATGAAGACATCTTCCTTTTGTAGCTATGTTGTGTTTATATTATGTGTAATGTGGTGAATGTAATATGAACAACAATAACTATAATGTATATAGTAGTGATAGGTTATGGCTTGTAGTTTTCCCTTTTATTCTGAAAAGGGAATTTAGGAGTGTTTCGTTTCAGATCAAATAAAACCGGACACATTTTTCTCCAACAAGATTTTTCTTACATATTTAAATCACTTGAGATCCAAAATCTTAAAGGATTTGAAATTTTTGATAGGGGGAGAAAATGTGATATAAATATGCAATCTGATAAAATATGATCTTCAAGACTCAATATATTGGCATCTTTCCTCATATGTGCTAAACCTTTTCGTGTATCGAAGTACACATTGAGGGGGAGAACTTCAAAAGGTTGAAAAAACTATCAAGGTTCTATAATTAAATGTTCTTTTTTTTCATAAGAGTTCCTTGATAGTAACTTTATAAGGTTTCATTGGATTCATCGATCGTGAATTCTGTATCATATTCCCCCTACAAGCTCTAAAATGTATCAAAAATTCTTCACATCAAGGGGGAGAAACTTTTTGAAAACCACATCCTTTCCCAAAATATCTTTAACAAAGTATTTAAAATACTAATTTTGATCGGGAAAGTGATGTCGATATTTTTAGAAAATGTTGATCAAAGAAGTGAATTCTTTATTCTTAATCTGAGATTCTCAAGTCCTCTTGCCTTCATGTGCTAAAGCAATTTCAAATCTATGAGGCACATGTTGAGGGGGAGCTTTTCTAAAATATCAAAAACTATTCAGGTACAAAATGCTTTGATCTTGTATCACAAGTACCTGGATTGATTTTTAAATGGTTTTCAATTGGTTTCAATGGCAGAAGAACAATACCAAAAAGACCGACCAAATTTACTTTATGCAAGAAGATATAAGGATGGTTAGGTTAGGTATTCGTTCCCACGATCCCGCCAGATCCGGAGGGATCTACCCAGGGACAATCCACTAGATAGTATAGAAGTCCTTAGGTATGATGGAAAAAGGAGAAAAGTGAGAAATGGGAAGAGTGCGGACTGAGATAGAGCTAGAACTAGAACAAACACAACAAGGTTTTAGTTAAGAAATCTCGGTAAGCACTGAAGGGGTTGAAGAATGAAAAAGAAATGAATGAGAAAAGGGTGAAAATAAATTGCCCTCCATTATTTCAACCTTTGGGCAGAAACCGGGTTCAATTCATATACTCTTGGTGGTTACCAAGGTAACACCGGTATTGAAGACAAGACGTCATGGACCCGATGACGCCGCACTACAACTTCCCAAGCTACTCAAGTTCCTCTTAAAGGAGTTGTTTCATTCTCACGGGAACCTACATTACCTATCGACTTTCTCGTAGAGATTGTTGATATTGAAGAAGGAGACCCTCTCCCTAGTCTCCGGCATAGGAACCAAATGTGCAATATTGAGTCTAGAGCCACGAGATCATCAATAAATCTCATTAAGGACACAGTCAATGAAGAATCACTGTTTCACACAATGTGGAAAGTGAGATTATATCTTAAGAGTCCTACGCATTATCCTTATGGTATTGCCAGAACATCTGAATGATATGTTAACATACTCGCAATGAAGATGGAAAACCTTCTAGAGCCAACATCAAAAGGTGGCATGTGAGATCTATCCAATAGATCCAGCATGTGACAACGGGACATAAACGATGGGGCGATTCACACCATGAATCAACCTTGGTCCAGGAAATGGATTGACGGATACCTTTGAAAAACCGGTCGATGTGCACAATAATTCTTTTCTTTAGCACGTCGACTGTGTAGTATGTTTTCAAAATCAAAAGGTGTTTGTGATTGAAAATTGATTTCCAATATAAAACCTTCGTTGTATTGCAAAAATATCTTCTTATAAGCAATACGATTGTTTTCAAATCATTTTCTTTAATCAAGAAACCTCAATTTCTTGGTTCACTCACTCCGTGTTGTCTTCTTTGAGACGTTCGGTTTGAGAACGACTAGGCAATTGAAACCCCGTCAAGGAGATTCTCGAATTATACGATCACAGCGCACTTGTCTCGATCAACGGGAACCGTGGGTCGTGTACCTTAATTCAACGAAGTGATCAAAGACACTTTCGTGCACTTTATTATGGCTGTTGTATGCGGTACACCCAACGTTTGCGGTGATCGAATTGAGAAGTCAATCCATAGTCGCATGCTCACACATCACATTCATATCTAAAGAATTCATGATAAGGGCATAACTTCATCAACGACTACGATATTTTCACTCCATGCTTCTCGCCACTGCGCAAATATCATGAATCAACAAAAGCTTCGCAACTCGATGAGAAGATATCATGATCCGAATGTGAGCATGTCGATCCCAAAAGTCACAAATTCACATGATGGCAACACAACTGTGACAACTCGTAATTTCAAGTCATCTTACAAACTTCGAAAATTTCACTATTCATCTCGGGAATTTACTATTCATCGGTTACTATTCATCATTTTACTATTCATCGTTTTCGAAGTCGATTTGATATTTTGAAAGGGTATTTCAAAATTTTACTATTCACGAAACACTATTCATTCCCGGAGAAAATCACTATTCATAAGTCACTATTCATCATTTATCGTAAACTAGGTTTACGAGTATCAAATTCGCGTAACCTTAATGGTTTAGCTGCGAATTCATGAGCAATCATCAAGGAAATTTCATATAGACTAGGTTTAGTCTACATATCATTAGCATCATTATCATCATATTAGTTCATGCATGGTTTTGCATATTACATTAAACGTGTAATTTCATATTAAATAAACGCTATCGCGTAATTAATTATTTTGAACATTTGATCCGATACTTCCAAAAATTATCCCGATATATTTTTATACTCATATTAAGATTATAAAAATAATATTATGAGTTTACCCGGTGTTTTAAATTTATTTCGTATATAAATTGTTATATTTATATAATTACGACGGTTTTCGTAAAAACTAAACGATAATTATTATTTCACTCAATTTTTGTAAGAAATGTATTTTTATAATTTTTATGACTTCAATGTATTTTATTTTGGTCCGTTAAAATTTATTTTTAGCTAACGCTACCCTAAATGCTTAAATATATATACAAGTTACTAATAATTCTTAACTAACTACACATTTACTTATATACACAAATATTTAACTACAACAAAACTACTTAGTCTTTTTTTTTATGAATGTCGACCCACAAAGGGTGACTCACACACCCTTAATACAAATATCTAGCTATACTATACTAATATTAGTTTTATACTAAAACATACATACATATCTCAAAGTGTAAGAAAAAAATATCCTCTCTTCTCCATCTCATCATTCAACCGGCCATAGGAGACCAAGCTCAAGGAAACCATTTTTCTTCAAGTCAAGTTATTTTTACAACTATAGCATACTCTTAAGCAAGGTTTTGGAATAAAAACCTAGGGTATTTAGGATAAACCCTTGTTCATTTAAACCTCATCAAGTAACTAGTAAGCATTTCATGATCATTTTCATCTTTCATATTCATATTATGGTCATTTATCATGCTTGAGAAAAACATGCAAGTTATATGGTTATCTATACCACTTTATTTGTTTTAAGTACTATAAATTTATATATATCATCCTATAATTATCCTTGAAACATATCACTTTTGATGATTTCTAGGAACCCATGACACCCTAAGAAGGTGTATGGTAGGTTTAGAATAGCTTTGGCGTTGGTTTGAAGTGGTTAGAATAAGTTTCTGCGAGAAAAATCCATTTCGACAACTATAAATAAGGGGTCGATCATTTTGTTAATTCTGGAAATTTGACAGTAGATAAAAATATTTGGGCTAGATATTCAGAAAATATACTTTAAAACGAAAACGTGGCCGCTTGAACTGGTTAAAACGGAGTTATAACGAAGAATTTATGCTATTTTCAAGTTTAACGACGAAAACTATATTTCTGAAAAACTGCATGCTGTCAAGAGTTAATTTAAGGGCAAAAACGAGTTTTAAACATTGTCTAAATGAGTCGATTTATCAAAAATATATTAGTATACTTTGACACGAAGCTAAGGACATATAAAGCGTGAAAGCGGTTTGTAACGATTAAATTACAGCGTTTAAACAAGGTTGCCGTAACTATTTTATATAAGCATAACTAATATATTTTCTAATAGACAAACATTACTACCGCGAATGACCATGTTGAGGGTCGTTTTAACATTGATGTAATACTTTTTAGAAAACGATGTCTTCTAGTAAAAGTAAGTTTGTCTAGCCTATTTTCCAAAATGTTCAACCGTTCGTCAAACGGAGTTGTAACGAATAAAATACGGTCACTTAAACTTTGCCGAAAACTACCTTTAAACTATATTTTGGATACAAGTACCCTACTTTACCTATGTTTTTCTCCATGATCGAGACCTCTATGATAAAAACTTAAAAGCTAAAACTTTGAGATAATGATACAAGCTTTCCAAAACCGTTGAGTTTGTTTCCTAACACTCAATACTCACTGCTTTACGACTAGCTTTTCGAGGACATTTAGTCACTTTCACAAATTATCAAAGTATATTATTTTGCGACGAAAAGCTATAAATTCTTGATAAATCACTAAACGACTATCGTAGGAGGTTGTTTCAACGTAAATACTTGTAAAGTATTTTATAATATGACGAGATGTCGTAAACATATATTTCGACGATAAACATTATTTTCAAATGTACAAGTGGTATGGATATCATATGAGTTTGCATGCACGACATTTTTTCATGATTTACATTAGAACATATCATTCATAATAGGTCGCGGTTAGAGATTGCGCTGCATTTCAGTGTATCCACTCTTGTCATCATTATAATTGCATCAGGTGAGTTCCATAGCCCCATTTTCAATTGTTTTTATACTACTTTTGGGGGAGATACATTCTCATCAACGTTTATGACATTCATGTCTATTTTCAAACTATGTGTTTATCTGAACTGAATGTTTAGTCATACGAAGTAACAGTTTTGCCATACTTAGAATTTCTATATCATAAATCATTGGACTAGCGGTCTTGGTATAATCATTGGGCTAATTGTCTTGGTATAATCATTGGACTAGCGGTCTTGGTATATTCATTGGACTAGCGGTCTTGGTATATTCATTGGACTAGCGGTCTTGGTATATTCATTGGACTAGCGGTCTTGGTATATTCATTGGAACTAGCGGTCTTGGTATAATCATTGAACTAGCGGTCTTGGTATAATCATGAACTAATGGTCTTGGAATTATTTGACACAACACTCATATGTGTTATATCAATTGAATATTGAAACATTAAGTAGTGTACTATTATGTGAATTCATTTGACATCATGGGCTTGAACATAAACTATACACATTTTGGCAATGGGTTGTAAACACACAGGTTGCAAGTTTTATATGGGCGGAACTTGGAACTGAGTGGATTTACAATGCATTTGCTGCATGAACATTCTTTAAAGGCTTTACATTTCAACATAAACTCTATGAACTCACTCAACCTTTGTGTTGACACTTTTTAGCATGTTTTATCTCAGGTATCTAAGGCATTCACTTCATGGCATGCATATGGACATATCATAGAGTCGTGGTGACGACGCGTCACACATGGGATTTGTGCACTTTAAAACATCGTTTGGCTTGTAACAAACTTATTTCCGCACAAATTGATTTTCATTTGGGACCTATACTTTGTAAACTCTGATTGTTTTAATAAATTAAACGATGTGTTTTCCAAACGACACTTTAGGTCGTTCGATATAACTGTAACTTTGATGCTATGACGGTCCTCCCTAAGGTATTCCATTCATTGCAAAGCAGTAATTTGGGGGTTGTGATGATTGGTATCGAGCATCGGTTATAGAGAACTAGGTTGCATCATTGACCCTAGACTATAACTACATCATCATAGCATCTCATCATATCATTATAAGTGCATACTCATTATGCATGCGGTTTTATGACTTAACACCAAACATCATATGAGTCGATTAGTCCAAGCATTGCATAGTTACTCCTAAATTATACATAGCCTGATCACCTATGTCTAATTCAGGAAGAATCATGCAATGAAGGGAGTAGTAGGCTTATATGTGTAAGCAATTCTATGACCAAGCCAAATTTTCAAAAGACCCGTTACTCAAACCGATTTAGCCTAATCTCATGACAGTTCTTGTTTGATGAGTTGTGAGATTAAGTAAAAATCGCTTACCTAAAAGTCTTTTGAGGGTTTTGCTCGAGAATGGGAAGGCTTGCCTCATCAAACCTTAAACCTGAGAGACCAACACGAGCTGAATTCAGGGACTGAATTCTTTTTTTGGGTGGGCAAATGTGACAACTCGTAATTTCAAGTCATTTTACAAACTTCGAAAATTTCACTATTCATCTCGGGAATTTACTATTCATCGGTTACTATTCATCATTTTACTATTCATCGTTTTCGAAGTCGATTTGATATTTTGAAAGGGTATTTCAAAATTTTACTATTCATGAAACACTATTCATTCCCGGAGAAAATCACTATTCATAAGTCACAATTCATCATTTATCGTAAACTATGTTTACGAGTATCAAAGTCGCGTAACCTTAATGGTTTAGCTGCGAATTCATGAGCAATCATCAAGGACATTTCATATAGACTAGGTTTAGTCTACATATCATTAGCATCATTATCATCATATTAGTTCATGCATGGTTTTGCATATTACATTAAACGTGTAATTTCATATTAAATAAACGCTATCGCGTAATTAATTATTTTGAACATTTGATCCGATACTTCCAAAAATTATCCCGATATATTTTTATACTCATATTAAGATTATAAAAATAATATTATGAGTTTATCCGGTGTTTTAAATTTATTTCGTATATAAATTGTTATATTTATATAATTACGACGGTTTTCGTAAAAACTAAACGATAATTATTATTTCACTCAATTTTTGTAAGAAATGTATTTTTATAATTTTTATGACTTCAATGTATTTTATTTTTGTCCGTTAAAATTTATTTTTAGCTAATGCTACCCTAAATGCTTAAATATATATACAAGTTACTAATCATTCTTAACTAACTACACATTTACTTATATACACAAATATTTAACTACAACAAAACTACTTAGTCTTTTTTTTTTTATGAATGTCGACCCACAAAGGGTGACTCACACACCCTTAATACAAATATCTAACTATACTATACTTATATTAGTTTTATACTAAAACATACATACATATCTCAAAGTGTAAGAAAAAAATATCCTCTCTTCTCCATCTCATCATTCAACCGGCCATAGGAGACCAAGCTCAAGGAAACCATTTTTCTTCAAGTCAAGTTATTTTTTCAACTATAGCATACTCTTAAGCAAGGTTTTGGAATAAAAACCTAGGGTATTTAGGATAAACCCTTGTTCATTTAAACCTCATCAAGTAACTAGTAAGCATTTCATGATCATTTTCATCTTTCATATTCATATTATGGTCATTTTATCATGCTTGAGAAAAACATGCAAGTTATATGGTTATCTATACCACTTTATTTGTTTTTAAGTACTATAAATTTATATATATCATCCTATAATTATCCCTTGAAACATATCACTTTTGATGATGTCTAGGAACCCATGACACCCTAAGAAGGTGTATGGTAGGTTTAGAATAGCTTTGGCGTTGGTTTGAAGTGGTTAGAATAAGTTTTACGCGAGAAAAATCCATTTCGACAACTATAAATAAGGGTCTGATCATTTTTGTTAATTCTGGAAATTTCGACAGTAGATAAAAATATTTGGGCTAGATATTCAGAAAAATATACTTTAAAACGAAAACGTGGCCGCTTGAACGGGTTAAAACGGAGTTATAACGAAGAAGTTATGCTATTTTCAAGTTTAACGACGAAAACTATATTTCTGAAAAACTGCATGCTGTCAAGAGTTAATTTAAGGGCAAAAACGAGTTTTAAAGATTGTCTAAATGAGTCGATTTATCAAAAATATATTAGTATACTTTGACACGAAGCTAAGGACATATATAACGTAGAAAACGGATTTGTAACGATTAAATTACACGCGTTTAAACAAGGTTGCCGTAACTATTTTATCTAAGCATAACTAATATATTTTCTAATAGACAAACATTACGGCCGCGAATGACCATGTTGAGGGTCGTTTTTAACATTGATGTAATACTTTTTAGAAAACGATGTCTTCTAGTAAAAGTAAGTTTGTCTAGCCTATTTTCCAAAATGTTCAACCGTTCGTCAAGCGGAGTTGTAACGAATAAAATACGGTCACTTAAACTTTGCCGAAAACTACCTTTAAACTATATTTTGGATACAAGTACCCTACTTTACCTATGTTTTTATCCATGATCGAGACCTCTATGATAAAAACATAAAAGCTAAAACTTTGAGATAATGATACAAGCTTTCCAAAACCGTTGAGTTTGTTTCCTAACACTCAATACTCACTGCTTTACGACTAGCTTTTCGAAGCCATTTAGTCTCTTTCACAAATTATCAAAGTATATTATTTTGCGAAGAAAAGCTATAAATTCTTGATAAATCACTAAACGACTATCGTAGGAGGTTGTTTCAACGTAAATACTTGTAAAGTATTTTATAATATGACGAGATGTCGTAAACATATATTTCGACGATAAACATTATTTTCAAATGTACAAGTGGTATGGATATCATATGAGTTTGCATGCACGACATTGTTTCATGATTTACATTAGAACATATCATTCATAATAGGTCGCGGTTAGAGAATGCGCTGCAGTTCAGTGTATCCACTCTTGTCATCATTATAATTGCATCAGGTGAGTTCCATAGCCCCATTTTCAATTGTTTTTATACTACTTTTGGGGGAGATACATGCTCATCAACTTTTATGACATTCATGTCTATTTGCAAACTATGTGTTTATCTGAACTGAATGTTTAGTCATACAAAGTAACAGTTTTGCCATACTTAGAATTTCTATATCATAAATCATTGGACTAGCGGTCTTGGTATAATCATTGGGCTAATTGTCTTGGTATAATCATTGGACTAGCGGTCTTGGTATATTCATTGGACTAGCGGTCCTGGTATATTCATTGGACTAGCGGTCTTGGTATATTCATTGGAACTAGCGGTCTTGGTATAATCATTGAACTAGCGGTCTTGGTATAATCATGAACTAATGGTCTTGGAATTATTTGACACAACACTCATATGTGTTATATCAATTGAATATTGAAACATTAAGTAGTGTACTATTATGTGAATTCATTTGACATCATGGGCTTGAACATAAACTATACACATTTTGGCAATGGGTTGTAAACACACAGATTGCAAGTTTTGTATGAGCGGAACTTGGAACTGAGTGGATTTACAATGCCTTTGCTGCATGAACATTCTTTAAAGGCTTTACATTTCAACACAAACTCTATGAACTCACTCAACCTTTGTGTTGACACTTTTTAGCATGTTTTATCTCAGGTATCTAAGGCATTCACTTCATGGCATGCATATGGACATATCATAGAGTCGTGGTGACGACGCGTCACACATGGGATTTGTGCACTTTAAAACATCGTTTGGCTTGTAACAAAATTATTTCCGCACAAATTGATTTTCTTTTGGGACCTATACTTTGTAAACTCTGATTGTTTTAATAAATCAAACGATGTGTTTTCCAAACGACACTTTAGGTCGTTCGATATAACTGTAACTTTGATGCTATGACAGTCCTCCCCAAGGTATTCCATTCCGCTGCAAAACAGGTAATTTGGGGGTGTGACAACAACAATGGATAATTTAGAGATTTTATGTTGCTGATAATCTCAAAGAAAGCTCCTGATCACATATCTATGAATAACTCCAAGTCATGGAATCACTACTACTACACGATGATAAAGCTTTGCAACTACAAGATCTACGAGCCAGAGCATCAAAGACTATAACTAATTGCTAAGAGCATATCAATGTATTTATTGGGGTGACCTCCCTTTGGGGGAGATTGTTAGGATTTAGAAAATCCATATTGAAGTGTCGGTCACCCCAACGTATGTTTAGCATATTATAGCTCGTAGACGTAATAGTATATTAGTTAGATTAGCATTAGTGTAAGTAACACCGTGGAAGAAGGACGGGTCTTTACCCACTGTATGCCTGATCCACAGCCTGATGGAGGGCGTAGTCATTTGTATAAATAGCCCTCTCCCCACAAGATTTGTAAAATTTGAGCCCTTACTATGTCGAACCCTGAAGTTTTGTCGGTTAAACATAGGTTGAGGATGGTATCTATGGCTCTCCAAGGTTGATACATATCGTTAGTGATGATTGCAGAGACCTTTGTTAGTTTCATGGGATAACCCAATTCTTCTACAAAGTCAATTAGTTCATCAGTAGAAGGTGGTGAAACAAATGGATTAGCAGGGTCTCGTGGAGAGATTCCAAGGGCTCCCTGAGAGTCTCTGTGTCGATAGCATACCACTTGTCATCCAGCTTACAAGAGTATGTGGCAGTGATCTTGTCCCACGTAACGGTGTTCCAGAATTGTTGTAGATAAATGGTAGGAATAGTGCACCTCATGGTTAAGGCACCAAAGAGGTTGGTGTTCTTCAGGATATCGATAGCAATTCGGTAGATAGGGTTTGGTTGATTTCTTTCCACATCTACGTAGCAGTTGCTTTTAGCAATGTCCACCCATTCATTATGTGGAAGAATTTCTACCTCGGTAAGCACTACGGGTGGAGCATTGGTAGCAAGATTCTCAGAAGAAGTTGTGCCTGCCATTGTAATTCTGTAGATCACACACAAAACAACAACAATATCCGGAAACTTAGTTAGGTTAGATAAAATCACTGGATCAACCTTATAGCAACTCCATATCTAAGACACTAAGTATGTGATATAAGCGAGTGAACGAGCATACACACAATAGTGAGAGCATAATGAGTAAGGTAGAGATGTATCAGGTGTAGGACACATATAGGCATCACAGAGCATAGATAATGGAACATGGGTAACTGCACATAGACATAGCAGGTGTACGATCGACACAAAATGACCAAGTAGGTACAATGAGGGAAACAGACTGTTGGACTAATCACACAGATATGAGCATGGAATAGACAAGACGCAACAGACAAATCGCATACTTGAAAAGACAAATTGATTTTAGCACAAATCACATAAATTCAAGGACAAGTCGCATCGGTCAAATACTGTCAACAAATCGCACTTATTAAGACACAAAGGACAAGTCGCATCCTACAAAACGCTTAACCTTAACAAATCTCACATGTAACGATAGTAACACTTTAAGGACATATCGCATTGGTCAACAGAAGTCAACAAATCGCACGCGTCAATACGCATGGGATAAATCGCTCAGAGCAAATCGCATACATCAATTAAAATGTGACAAGTCGCATATAGAGTGTAAAGAGACAAATCGCTTTACTCAATTGATACGACAAATCGCATCAAAATTTTAAAGTGACAAATCGCTTAACTTAGATTATCTGAAGCAAATCGCTTGCACAAATTAACAAAGACAAATCGCTTTCAGGAAGCCCGAGACAAATCGCTTCCAAGAACTATGGACGAGGGATAGAACAAACAATCAGCAAACACACCCTATGATAATTAAGCCTAACGATTTTGCAGGACAGAGGTACAATCATCCAAATAAGCTAATCACAAAAACTTTAAACACAAACCATGTATAACACATTAGGCAACCTAAATCCATTCAAGTGGGGCACGCATGAAAATAAGGAAACACTTAATTTCAAACAAGTAAGTATGCAAGCATGAACCCTCAACATATACTCAAGCAGAATCCACAAAACATAACAACAAACCTAGAAAAGGTAATAATCGAGAGAGAAGGGATGGGTGAATCACAACAATATTGGTAAGACAAATCGCTTTGTAGAATGAAATTGAGAGAGAAAAGCGTGTGGAAGTTTGACCAAGAATTTGAAACATTTGACCACAACACAAATCGCATCATTATTATACCATGATTTAAGTTTTGACAATTGGCACAATCAATCCTTTTACTTAACAAGTCGCATCAATTAAACACAAAACAAATCACATCAATTACCAAAAATTGACAAGTCTCATACTAACCATATCATGGACAAACCACATAACACATAGCACATATAAGAACATGATTTGGCACAAAATTAAGTTACTCCAAGTAAAGTATCATGCAGCAGCAATCCAGAGAACAGAGGTCACAATATATCACAGGAATTTATCAAATGAGAATCATGTAGAGACAAGTTGACTGTCAGGAAGGGCAGATTGATAAATTCTCCCCCTCAATCAATGTCACGGATTAAGAGTGAGTGGACATTGATTGAATGAAACTTATGCAGGTAATAGAGAAAATCATAATGATTTGAGAAAGGATAGACATGTTTTAAAACAGAGTAGAGCTTCTGTTCGAACTTCATCTAAGGGCCCGTGTCATTATTGAATGACATTTCTAGGAACGTAGATGTTATCGAAACCAAAAGATACATCTTTTATTTGATTGTTAAAATTAAATTAAATTCATCTAAGGGCCAGTGTCATTTGTTTTTTTTTTAATTATTATTATTTTATTTTTTTTAAATGTATAGGAAAATGTAAATTAAATTGTCCAAGAACCAATGAGAAATGATTCCTGAGTAGAGGCGATCAGGAGTCATAGTACAATGTAAGTCAATTCTGACAAGCCAAGATTCCCGAATGAGTAATCTTCAGTTCAGTTGGAAACCAAGTCATGATGTTCATGATTGAATTGAGCATTGTACCTGAAAAAAACTGAGAAGTATCTGCACTAATAGCATTTGTAGAATAACATTTGGATGGGTTAGTTGCAGTTATCTCCTGTTCATTGGGTGTTATACAGTCAGGCCTCGGGATGTCATTAGTGGCCAGTGTTCCGATTGGAATCCAATTGAATCCAACCTTCTTAAAAGTTTCTCTCGTGGGCATCCACTTAAGACAGGAGCTAGAAGTGTGATTCCATATGGATTCAACGTTCTTAAAAAATCTACCAGTAGGCATCCATTTAAGACTAGAGTGAGTAGAGTTAAATATCTTAGTCACAGTAGAAGATGTGACCATTTCCCTATTCTGGATTTTATGCATTTTGATGTTAACAAGTTTCTTAGGGGAGTGGTCAGACATTTGATACATCTTAGGTGCACTAGATGTTCTTCTTACATTCCTGATCTTAGAGCTTTGAGCATTAAACTAAGAATTGTCTTTCATTTTATCGGAATGGATTAGAGAAGTGACTGATTTTGGCAAAACTGTGTTCTCATCAACTTGGGAGGCAAACCTTGATTTTGAGGGTTTAAATCTTTCTGACCTAAATGCATTAGGCTGCCTAATTACAGATCGTTCTTTTGTAATTTGTGAAATTGGCTTCCCCAAGGTTGATGGTTTTGCAAACTTAGTGTTCACTCCATTTCCAATAATTTTTCTAAGTTCATTTTTTAAGGCAACTATCGTGAAGCTCTTGTCCTAAAGTTTCGCTTTGAGGACATCAATGTCAGCTATCAAAGAATCTGTATGATCTAAGGGCTTGTTCAGATCCTCTTTCGTAAGGACACATTGTTTTAATTGTATCTTCCTTACAGACTCATTTTCCCTTAATAGATTGGCCACACATAATGCTAATTCATCATTCCTAGCTTTGACCGAATCATTAACCTCAATATTATGCTTGTTCGTACCCATATTAATTTCCAAATGTAATTACGATATTTGTTTTTCGGATTACATATGGTTGAGTCTTTGTCTTGAAGTCGGGTTTTAGCGGTTAATTTCAAAAATTCTTGAAATTCAGGAATTCGGATTTATGCAAGGTTTTGTGGCAAGAAAATTTTCTTCCTTTTGTTGCATTGCAATTTCGAGAAATGCAGTGTTTTTCAAGAATTGAGTATTTGTTTGAAAGTTCATCGAAAATTTTCTTATCAACCACATTGTTAGTCATGATACGATTTATCAGTGGCTCAGCCTCAATTATAGGACATTTCTCAGCCACATGTTTTGTGAAATCATTAGTATGAACAGAATTAAGCACAGATGGATTATCAATAGGTGTTACCGAAGATTCTGCACTCAATGAAGATTCTGCGTCCAAAGTTTGTTCGTTGAATATTTTCCACTCAGCATCCTTCTTTTGTGAGGCAAAAGTTTCTGAACTGCATGTTGCTTCCATTGTTGATGTGTCTCAGACATCGGTTTCGACACTACCGATAGATTACCCAACTCTCACACTTCTCCATTGATTGCATCCCATGTTCATTCATGTGATCAACGTATGTACTTCTTCAATGTACTTATTCACATTGTCCATAAGGTGGATGAATGTATCAATGAACTCATGAATTTCCATTTCAGTATGTTTTGTAAAAGAAATTCCAGTCAAGTGTAGATCGTAGTAAGCTGAATATTCCCCATTGATGAATGGCTGAAATTGTTTATGGATTACTTGAAGTGCAGCATTGGAACCATCCTTTAAGACCTCTTCATTGGTAAGTTGTAGCTTCAATTGTTCAACAGCAAGGTTCCCGTTAATGTAGGTAAGTCCTGACGTAAGAGGGCACTACATGTTCGATCCATAGTTGTGAACAAAAGTTGTATGAGGTAAGTGTGAAGTAGCTGATAGGGCTCAATGATGCATTCCATTTGCATGGAATTTTGTAGCATTTACAGGTGTAATTCTTGATTATTGGACTCAAAGTATGAAGTTTTTTGATCATTATTGGTTGAATCAATCATGGTTAAACTTTCTGAGTAGTCAATTCTTTCTTTGTTCTGCACAGTATCATATAGTTCGAGCACATTGGAGATTAAAGGATCAGTGGTGTAATACATTCCGTTAATAACAGATGACAAGTCTTAATTTTTAACAAGAAGTCACGCAGATAACCACAAATCGCATGAAACAACCCACTTTAGCACAAATCGCTTCAGACAAAACAAACATAGGACAAGTCGCTTAGCTGAAAAATCGCATAAGCAGACAAATCACTAAAACAGACAAATCGCTTCATCAAACAAATCGCTTAAATAGACAAGTCGCTTAAACAGACAAATCGCTTAAACAGACAAGTCGCTTAAACAGACAAGTCGTGTATCCTGACAAATCGCACAAGTACAACCACTACTTTGTCCTTTCTTGTCGTTTTGTCTCAAAAGATAAATCGCTTAGTATACAAATCGCTTCCGAGAAATAGACAAATCGCTTCAATAAGCAATAATTTGAAAGACAAATCGCTTAAGAAAAGGGACAAATCGCATACTAGAGAGCTTATCCGAGACACAAATCGCTTACTAGAAACATACTAAAACACCACTTTTCTATCCAAAAACAACCCAACCACACTGATTCAAGCCTTCCAAATCAAAACCTAAACACTTATAATGATTCTAAACGCAAAAGTACTATCAAAATCCAAACTTTAACACTAGAGATGATCCAAATGATGCAAACTACTCTAAACTCATTCAAACCCAAAAACCTTATGAAAAACCACTAGAAATCCAAGAACATGAATGATGAATGATCAAACCATGGCTCTTGATACCAATTGAAAGATATTGGATTTCATAAACACATCATAATAAAACAAATGGGGCGTATGGTTTAGAGAGAGAAGGTGAGATGTTCTAGAGAGATAAAACAAATAGAAGGTTAGATTACCAAATGAACATCCAACCCTCTCCCTTGTGGGGAGAGGGCTATTTATACAAATGACTACGCCCTCCATCGGGTTGTGGATCAGGCATACAGTGGGTAAAGACCCGTCCTTCTTCCACAGTGTTACTTACACTACTGCTAATCTAACTAATATACTATTACGTCTACGAGCTATAATATGCTAAACATACGATGGGGTGACCGACACTTCAGTATGGATTTTCTAAATCCTAACAGGATCGGTCGACCCAACCTTTTATTCAATATCATGGGGCACACATTTTAATTGTTCGATTTATGTGGATGATATCATCTTTGGTTCTACCACAAAAGTACTCAAACGCTTTTTCAAATCTAATGAAAACAAATTTTGAAATGTCAATGATGGGTGAACTTACGTTCTTCTTAGGACTACAAGTTCATCAATCACCCCGTGGTATTTTCTTAAGTCAGTCCAAATATGCTCTTGAAATATTGAATAAACATGGAATGCAAAGTTGTGACACCTATAACACATCAATGGCACATACCAACAAACTGGATGCTAATTTAAATAGGAAATTGGTTGACCCTACCAAATACCGTAGTATTATTGGGTCTCTCATGTATCTAACAGACCGATGACCCGACATAGTATTTTACGTATATCTTTGCTCCGTTATCGGTCAAGGCCAATCGAAAAACACCTCGTGAGGCTAAAAGAATCCTCCAATACATCAAGGGAACTATTAACTTGGGGATCTGGTATCCAAAGGATTCTGGTTTTGAACTAATAGCTTTTTCAGACGCTAACCATGCAGGATGCTTAGATTCATGGAAAAGTACTTCAGGAGGTTTCCAATTCCTTTGTGATAAATAGGTGTCATGGCAATCGAAGAAACAGGATTGTACATCGCTGTCATCAAATAAAGCTTAATATGTAGCCATGCTTGCGTGTTGTGCTCAAGTCATTTGGATGAGAACACAACTCAAGGATTATGGTTATGTATTTGACAGAATTCCGGTGTACTGCGACAACAGAAGAGCTATTGCGATCTCGTGCAACATCGTTCAACACTCAAAGTCAAAGCACATTGATCTTCGATATCATTTCATCAAAGAGCATATGGAAAAGGGTATAGTTGAATTATACTTTGTAGGTACAGAACACCAATTGGCGGATCTTCTCACTAAAGCCTTGCCTCCCGCAAGATTTACTGACTTGATTCACCGAATTGGTATGAGGTGTTTGACTCCAGAAGAACTGGATGAACTATTAAAACTCTCTTGAAAAGTCAAACACCAAAACCTTTTTTGTAAATATATTTCAAAAACAAAATACAAAAATATAAAATCTTATAAAATCCAAAAATATTTTTCCTTTCAAATTTTATCTAAAAAACAAACATTGCAAGTACAAAACTTCCATCAACACAGTGTTCTATCAAAAATTTCACCATTTTTCCCGAACAAGTGTTGAGAGGGAGAATGTAAATATTTTTCAGTGTCATAAAACCTTGTACTTGCATGTTACCATAAATACGTTGTTTCCTATCAAATGGTGGATATTTATCTTGAAATATACCCTCCTCGGACTCAAATGTTTACAAAATTTACTATTTCAAAAGTCGAGGGGGAGTATCGTTAAGTTTCTTGCCTTAAAAGTGTTTTGTCTAACCAAAACGGGAGTTAAATGATCTTGGTTGGAACCTCTTTGAGGTTGAGGGACTGAATGTGTCAACTTGGCAAAATAATTTTAAACAAAATCATACAACCACCACATTCAATGCATCTCTTGCATTTACTCCTAACTCAACCAACTTGATCCAACGGCCCAAATTCATCCTGCAAATCCGTTCACCTGATTCAAAATATGTAAGTTGTTAAAGGTTTTGATCATGATTTTATACAATGGTTTTGAAAATCTTAGAAATCCAACGGTTAAATTTCTCAAAATTTGATTTTCAAACTTTGTTCATACGTATGAATTAGGTATTTACGCCTAAGTGAGTTTGAAGTGAAATGGTTTATGTTAAAACATTTCTAAATGAATACTAAATCTATTTCAATCATCAATTTTAACCCAGAATCTTCAATTGTTTAAATTTGAATTTAGGGTTCTTGCGTTCATATTTGAGGATTTTTGTTTCTGTGAGTTTTGATGCTATTAAATGGTCAAAATAGTGTTAGAATGAGTTTTGATACATATTATGAACATTTAATTTGCCCAGAAACACATAATTTGCTAGAATCAAAGTTTTAGGGTTCTAGGGCTCATAACATTTGAATCTTCTGATTCTGTAGGAGATGTATGTTAAAACTTGTTTCAATTCACTGCTATAACATCTAGGATAGTCCATAAACACTTCTTAATTGATTTGTGTGCATTAATTGGTTAAGCGTAGGATAAGGGTTTAGGGTTTAAGCTTGCTTTACGCCTAAGCTGTTCTATGTTTAGTTTATATGATCTTATGATTGTTTTGTGATCTTGTTGATGTTTAGAATATACTGTAATCAAGTTTTTATGTTTGTGATTTTCAGGCTGCCTATTCGTAAAATTCAGACCAAAGGTGTTCTAAATGCTACGTATAAGGAATACTCCTATGCGTAATGGTTACGCCTAAGAGAAATCTTACGTGTAACTCTTACGCATAAGAGGTCTACAGTAGGATTACGCGTATCTTGGAAAGATATGCATTGTTAGGATTTAGAAAATCCATTAGTTAAAGTGTCGGTCACCTCAAGTATATGTACTCGTTAGAAAGCTCGTAGACGTAGTCAAGTTAGGTTAATAAGTAGTTAGTTATGTAACACCGTGGAGGACGGATGGGTCTTTACCCACTGTATGCCTGATCCACAGCCCGTAGGAGGCGAGTCTTGTAAGAAACTATAAATACCCTCTATCTCCCAAGGTAGAGGGTTGGAGCTTCAATACCATTTTTTCTTTGTTTTCATCAAGTTCCCACTTCTCTCTCTACTTTCTCTCTCTAAACCTTCAAACCATACGCCCCTCTTTTATATGTTATGATGTGTTTGTGAAATCCATTATGTTACAAATTGTATCAAGAGCCATGGTTTGATCATTCATCTTACATGTTCTTGGATTTCTAGTGGTTTTATATGGTTTTTGGGTTTGAAAGAGTTTAGAGTTATTTACATCATTTGGATCATCTCTAGTGTTAAAGTTTAGATTTTGATTGTACTTTTGTATTTAGAATCATTATAAGTGCTTAGGTTTTGATTTGGAATGCTTGAATCAGCGTGGTTGGGTTGTTTTTGGATTGAAAAGTGGTGTTTTTTTGAATATTTCATGCTAGCGACTTGTGCCTCGTACTAACTTTCTTCGTAGCGATTTGTCCCTACGATAAAGCGACTTGTCTGTGTTTTGTGAAGCGATTTGTGTACTTAGCGATTTGTCTTTTGAGACAAAGCGACAAAAAGGACAAGGTAGTGGACGTACTCTTTTGTCTAGCGATTTGTCACTAGCGACTTGTCTTCCTAGCGATTTGTCACTCTAGCGACTTGTCTCTCTAGCGATTTGTCCCTCCAGCGACTTGGCTTCCTAGCGATTTGTCACTCTAGCGACTTGTCTCTCTAGCGATTTGTCCCTCCAGTGATTTGGCTTTCTAGCAACTTGCCACTCTAGCGACTTGTCTCTCTAGCGATTTGTCCCTCCAGCGACTTGGCTTTCTAGCAACTTGTCACTCTAGCGACTTGTCATTCTGGCGATTTGTCAATCTAGCAACTTGTCATTCTAGCAATTTGTCAATCTAGCAACTTGTCTTTCCAGCGACTTGTCACTCTAGCGACTTGTCCTACTAGCGATTTGTCTCTTGAGACTCACTCTTTCTTATTGTTACATTTTACGGTTTTCTCTTGATTTAGTAAAATCCCGTGAAAGAATCTATTTCCCGGTTTAATCAAAGAGTTATAAAATCTCGTAGAATCTGTAATCATGACTACCAACGTGCCTACAATCATCTCTTCCGTAGCAGAGGATGTTCAAGCTGCAGGATCAGATACTTGTCCACCCATGTTAGATAGAACTGATTATGACTCATGGGCTCAACGAATCAGATTGTACTGCTTGGGTAAGGAAAATGGGGTTAACATTCTCAAATCAATTGATGAAGGACCGTACCAAGTTGAGACTACAAGAGACATACTTGAAACTGCTGCTGATGGCTCAGTGACATTAGGATTGGATAGACCAAAGACATATGATGAACTTACTGATAAGGAGAAAAAGAGATACGATGCTCATATTAGGGCCTCAAACATTGTACTTCAGGGTCTACCAAAGGACATCTACAAGTTAATCAATCACAAAACTGAAGCCAAAGCAGTGTGGAACAATGTCAATATGCTTCTCTCTGGTTAAGAATTAACTAAAGAAGACAGAGAGTCTCAACTGTATGATGATTTTGAGAACTTTAAGATGAACCCAGGGGAAAATGTCACTGAATACTATGTGAGGTTCCACAAGCTCGTGAATGACATGAGGAATATCAAAATGACTATGCCAAATATTCAGCTCAATTCAAAGTTTATGAACAACATGAATCCCGAATGGTACAAATTTGTCACTTCAGTCAAGCTAACCAAAGGTTTGACGCACACTAACTATGAGCAATTGTATGCATACTTGCTTCAGAATGAGAAACATGCTATGTTTGAACGAATGATCCTTGAAAAGTTCAAAACTAATTATGGTGATGCAAGCTCCTCAAATGATTCAACTGCATTCTACACAAATGTAGGAATAACCACCAAAGCATTTCAAGTGATACCAACTGGTAATGGTAATCACAAACTCATTCCAGATCCAGAGTATAAGCCTCCAGATTTAGAAACATTCATGGAAAATCTCGTTAATCAACGTCTCTTATGGTTAGGCAAAATCGAATCTCACTCCACACACCAACAATAACCTCGAGCGACTTCCAATCCCACAATCAAGCTACTGTTAGAGATGGAAAGGTAGTGGTGCAGAGTGTGCAAGGAAGACAGAATGCATACCTTCCACATAATGAGCAAGGGAATGTTGGAGCTGGATATGGGAATGTTGAAGGTGGATATGGAAATGCTGGTGCTGGATATGGGAATGCTGGCGGTGGTGGTAGATATATGGGTAATCAGAATCGTGGAAGGAACATGGCTCAGGGTCAAGTAAAGCCCATTAAATGTTACAACTGTGGTGGAGAAGGACACATAGCAAGGAATTGCACTTTTCCAAAACGTCCACAAAATGCAGAGTACTTCAGGGACAAGATGATGATGGTTCAAGCTCAAGACAGTGGAGCAATGTTGAATGAGGAAGAATTACTATTTCTTGCTGAGGGTAATGCCGAACTTATGATGTTGATGTGGATGAACACAAAGGTGGTATGGGTCGAACAATCCCAATGCATTTCAAGTCGCAGATCGTGATGCATTTGATTCGAATGTTGATGATGAACCAAGCGCCGCACCATCTTCAAGGCTAATATCTCACCAATGGTAACTCCAAGGGCTTCTTCACCTAAACGGACACTCCTCCGTGGAATCAATCATATCTGAGGTATTAAAACTATATGATGATGTTGATGTGCAAAAGATACACGACAAAGTACAATCAACTGAAATTATTGAATCAGATATTTAAAATATGGGTAATAGCAATGTTGTCCCATATGATCAATATGTGAAACAAAATGAAAGTGAAATTGTACCAAGCAATGCATCTTCTACAGTCAATGATAATTATGCTCTTGATGAATTCACTGCATGTGCCCCTGATGATTCTATAATTTCTGAACTAAATGCCTATAAGGAACAAGTTGCCATTTATGAACAATGTGCTAAGTTTGAATTGACCACCCGTGAGCAGGAGATGGATAACCAAATACATACAGTTATTAGAAAAAGTAATTTTAGAGAAGAAATGTTAAAACAAGAGTTAAACTCCTTACAAGAAAAGCTTACAAAAGCTGTTAAGCAAAAGCAAGAACTTCAAGAAAATGTTAAAGTGCTTAAACAAGAATTTAATGCTAAGGAATCAAAACTTTTGAATGACCTCTCCAATCTAAAAACGTTGAAAAACAAACTTGAAAACAAACTGTACGTACAAGGGAACACCATTCAGACTGCTCACATGATCACTAAGCACAGAGTCTTAAGCAATAAGCATAGTATTTCCCTTGTAGAGGAGCCAAATCCCGAGTTCTGTAAAAAGGCTAAAGCTTATCATAAGGTAGTATATGATGGTAATGAGATTCTTAAGCCTAGGTGTTAGGATTTAGTAAATCCAGTTATTAAAGTATCGGTCACCTCAAGTATATGTAATCATTAGAAAGCTCGTAGTCGTAGTTATTTAAAGTTAAGTAGTATTTATTTAAGTAACTCCGTGGAAGACGGACGGGTCTTTACCCACCGTATGCCGATCCACACCGTAGGTGGCAATTTGTGTAAGACTATAAATACTCTACCTCCCAAGGTAGAGAGTTGGAGCTCATAATAATACTTTCATTTTCTCTCACTAAGTTCCCAAACCTCTAACTCTTTCTCTCTAAAACCTTGAATTATCGCCCACTTGATCATGATATGATATGTTTGTGAAATCCAATATGTTACACTAGGCAAAAACCATCATGTATTTGAAGCACTGAAGAGGATAGAAAATTAGAAGATGCCTCTAGGGAGAAAATGGAAAAGAAGCTAAAAGATCCTCAGTATAAAAAGTAAAATATAACGATTAAACCCCATGATTACACTAAAGAAAATTGGATTTCCTTGAACAAGTTTAAGCCTCAAACTCAATTAACCCCTGAACAAGTTTTTTGGAAAAAGGACATGGATAAGCAAAAAGCTAATGCACTGGTTGAAACAAACTCTCCCCATAGGAAAGTGCCTCCAGCTACTGTGTATCCTCCAAATACACCAATGTATTTAGTGCCTAGAACTCTCCCCACTAAGAGCAAGACCTTAATCATCCTCAGTATGTTTTTACCAACTATTCGTTGACTTTGAGAAGACATGTAAGAAGAGAATCACGCCTCTGTGGATAATCGAAGAGGAAAGGGTTTTGAGAAAACTAAAGAATGCTATTTAACTGAGGTCATGCCTTTCTTTAAACAATTAAAAAATTAATTTGAGAGTCTTCAAAAGGGGATAGACTCAGAGATTAAAGAAATGGAAAAGGAATTTGATAAGATGATAGTTGAGGTCAATAATTATGAACGTGAACTTAAATATAATAAAATTGAAAGGAAGAATCTGCATATCTTAAATGAGAACTTGATATCAAGTTGTATGGCTCAAGATGTGTTTTATACTATTACTAAGTATTCTATTACTGCTTCTCAATTTTATGAATTATCTGTTGTTTTGAAAGTTTCCCATGATCGTGTCATTGAGCTTGAAAACAAAAACTCAAAACTGAATGAGAAAATTGACCAGGATGATCACGATAACTTGCTAAAACACTTTTCTAAGTGGAAGTTGAACATTTTGATTTGCAACTAAAATATCAACATCTCAAAGAAAATGTTAGAACCTCAAACATCAAGATATCCTCGATGTTCCGAGTTTGATGCGCTTTTGAAATAAACAAATGTGACGAATGATTCGAGCTCACTATTACACGATCAGAAAGTTGAAAACCCAAATTTCACAACTAAAGGGTGAAAAGAACAATATGACTGGCTCCCAAATGCCTCCTCCTTTAGATTCTCAATATTCTCAAAACTTTCATCTTCAAAACATCATTAACGTTTTACAATAAGAAAATGAGAGTTTTCTAGAAGAAAATGAAAACGTCAAACAACACTTCAATGAGTTATATGATTCAATGAAAGTCACTCGTGACAAGAACAATGAAAAAATAACTTCGTTACAAAAGGAAATTGAGAATCTAAAGAGTCAGGTAAAAGGGAAAATGCCACTTGTCTTTAATGAGAATGTTGCATCAAAGGCATCCGCAGATTCTAAGTATCCGTGATATTAAATACATTCCTCCTCATCTTAGAAATAACGAACTTGTGTTTCATGACTATTTCTGTCACCTTAAGGATAGTCTAGAATGTCTCCGTGAGATTGTAGAAGAGGATCGCATAAATAAGCCACTTGATAGTGAAATTAGGTATGCATGCTTATATGCCAAACGATCTCAGGAGCTGTTAGAATGTTTAAGATCAACATGCCCTAAATCCGTATGTGAGAAAGATAAAGCTGTGATGCCCTGTTCTATGCCTAGTGCTAAGTATGCAACCCATTCTATGCCTCATTATGTGCCGAAATTCAAGCATGTGAGCTTTGATGTGCCTATAAGTACTTCAGATCCCAGCACTTCTAGATCAGGAATGCAAAAAGTAGCAAAACCAACTAATGTCCCATAATTCCCTCTACAGGAGTAATCAGTGGTACAAAAGTAAGCGAGTCAAAGCCTCCAGGCAATACAAAGCAAGATAGGACCTCGCAAGCTAAGAGTGATCAATGGAGGAAAGTAGAAGACCACCCTAGGAACTTTAAGTTTGAGTTGAATAAAACGAATCGTGTTGATTCTAGTATTAGCTATAAGCGTACTGTAATTAATTCGAATTCTGCTACTTTTTTGCAAAACATGTAATGAATGCTTGATTTATGGTATTAATCATGAATGTGCTGTGAATGAGTTGAGTAATACTGCAAAATCTCGTGTTAAAATGGTTAACACTAGCAAAAAAGATAAAAAGGTCGAATACCAAGGAGGAAGAGGGCTAGAAAACATTGGAAACCAACAGAAGAAAATTTAGTAATGTAGGTTATCATTGGATACCCACGGCCGTAAATTCAATCTTAATGAGTTGTGCCCTAAATTATCTAGATCAATGCCCATTAGGAAATGGATGCCCTTGGTAGAACTATACCTTTAAGAAGTGAACATACTTTGAATAGATCTCTCGTTTCTACTAGCCAGCATCTACCTCTAATGATTTTATTGACTATGTTTCGATGTGGATGTTCCAATCTCGTTTTCTAACCAAGTGGAACCCATTCTTGCATGGGGATCCCAATTGTCCGATTATCCATTCTTGTCGTGTTCAACTGCAGTCGTTCAAATCGTTATGTGGTACCGGACTCGGCTATTCCAAGCATATATTTGGAGATCACCATGCTCATGAACTTCGTGAGTAAATTTATCGGGGATCATAAATTCGGGAACGACCATTTTGGGGCAATTATGGGTTATGGAGATTATGTGGTTGGTGATAGTGTAATTTCCGGGTATACTATGTTGAAGATCTTGGTCAAAATCTTTTTACGTCGGTCAATTTCGTGATTACGATTTAGAAGTGGCTTTTAGAAAACATACTTGTTTCGTTAGAGAACTTGATGGTGTGGAACTTTTAAGAGGAACACGTAGTACAAACTTATACACCATCTCTATCAAAGATATGATGAAGTCTTCTCCAATCTGCTTGTTGTCAAAGGCTTCGAAAACAAAGTCATTGTTATGGCGTCGTCGTCTCAATCACTTGAACTTCGGCACCATTAATGATCTTTCCAGAAAGGACCTCGTAAGAGGGTTACCCTGATTAAAGTATGAAAAAGATCATCTTTGTTCAGCATGCCAATTGGGAAAAAGCAAGAAATATGCCCACAAACCCAAACCCGCAAACTCAGTTATGGAAGTTCTTCATACTCTTCATATGGATTTATGCGGACCCATGAGAGTGCAAACGATAAATGGGAAGAAATATGTATTAGTCGTTGTTGATGACAACTCTCGATTTACTTGGGTTAAGTTTTTGAGGACAAAGGATGAAACTCCAGATGTCATCATCAAACTTATCAAACAGCTGCAGGTTCGACTTAACAAAACTGTTAGAATTATTCGAACAGACAATGGCACTGAGTTTGTTAATTAAGACATAAGTCAATTTTATGAAAGCATTAGAATCGGTCATCAAAGAAGTGTTCCACGACGCCTCAGCGTAAGCGGTGTAGTTGAAAGACTAAATCGGACCCTTGTTGAAGCCGCAAGAACAATGCTAATTTACTCAAAGGTTCCAATGTTTCTTTGGGTGAAGCCATTGCCACCGCTTGCTACACCCAAAATCGTTCCTCATACACACCACTCATGGAAAACTCTATACGAACTTGTCCATAAACGAACTCGATCTCTCCTACCTTCGTGTATTTGGTGCTTTGTGCTATCCAACGAATGCCGGTCAAGATTTAGGTAAATTAAGAGCTAAGGCGGACATTGGAGTTTTTGTGGGTTATGCACCAAACAAGAAGGGTTACCAAACCTACAACAAAAGAACTCGAGATATCATGGAAACTATTCACGTCATGTTCGATGAGCTGTCTGGGCAACTGGCTCTAGGACAATCAAGTTCTGGACCCGCATCTCAACATGTGATAAGTAGTTCCATTAGTTCTTCTCTTGTACAAAATCCCTCACCAGCAACTACATATGTACCCCCTTCGGAAGATGATTTGAAGAAATTGTTTGATCCAATGTTTGATGAACACTATGAGCCTATTGCTAATGATCGATCTAATCCATCAACAGAGGCTGCCCCTAACCCGATCAACATAGATAACCCTTCGTTTCTATGTCATTGAGTCAGCGGCGCCTCTCGCAGATCACTCATCCTCATCATCAAATCCTCAATCATCGAGTGTACATCATGGAAATGTTTCGCACCTATGATGGAGATAACCCTTTGCTACTCCGAAGATGCTCCATTTGAGAACATATTTGCTCTGAACCAACTTGTAACCATGTTCATCGGAGATCCAAACTCGCTACGTCGGTTCCTCAACAACAACCACACGAACACCTTAGAAAATGGACACATGACCATCTATTGGACAACATCATTGGAAACCCTTCTCATCCAAGATCCACTCGTAAACAACTTGCAACCGATGCCTTGTGGTGCTTCTTCAACTCCGTACTATCTAAGGTCGAACCAAAAGACGTTAAAACAACCATGATCAAGACAATGGTTCAATGCCATGCAAGAAGAAATTCATGAGTTCGATCGACTAGATGTTTGGGAATTAGTACCGCTCCCGATCGTGCTATAATCATTGCTCTAAAATGGATCTTCACAAGAAACTTGATGAGCATGGTGATGTGCTAAAAACAAGGCTCGATTGGTTGCAAAAGGATACCGTCAAGAGGAGGTATTGACTTTAAAGAATCATTTGCTCCAGTTGCACGTATCGAGGCAATCGAATCTTCACAGCTAACGCCGCTAGTAAGAACATGGTAGTCTATCGATGGATGTAAAGACGGCTTTTCTTAACGGAGATCCGAAAGAAGTAGTATACGCCACCAACTCAAGGTTTTGTGAATCCGATCATCCTACTTATGTCTATCGCTTGAAGAAGGCCCTTTATGGTTTGAAATAAGCTCCAAGGGCATGGTACGACACGCTATCGAAGTTTCTTGTATCTAATGGATTCAGAAAGGAGCAGTTGATCCAACATTGTTCACCGTAAAGTCGTGCAAACACTTAATTCATGTTCAAATCTATGTTGATGATATTATTTTTGCTCTCATCGACCCCAATGAATGTGATAGTTTTTCTAAGGAGATGGGCTCCAAATTTCAAATGTCAATGATGGGACAAATGTCATTTTTCTTGGGATTACAAATTTCACAAAGTCCCGAAGGCATTTTTATCAATCAATCTAAATATGCAAATGAAATCTTAAAGAAATTTGGATTTGACTCTTGTGACCTTGTTGACACTCCCATGGTAGAGCGTACTAAACTGGATGAGGACCACTCAGGGATCATGGTTGATCAAACTAAATATCATAGTATGAATGGATCCCTGATGTACCTTACTGCCAGTAGACCACACATTATGTTCGATGTATGCATGTGTGCTAGATACCAGGCTAAGCCTACCAAAAAGAACCTTGAAGCGGTTAAACGGGTCTTTCAAGATTCCAAGGAACCATCAACATGGGACTTTGGTACCGAAGGACACCGTACGTCACTAATGACCTATGCGAGATGCCGACCATGTGGTGTCAAGATACACGTCAAGCACGTCTGAGTTGCTCGGTTTTGGGTGATAAGCTTGTGAGTGGTCTTCAAAGAAACAAATGAGTACTTCTATATCCTCTACAGAGGCAGAATACATAGCCATGTCATCTTGTTGTGCTCAAATCCTATGGATGAGATCCCAATTATCTGACTATGGCTTTGAATTCAACAAAATCCCTCTGTACTGTGATAACAAGAGTGCCATTGCTCTCTCATGTAACAACGTTCAACATTCAAGAGCAAAGCATATTGACATTCGACATCATTTTATCAGGGAGCAAGTGGAGAACGGTGTAGTGGAACTATATTTTGTGAAGACTGAATATCAGTTAGCAGACATCTTCACCAAAGCTCTTCCTAGAGAACGTTTTGAGTTTATCCTTCCAAGACTTGGTCTAAAGAGTCTACAACCGGAAACACTCAAACATCTTCAAGAGGAAGACGAGGAGTAAAAGTTTTTCTTCATCCATCACTTGTAAATATTTATTCAAAAAAGCAAAATACAAAATTTTAAAACCCACAAAAAGAAAATAGAAAAATATAAAATTTCAAAAATCTATAAAAATCAGAAAATCTTTGAAAAAGCTCAAAAATATTTTTCCCATCTTTTTCTATTCTTCGATAACATCTACGGTCTTTGATTTGTCACTCTAAGAATGACACGGGTCTTTAGATGAAGTTCGATTGTACATAACCTTTTTAAAAAATGTGGGATGAAGAAAAATGGTGGTTTATTGTCATTTCAGCAAGAACCGCTTTAAAAGAAATAATGAGCCATGCTAAAGCTTATTTTTCCAAATCTCATGCTCTGATTCTAAAAACAAATGTTTGTCACAAAAAAGACAAATGTTTCCTTCACAAATATTTTTCCTTCTATAAATTCTTCTGAAAAATATTTGTCATCTAATGAAAACTAAATAGCCTTGAAAAATAACTCGGTCTCAATTTTTGAAAATCATCTGGACTTGTCATTTGTCAAAATCTCTATCTCTCATTCAACAACTTATGTCATTGATTGAGGGGGAGAATGATTTCAATTAAATCAAAAAGGTCATTTGTCAAACAATTGCAATGTCTTATACAATTGGTTCAAGACCTTGGTTGATGTTATGTTTTCATAAGATACTTATGCATGCTTGAACATTGGAGTGTAAAGTCTCAAAATCTTATCCTTATCAGTTACAATGTTTCTCAAAAGCAAGTCACTATTCTCCTCAAAAAAAATTTAAAAATTTAATTTAAATCAATAGAGATCACAAATCTCAATGGATTTGAAAATTGTGATCGGGGGAGAATTTGTGATTTAAATTGGATATAAACTGATAATTCGATAAATGGTTTAGAAATATTATAACAAGCTCTCCTTACATGTGCCAAACGATTTCAAAATTTCCGTGCACATGTTAAGGGGGAGCATCTATATCAAACCAAAAAGGATTGAAACGTGATTGATTTGTCTCTAAGTGCAGGTTTTCCCTAATATGTGCAAAACACTTTCGAATCTCGATGCACATATTGAGGGGGAGCAACTTTTAGAAAACCACATCCTTTCCCAAAAATATCTTTAACAAAGTATTTAAAATACTAATTTTGATCGGGAAAGTGATGTCGATATTTTTAGAAAATGTTGATCAAAGAAGTGAATTCTTAATTCTCAATCTGAAGATTTTCAAATCCTCTTGCCTCCATGTGCCAAAACAATTTCAAACATATGATGCACATGTTGAGGGGGAGCTTTTTATTAAATATCAAAAACAATTCAGGTACAAAATGCTTTGATCATAGATCACAAGTACCTGGATTGATTATTCAAACGGTTTTCAAATGGTTTCAATGGCAGAAGAACAATACCAAAAAGACTGTCCAAATTTATTTTATGCATGGAGATATAAGGATGGTTAGGTTAGGTATTCGTTCCCACGATCCCGCCAGAGCCGGAGGGATCTACCCAGGGACAATCCACTAGATAGTGTAGAAGTCCTTAGGTATGATGAAAAAAAAAAGAGGAGAAATGGGATAAATGGGAAGAGTGGGACTGAGATAGAGCTAGAACTGGAATAAACCCAACAAGGTTCTAGTTATGAAGTCTCGGTAAGCACTGAAGGGGTTGAAGAATGAAAAAGAATTGAATGTAAAAGGGTGAAAAGAAATAGCCTCCAATAATTCAACCTTAGGGCAAAATCCGGGTTCAATACATATGCTCGGTGGTTACTAAGGTAACACCGTATTGAAGACAAGACGTCATGGACCCGGTGACGACCGCACTACAAATTCCCAAGCTACTCAAGTCCTCTTAAAGGACTTGTTTCATTCTCACGGGAACCTACATTATCTATCGACTATCTCTTAGAGATTGTTGATATTGAAGAAGGAGACCTCTCCCTAGTCTCCGGCATAGGAACCAAATGTGCACTATTGAGTCTAGAGCCACGAGATCATCAATAAATCTCTCTAGGACACAATCAATGAAGACTCACTATTTCACATAATGTGGAAAGTGAGATTATATCTTAAGAGTCCTACGCATTATCCTTGTGGTATTGCCAGAACATCTGAGTGATATGTAAAATATTCACGATGAAGATGGAAATCCTTCTAGAGCCAACATCAAACAAGCTCTTGGTGGGTAACATGTGAGATCTATCCAATAGATTAAACTTGTGACAACCGGATTGAAACGATAGGCGATTCACTATTGAATCAACCTTGGTCCAGAAATGGATTGACGGATACCTTTGAAAACCGGTCGTTGTCTTGAAAATTCTTTCTCTAGCACATCGATCGTACTAATATTTCAAAATAAAAGGTGTTTATGATTGATAATTGATTTTCCTTAAAACCTTCGATGTATTGCAAAACACTTCATATTAAGCGACACGATTGTTTTCAAATCACTTTTCATCAATCGGTGAATCTCAATTCATTGGTTCACTCACTCCGTGTTGTCTTCTTTGAGACGTTCGGTTTGAGAACGACTAGAACATTGCGAAACCTCATCAAGGAAATTCTTAGGAATTCTACCGATCACAAGCAAGACTTGTCTCGATCAACGAGGAACCGTGGGTCGTGTACCTTAATTCAACGAAGTGATCAAAGACACTTTGCGCTTTATTGCTAATCGTTGTATGCGGTACACCCAACATTTGCGGTGATCGAATTCGAGGTCAATCCATAGCCGCATGCTCACACAACACATTCTTTTCTAAAGAAATCATGATAAGTGCATCAACGACTACGATCTTTACACTCCATGCTTCGCACTACTGCCGCAAATATCATGAATCAACTAAAGCTTCCGCTACTCGATGAGAAGAAATCATGATCCGTAATGTGAGCATATCGGTCCAATGTCACAACATCACATAATGTCAACACTACAAAGGAAGAGTCAGAGATTTATGGTAGCTGATGATCTTAAAGCTGGCTCAAAACTCATCATCACGTGGATCAGTTAAATACCTCCACTTGGATTAACAAAACATGCAGAACATGAAGAATTAAAGACTACGGGCTACAGAGCAAAGAACTTAATTAAGAATCCAAGAACAATCAAAATGTAATATCTGTTTGTATTCAATGTAAATTGAGGTGACCTCCCTTAGGGGGAGATTGTTAGGATTTAGAAAATCCATTAGTTAAAGTGTCGATCACCTCAAGTATATGTACTCGTTAGAAAGCTCGTAGACGTAGTCAAATTAGGTTAATAAGTAGTTAGTTATGTAACACCGTGGAGGACGGACGGGTCTTTACCCACTGTATGCCTGATCCACAGCCCGTAGGAGGCGAGTCTTGTAAGAAACTATAAATACCCTCTACCTCCCAAGGTAGAGGGTTGGAGCTTCAATACCATTTTTCTTTGTTTTCATCAAGTTCCCACTTCTCTCTCTACTTTCTCTCTCTAAACCTTCAAACCATACGCCCCTCTTTTATATGTTATGATGTGTTTGTGAAATCCATTATGTTACATGCGTAGACAAGGATTGTTACGCATAAGCTTTACTCTTACGAGTAAACCTTACGCATAACATTCAGCTTAACCTTACGCGTAAGCATAAAGCTTTTGAACGTGTTTTACGCGTAAGAAATTCTTACGCATAAGACATGGTCTTACGCTTTAGCTTACGCCTACGCATAAGCACCTTCTTTATGCATAAGCTACCATTCACTTTGTTTAGGACTGCTACGCATAAGCAATCTGTTGTATGTTACGAATAAGTCACAAAAAATAATAAAAATAAAAATAAAAAAGAAAAATAAAAGAACCTAATGCTACGCATAAGCCTTTAAAAGTTAAAATGTTGTGTGTAAAGTGTGAATTGGACTTCAAAACTTCAAAATTAACATGTTCACGTAACTTATCACTTCAACTTCAAACAATTGGACAGAAGTGACTTAGGGCTTGTAACTAACACAAACATGATAACGTCAAACAAGTAATTGGACAATAAATCAAACTAAGACTAACACAATGTGTTTCCATATGTTTTTTCTTTTGTCTAATACCTTTCAGATCACAAAATGGCTGACAATCAAGCAAACGTCAATGCCCCTGATGAGCTCACAATGGCTGGTATCTTTCCAGCCGGTTATGACAAAAATATTGGGAAGAAAAATCTCCGTGTGGACTTCAACAACTTCACGTGCTCCGAATCTTCCTGCAAAGTTGTTGTTGACATACTCAAACATCTTCCTTTCAACCTCATGCTTACCAACTCAGCCTCTGCACTAGAAATCTATATTCACCAGTTTTGGCACACAATGGAGAAAGTAGATGGAAAAGATGCAGTAAAAGTGACGCTTGGCACTCAAGAGGTCACTGTCACTATGGCTGATCTTCGTACCATTCTTCTACTTCCAGTCATACCTCCGACAGAATATGTCAGAACTCCAAATGAAACGGAGATATTGGACTTCTTGGTCAACATTGGGTACGACGAAGAATCTGGGGTCATTTCTACACATTCCAGAGTCGAAGTCAAAAATATCCCACAACCCTGGAGGACTATTTATCTAATGATAGCCAAATCAGTCTCGGGAAGAGATAGTGGTCATGAACACTCGAAGCTGATGCATCTTCAAACCTTCTGGGGAATGGTTCATTTGAACCACATTGATTATGGAAGCCTCATCTGGGAGGACATGATGCAACACTACAGGAAACCTGGTTCCAAGATTCCCTTCATCCGCTACACCAAGTTACTTATCCATAACCTTCTCGGGAAGCACCAGAGTATCCCAATGAGACTGAACGACCCAAACATGCACTCGATGCTTAATGAGCCTACTCTGAACTCAATCAAGTTTAAAGGAACCACTACTCGCAAATAAGGAGTGGAACTTCCTGCAGGCTTGGTGACTGATACAATCAGGGATCTTGATTCCTACAGACGTTACAAGGAGGCATTGATTGCGGGTAAAGTTGGCTTCATGGATGAGAAGACACTCCAAAGGTTATAACAAAGGCCAAGAAAGCTGGAAGCACTGCTAGTTCTAAAAAGTCAAAGAAGAAGAAAACCAGCAGTAAGATCAGGAGAAAACTTCCAACCAACATCGTCAAACCAGAACCAGTGCAGACTTCTCTACATGATGACGATTCGGAGACAGAGTCAGATGATTTGGTTGTCTACAGTGAGGCTCGTTTTGATGAGTCAACTGTCGAGAAGAAGAAAAAAGACAAGCTTGAGAGTTCTTCGTATGAAAAACTTGATGAAGACATTGACTCATACGTACCTTCTGATGAAGAACTCAAATCTGACAAAGGGAAGAAACCTCTTGTGGAAGATGAAGAAGAAGATTCAGAGTGGGAGTATGATCCTAAGGCTGAAGAGAAACAATTTTAGTAAACGCTAAAGCAACAGAGAATGGAGAAAGCAGCTACTGAATTCGAACTTTGTCAATCTGAAGGGCCAGGAGGTTCCAGCGGTGGTGTTCTTCTTAATACACTTGTTACTGATCTGGTTAATCAACCCGGTAAAGGAACGGGTGCCACTACCGAAAAGGAACCTGCAGTTGAATAGCAGCAAGAATATGAAGAGTTGATCGACTATGGAGATAACGATCAAGAAAAAGATGAGAGAGTTCCAGATGATTACATTTTGGAAGCTGAAGAGGAACTAAAGAAGAAGAAGGCTGACGAAGAGGCTGCTAAGGCTGAAGAGGAACGTTTACAAAGGGAAGCCGATGCCTACATTTTTGACAACCCTGAACATAAGCCCCAGCAATCTTCGGAACCACCCCTCGACACCTCCAAACAAGCATCATCTTCACACTCATCACCACCACCACCGAAGGAAACAACGAAATCATCATCAAAATCCGTCAAGAAGAAAGCCGACACTTGGGCATCTCGTACAAAGGCAAAGATCCAGAAAGCTGTGCTTCAGTCTTGAAAATGCAAACAAAGTCTTATTACAACTAGAATGAACACACTAGCTGATGCGGTCATTGGTCTTTCCAAACAGATGGACGAGTTTTAAGGTAAAAGAGCACAGATCCAAGCATTTCTCACTAGGGACGTTCAAGGTGAAATGAATGAACAAATATGGAACTACACTCAATCATTCCTTCAAAACATGGTTCCTTTTGTCACTAGATAGATATTCAAGGATCAATTCTACCCAATGATTAAAACAATGGTTCAGCAGATCATTACTACTACACCGGTGGTCATGCATACAAGACCAGTCAGGACTCCAGTTGTCTCTGAAGATGATTTGATTTCAGAATTAGTGCTGAAGATGACTCCTTGAGCTCCATCTTTTACCTCAGATGAGGAAAAGCTATATGAGCTACTTCTGGCACGACAACTGAAAACATCCTGCAAGGAAGCTGCTGGTCAAGACAAGAGACCGAGAAATGGTGATGACAAGGACGAAGATCCAAATGCAAAAAGACAGAAGAAGACCGGAGAGTCATCATCATCCATGCCACCACCACCTACTAGAACAACCACGACACCTTCACAACAAGCTACCAAACAACCACCATCATCTGATAAACCTCAGGATGCAGATTATCCACCACCACAGCAGAAAACCGATGATCATTTCACATATACCGGTGGTGAAGATAATGACATTCCTGAGCCCCAACGTCAACCACCACCCCGACCATCACCTCGACCAGAGTCATCCTCCTGAACGAAGAAGAAGAAACCGTCAGTCATCTCTTGGCTAGATGACGACAATACTGAGGAGTATGAATGGTTTAGTAACATGGTTGAGGCAACACCTAGACTACTTGAAGGCCAAGAACCGATAGATGGTCGAACCATGGAGCAGGCTAAGATTATCCAAGATGAATTCAGAATTAAGAAGATGACGAAATGGGAGCTCCGCAGAATCAAGAACGATGCATTCAATTTTCTGAAAGATATATCCTGCAGTGCAGTCGAGCTCGAATACCACTTGGACAACATTGCCCGTGCAATGTCCAACAATATCGATTGGCTCAACCCCGAATCAAACATCGATATTACAAGAAAGGATAATGAACCATACTACATGGATTGGACCAAGCCTCTACCTACAATTGGCAAACTAAAACAACCGAGGATCCCCTTCCGTTTCTTCTTCAACAATGACTTGGATTTCCTTCAACATGGTAGCAGTGTAAGCAAGAAGTATGCTACCTCGCTAACATTCAACATCCCTGCTGCATTATTCTCTTCTAACATCGCCATTGAAGAAGACGCCACAAATCTGTTTGTCAACAAGGTTGTGGAACATGACATTGATGCCAAATTCGGTATTCATCATTGGCCAGATGGGAGGAGGTTATACTATAGGAGCTGCAGAGTCAGAAAATCAAACAAGGAGGTGAAGAATGACAACAGAATAGTTGTTGTGATGGGAGTCACATTGGAAACAAAGTGGGGCTACTCATTCTTGTCCAAGATCAAGGTTAAAAGACAAGACGAACAAGAGTACTCACTGAAGCTGACTTATCGCAGTTGTCGCTCAACAACATCAAAGACATGTATCTCATAAAGGTACAAGGAAGGATGTGACAGATCTCGACAGAAATTCAACTCCAGTTCATCACTGCACTTCTAGTCTTCATCCGCAGCAAGGTTATTCATGAACGTGTTGAAGACTTGCAACTCGGCGTTGAATCATACCAGAAGTAGATCAATCTCACCAAACCGCTTTTACACTTTAACGAGCTCCACCAACAACCTCAGTACACAATTTTGCGAAAACCGAAGTTTGGAATCGTCTACTGAAGTGAGCGTCATCATACATGCTTCATGGCGTTTGACGAAATCCATAAGTTCTGTGACGCAACGTTGAAGATGGTTCGTGATGGGTTGGCATATCGTTTACAGGATATTGAGGCTGGTATAGTTCAGAAGAAGAGATGGAACTCCATGGATCGCAAGGATGTTCACAGGTTTATCAAGAGGCTGGGTGAAAGGTTGATACACAGGGATCAGATGAGAAGATTGGAAAGCTTCGTGGGCGGAAGACAGAGCTTCTCTATCTTGACATACCAATGTCCAGATAAAGTTCCTGGTCATGTGTAAAAATTTTGGGTACTCTTAAACTTGATTGTGCTTTTGATATTTGATTTATATATAATTCATTATGGTTTGTGCATAAATAGCAGTGTACAACCCGATCTTGTATAGAAAGGACCCTGTGGTACAATTTAGTGCCACAATCCTTATAAAAGGAGCGAAAGCTTCTTACTTTTGAGTAAAATTAATCAAATCTTTCAATATTTTCATAATTTTGCTCAAAAGAATCTCGCGTTTTCTAAAACCTCAAAAGTTAATATCACTTTTTGGGGGGTATTTGCAAACAATTTGTTCTAATCAAAGTTCTTTGTGGAAATCTTCCCGCAAAACTCGAAATGATCATATTTTATATCAAAATTTCATCAAAAATAACATTAATATGCCATTTTTTAGGGGGAGAAAAATTATGTGATCTAAATATGTTGGATTGTGAATAGAATCTCTGTGTGCTACGACTTAACTAATGAATTGACGAGCTCTAAAATTTCATAAATCGAAAAGATTTGTCTTCCAAGACTTATCTTAGTAGATTGTACCAACTCGAGAAACTTTTGATAGACATGAACTTTGATGGGTTTGACAACCTTTTCAAGGTTTGTTCACATCCTCAAGGTAGTTATTAGAGATAGTTGTCACCTAAAAGCTGACAATGTAACTCTTTAACTATACAACGTAACCGTGTCTCCCGGGGAATTGTCTATCTTGAGTCGATCAATTCAAAAGTGCGTGCTCTACTCTCATTGTGCAGATTTCAGTCAAAACTCATAAGCACATGTGGAGGGGGAGTATTTCTGAAAATACAAAACTCTCGATGTGTTACAAACATGTTTTCATTCATAAACACTTTGAGAGATTTTCAAGAAAATGGTTTTATGGCAACGTAGGATAGTCATGGAGTTATAAGGTGAAAAAGTTTAAGAATAAACGTCCTATGATCCGCCAGAGCCGGAGGGATCTACCCAAGGACACCACAAATAGTTAGTATTTAGAAGTCCTTATGTATGATTGAAAAAGGAGAAAATGAGAAGTGGAGAAAGAAGGAGTTGAAGAATTAAAAATAAAAGTTAAAGAAAAGGGTGAAAAGAAATAACCCTCCAAATTATTCAACTTAGGGCAGACACCGGGTTCAATTCATATGCTACTGGATGTCACAAGATGACACCGGTATTGAAGACAAAGTCGTCATGGACCCAGTGATGCATTGCACTAAACCTTCTTAGCCACTCAAGTTCTCTCAAAAGAGCTTGTTTCATTCTCACAGGGAACCCTACGTAATCTATCGACTTTCTCGTAGATATTGTTGGTATTGAAGAAGGAGACCCTCTCCCTAGTCTTTGCTTAGGAAAACCAAAGTGCACTACTGAGTCTAGGGCCACGAGATTCATCAAAAGATCTCTTAGGAACACTTGATCTTTCATCGCTTTTCATTCAACAATAAGAACGCAAGTGACACATTCTAGAGTCCTTCACAGATCTTGGTAATCTGCCGAGAACATTTATGAGGGCCTTCACAGATCTTGGTAATCTGCCGAGAACATTTATGAGGGGATTCACAATTGTGATCCTCAGTGATTGAATGGAAACTCCGCCGGGGTCAACATCAAACGACCACGACAATAGTCACTTCGGTAACTCCTTGTGGGTTACGCTTAGTGTGTCTCAAATGGTCTACGATCGTGAGGTGATGCTTGATGTACCTTATGGACTCACTTGAGCTGTAGATATACTTGATACATCGTGTTAGTCTACTTGAGGGCCTCAGGTTCGAGAACGACCTTTGTAAGAATTAGAGATGTGTTTTCACACTATGTTGTTAACACCTCAAGTTTGAACTTGTAAGTCTTGAAAATCCTGCTAAGGAGATTCCTTTCAAGAATCGAGTCACGAAGATGTGGGTCATTACTTGAACTTGTTCAACGTAATGCCATGATTCCTCCACGGATTCGAGACGGTGATTCGCCCGACCAAGGTGACTGGAATCAAGACATTCATCAGTAAAATAATCGTAGTGGTCAATTCTTTAAGAAAAGTCCACAATGATCGATTGGTATATTTCACTAACCCATTTATGCAAATACTGATGGATGTTCCTGGGAGAAAAAAGATCGTGCCATTCTCCACATGCTCATACCAACAACATCACATATGAAGTTCTCTCATAATCAAAGGCAACACAAAAGTTAATATGATTCTTCTTCAAAGCCAAAGAATCTACAAAGTTTAAAGACTCGAGAACTACGCCACACTTGGAATTCAAAGTCAAAAGACGTGTGAGCATGGTGGAGAAAGACGTGGAGACACCTGATCAACGAAGCTGACAAAAGGCAGACAACAACATACTATCACAACATCCACAAAAGAACAAAGAACAAAGAATACAACGACGTCAATGCTGATAAAGTTAAAAGAAACAAATCATCTCTACTCACAAAAAAGAAGAATGCTAGAAGACGTCAAGCAACCGCTATTACATCATCACTAACACTTAGGGGGAGATTGTTGGAATCGCTTGTAACTAGTATTAGCAAGTGTTAGTCATTTCATTGTAATAGGTTGCTTAATTATAAAATTTATGTTAGTAATTAGAGCTAGGCTTATGTAGAAAGCCCATAAGCTTATGCAAAGGCCCAAAAGGCCAAGGGAAGGGACTAGACTTGTTGCCCTAGCTCCCTTGCCTATAAATACATTGTTACCTCTCATTTGAGAGGTGTTGATCTCTTTCATAATAAGCATAAACCTTTTCATATTGTCTTTTGTGTGATTGATTTCACCATCCCTTCTTTTCTCTTGTTTCTATCATCTGCATACTTGTGTTCATATTATGGTGACCTAACAGTGTATCTTTGTTACTTTCACTTATAAGCTAATTTCCCTACCTCCCTCGAAAATTGCTTTTATTGTTGTTGGTTATTTCAATTTAGGAAGTTTCCTATATATGGATGTTTGGCTTGCTTTTCAAACTTTGTTGTTGCTTCTCTTTACAAGAATGCAAATTATGAAATTAAAGTTCTCCTAGTGAAGAGTATCTATCTTGTATTCTTGTCAGAGGGATGAAGTGTATGAGATGTGATAAGGATTTTGCAAGTGATTGGTATGTTGTTATCATTAAGCTTGGTGAATTGCTAGAAGGGCACTAATTGGTGTTATGAAGTGTTTTTGTATTGCTTACTTTGTCTAGTGCTTTGTATAGGTGTAAGACTAGACGGAGTGGTGTCTTACTCGCCCTTTGATGAGTAAGTCACGCGCGACCCACCCAAAACACCAAACGCAAGTCACAGCCAAAATGTGCAACTATGGTGAGTTGCTCACCATTACTGAGCTGACAAATTGGGACCCAAAACAAAAGTATTGTTAGTCATTTAAAAAAAATACAACACCCCATTTTTCAAATATAAATACCCCAAAACTTCACCATTTTATACACATCTTCTATATATTCTTACTTTCACAACAAATATATTTCATTCCTCATTATCCAAATGAATTCTGAAACGTTTATGTTGACCGACTCAGAAGAAGAACAAGAAATCCAAAGTCATAACGCTAATTTTATTGGAAGAACGGTGACGTTTATTAGGAATCTACGACAAGCAAATCGACCAACGAGAACCCCCGTATATCGAGATCGTTATGGTGCTCATGACCATTTAATCGCCGCCTATTTTAGTGAGAACTCGTTCTACGATGCACGTACATTCCGAAAGAGGTTGCGAATGAATCGATATCTTTTCAACTGGATGGTTCGGGAGGTAACTATTCATTGTTCATTCTTTAGTGATAATTTCGATTGTACTAGAAAAGAAGGCATTTCACCCTTGATGAAGTGCACCGTCGCAATTCGTCAATTGGCATACGGCGCGGTTCCTGATGCTTTAGACGAATATCTGCAAATGAGTGAGAAAACTTCTCTCTCTCTTGATTATTTTTAATTACATTATGGAAATTTTTGGACCATTGTATTTGAGGAAATCGACTATGACTGATGTTGTTAAGCTTTATCCGCATCATGAAGAGGTACACGGGTTTTCGGGGATGTTAGGAATCCTTGATTGTACAGATTGGTAGTGGTTTGGTTGTCCGAACGCATTTAAATGGGCATATGTTAGACGTGATCATTGTTCAAATCCATTCATTTTGTTGGAAGTTGTTGCGTCACAAAATATATGGATATGGCATGCTTTTTTTGGTGTTGTTGGGTCCAACAACGACAACAACGTTCTACAACAATCCCTTTTATTTAATGATCTTAAACAAGGAAAAGCACCAGAGATTCCGTTTGTGGCTAACGGCATAACATACCCATGGGGATATTATCTTGTTGACGGGATTTATCTGAAATTGGCGACACTCGTTAACAAGATTCCAGAGCCATCTGATGATGACCATAACCGAATAAGGTATCAGAGAATGCATAGCAAGGAAATATGTGGAACGAGCGTTTGGTGTTCTAAAGAAGAAATGGGCTATACTAGCCAATCCCGCAGGACGGATGAAAAAAGACAGAATAATGAATATGATGTATACATGCACTATATTACATAATAGGGTCAATTGCATATATACCCACTAAAACTTTCATAATTGCATATATACCCAAAACATGCTTTAAGTTTTAGTGGGTATATATGCAATTCTCCCTACATAATATGGTTCGAAAAGACAAGAAAAAGGTGATATCTCCCAAATGGTTCCCGAAAGAAGCACATCAACCAGACGACCTCACACGATCCGATAAACAAGTGCGAGAAGTTATGAGGTACATTAGATCATCACAAGCGCATCAAAACCTTCGTGCCGATTTGATCGAACACTTGTCTCGTAATGTTTAAGTTTAGTTTACGTTTTTTTATTTATCTATATATTGTTTTTAATTCCGTACGTTTGTGTGTTTAATTTAATAATATTTTTAATTTTTGAATAAAACTTTTAATTTCGTACGTTGACGTTTTCAATTTCATTTGTTTACGTTTTTAATTTCAAAAAGTTTACGTTCACATTTACGTTTTTAGTTTATAAATATAAAGTATTTAATTAAAGAAAAAAATGGGCATGAAATGTGAGAAATGGTGACCAAAACCAATGTATGGTGAGTGGGAGCGAATGAAAGTGAGAGGAGAGAAAGCTGAAGTAATGCGGAAATGACGGTGAATGACTCAACCACTACTACTTTCGGCCTAAGTTGATATCTTCGAGTTACTTTGGCGTATGGGATATGTCCATCACTTCAGCAAAATTAACATTATGCATGATAATAATTATGTACAGGTCCATATAGCTTCATTATGATCCAACTCTCTTTGTTTTCCTTATCATGATCCAGCTCTCTTTGTAAATGAGAAACTAGTTTGTTTGTTTTTTTTTTTTTCAAAATCAATAAAAGCAACGTACTATATACAAGAGTACTCTTTCATACTCTGTTTGAAAGATAACAACTACTTTCAATTAGGGGTGGATTTATGTTGACAAGAGAGTATGCACGTGCATATCTTATGAAAAATTATAATAATATAAAAAAATTTGATTTTTCTAAAAGTAACTATAAAATACATTGAAAAATTTGTGAGTGCATACCCTTAAAAGTGCTGGGGAAATATGAGTACATATTCTAATCTAAGTTACAATGTTCAAAAGAAAGAAAAAACCGTAACTGTTATACGACTGCAATCTTGTTGAAGAAGAAGAAGAAGAATGTCAAATAGTCTCATGTTTTACTAGCCCACTTATCATGTAACATTTTGACTTATGAACTTTGAGCCCAACTTTCCCAAAGCCCAATCGTTTTTAAATTACAGCTTAGTAGCTTACACATATACTCAAAAGTTGACAACTTACACGTATAAGTTTTAACGAAAAGGTGTATGTACATTTTTTTCATAATATAAAATATTATATTCACTTCCCCATGTATAAGTTTTAACGAAAGGTGCATGTACATTTTTTTCATAATATAAAATATTATATTCACTTCTGGTTTCATTATATTCTAAAAGTTAGAATTTTCATTTATGATTTAAATATTAGGCTTTTAACAAAATAAATTCAGTTTAGTATGTGTCGTGAATAGGTTATAATTTAGTTCAGTGTTCTATATTTGTTTTAAGGAAAAGTAATACATAATGGATGTGAATGAAAATGGTCGGCGATGAAAAAGAGAGTTGAAAATGTGATTTACTGATTGTTGTTAAAAAAAAATAAAACAAAATAAAATACGTTTAAAAATTGTGCTTATGAAGATTCGAACAAAAACCCTCCGAAAAAATCCCACCCGTAAAAGCCGACCCGAGTCAAAAAATTTGAACATTTTTTTGTAAATTGACAGTGCACACCCTATTATCAATTCCCGAATCTGCCACTGCTTTCAATAAGAAACAAAATCATTATCCCAACAAAAAATAGGAAACATATAAAGATGGTCTTTAGGCTATTTTTAAAGTGATATAAAATACGGAAGATGTATACGTAAGTATTGTATATGTTCAAAATTCCCCCGTATTATTGGATTTGAATATATTTATCACTTCAAACAAAATATTGTTAATCAAAATGGCAATACACAACATATGTGTGTGGTTATAATTATAAACAATTTTTCTAAAACTGGGTGCAATGAAGCGTGATCGACAGGGTTACAACTTACAATGCCCTCCCTCTCACAAGTTGAGGAATGTCCGAATGTGTTTTTGGTGGAAGTGCTAAGCCGGATCATGAATGTGAGGCAAATTTTGTGTGTGTGCGAGAGAGAGACCTTTTGAAGTATAAGTAAATGGTAATCGAGCATTATATGTTTGAGTGATGAGTGACAGGTTAATGTAAAGGTGAAAACTACGGTTAGTTTGATTTATGAGCAATGACTTTGTGTTGCGAAGAAAACAAGGTGCTCTACAAAAAATAATGCCTTGAGTTTTCCCTTGATAATAAATAGTATATGATAAAGTCTATACAGGAATCGGACAACTCTATAAACAAAGACATATATTATTATTTAAACACCTAATAAGTTCACATTTTTCCGTATTCCACGTCATTTTGTATCGAATCAGAAAGCGACACCTGCCTAAAACCATTGTTCCCATTTTGCCTGTTCAACTCTTGTATCTCCACAGACTGCAAGCCAACCCCATTCACAGAACGGTCTACTCTTGCACCTGAATTTGAAGACTCTTCTAAAGCTCGGAAATAAGCATAAGGACCCCACCCTGAAAACCAATAGGTAAACCAGCTAAATTTCAACACATCTATTGTAACTTTATATAAACACTACAAGCGGAAGTTTCAGGCCAAAATGGTGTTTGCATGAGCAAAATTCGTACTGATAAAATAGCTTCCATAACCTTTACAGAGTAAAAGTTACAAGAAAATTTTGTAAAAACGTTTTACCTTCAGGGTGATGAGGAGCTGGAAAAAATTGCAGATAGCACATTGTGGCGATAAACAGACCTGAAAAATAAATAAACCGTAATGTTGAGTCAAACAATCAAAAAAAATTATTCAAACTTTGGTACAGATTGTTTAAAACGGACCTAAAATACCGCCAGCAAAAACATCTTGCCAATGGTGCCAATAATCATCCACGCGAGAAACACCTACAAGAGCTGCCATAAGTAGAGGAAGAAAAAGAATACAAAGTTTTGCTACATGACCCTGGCGATCAAATACTTTGATTTTGCCAGCCAAGTACAACGCCAAAAACCCCAGGCCCGCAAACGACCCTGCAAAGTCATACATTTCATACATGTTAATGGGTCTATTTATTTCGATTATAGTGACATAAAAAAAAATTTTAAAATATAAGAAAATATTCTTACATGAAGTATGGCCACTAGGGAAACTCTTATGGCCTTCCTTTATTTCCTTCTCGTCACCGTGACAAATGACATTACCCCATTTGTCATAGTTCTGCGATATATCACCCAAATAAAAGTTTAGTTCATATTAAATCAATTTTGCTAGAAAACAGGTTACATACAGCGATTCCATCAGGAAAACAACGCCAAAAGAAATTGGGGCGTGGTCTTCCAACTGCATTTTTTATAGAATCTGTGAGAACACCGGTAATAAGTACTGCAAACAAGAGACCTGCAAAACAATATATGCAAGTTGAGTAAGATAAAGAATGGGGGTCGTATTTTCTAATGGGAAGTCGTAAAAATAGGAGTGTTTGGATTTGCGTTTCTAAAGTATTTATTTGATTGTTGTGACTTGTAATCATAATAATCAATTATAGATGTTTGGATACAAAAATTATGCTGATAGTTAAATAAGAGGGTTTTGGGATTGCTTATGTTAAAGTGCCTAACAATCTTAAATGCTTAAAGTTGAGCAGAAACCAACTTGCTTATTTGAGTGTTATTAAAAAAATAAATAAATAAATAAATAAAAAAGAAGCAAATAAGCAATTTTCTGCCAAACACTTGAAACTGCTTATCTGCTTAAAAAAAGCAAACAACCACTTAGAAAGAGTAAATCCAAACACCTAAACATCTGCTTATTTTTAAGCAGATAAGCAATTTCGAGTGTTTGGATAAAACTCCTTATTTCACTCAAAATAAGAGCTTAAACATATCCAACCCACTTATTTTAGCAGATACGCATTTTAAGATAATCAATCCCAAATATTTGTGTAACTTCTTAAATAATCAGAATTTGGCATACACTAAAACAACTTATTATCTAATTAGTTAATTACCAAAACTTTAAACAGCACAAAACACATCCAAACACCGTCTCCTGGACTCCTACAACACACTTATTATACAGTAATGGATTATCTGATATTGATTAACTAAACTTACATAACCACTTTGAACTGCACATATAAACACCCTCATAATGTAGAAATATACCTAGAATTGCGTGATGCAGATCATGGACGTCTCTTCTCTTAAGATAAAAGAGGCTAAAAACTAAGATTGGCAGCAACACAGCATAAATCTGTCAACAAGAAAGAAAGAAAAAAACTTATCAATGTGAACAGTTTATGCCATCAATCATAACAAGTATAGTAACAATTTATATATACTGCAGACACTTACAGGAACGGACCATACTGGAACAGTATTTGACTTCATTGGATATTTAAGATCTGTCATCATATCTTCGCTCACAAAGCGATAGAACGGGTGAATGATATTCAGCACAATTTCAATGACCATAAGAAGCACGAGTATGAGCCAATCATGCATGTGACTCCTTGCTAGCTTTGTTCCATGAGACTTAATGTAGAAGGCTCCGAGGTCAACTTCCCTAACTCTGCCTTCTTGCCCATTCTAAAATGTAGTTAAATAGTTATAGCCACGTGTTGCAAGTAACTTGCTAGAAAATGTTACTTAATGCAAATAACAAAAATTATCAAACTCTAACCGGTTATCAAATGATTGACGATTTTGATAGGTAATTTTAACCGGATACCCAAGTAAGTTATTAAAGGGCGTACAAAAATGATTTTTGAATTTAGTTTAGAATAGAAATGGTCAAATCCAATAAAACTCTCCTTTTAAACACTTATATCTTTTCCCAAGATTTGATCTTCAATGGTTGAAACAGGAAAATAAAAGATAGCAATCGCTAATTAGCTGATGTCATCAGTTAATTAATAACTTTATTCTACACAAGTGAGCATATTATTGGAGCCACAGTGGCCGCTTCTTATCTACAAATTGACTGAATTGCTTACTAAAATATTGATGAGGATTAATAATAACGAAGTAATATTAACTAAATGCGACGTGGTTTGCTCTCTTTTTCCTGATGTTACTTATGTGGTTCCACTAACCAGATATGTCCTTGACTCGTTCAACCATACTACTCTTTCAAACAAATGTTGGTATGATCATACACACTTGGTGTTAAGAAATACACGCAAAACATAAAATATGCAGAGATACAGAATACACGTGAGATCAAACACGGCAACCACTCAACCAGTACGTAAAACAGGTACAAAGATAATCAACAATTTAATTTCCTAAGCCGTGAAACCAGTCAACTTTGGACTACCCCATTGTGGTACTGGTAACAAAGCAGACTTCAGACATTATAAGAACGGGCCCTATCCCCACATGGTTCTACGCTATGTCGCTATCCTAATTGTTAAAATAACATATAAACAACATAGAATTCATTAATTTCTGTGACACTATACCTGAACATATTTCACACAAATTGGAAATACCTCGTTTTGAAACATAACCAAACCATAATTCTTAAATTTGTTCTAACTCAACATACGAAGTCTTAGTAGCTAAGGGTTGCAGAAAAAAATAATTTAATTTCCTATATTAAACTTTTTAGAAAAGGGAAGGGACTTTTATTTGTAGAGAAGTATTAGAATCTAGAAAACGTGTTTCGATGATATTTTTGAAGAAGTGAGAAGTATTTGAAAAGATAACTTCAAACTTTTCAATAAACTTTTTGAAAAAATTGCGATTAAAGAAATTTCCATTTTTTATGTTTTTTATGAAAACTTTTTAGAAAAGTGCATCATTTTTCATCAACTAAACACACCCTAAGCATCTAAGGCAAAATGAAATATCAGCTTATTCAAAAATTAATGAAAAATGAAAACATTTTATAAAACAAGAGGGTTTGCATTTGGCCAATCAGAAAAGTAAGATCAAAACATAACAATGCTTATATATTACAAATAATCACCATGTATCAACAAAATCCCAAAATAATCCAATAAGCATAAAAATAACAAAAAGGAAAAAGGAAAACTTTACTAACCTGAAAAAGATTTCTAAAAAAGGGTATATTCCAAGGCATTATTATTCCTCAACTTTTGAGCAAAAATCTTGATATTTTTATTTTAAAAAAAAAGTGAAGTGGTTCAAAAATGTATAAGATTAAAGTGGAGCAAAACTTAAAAAGATGATTGTGGGGTTTGGAAGTTGTTTGCCGGTTATGGGAGGAGTGGCTAGATGGTTGGGTGAATAGTATTTAGGGGTGGTTTTGGTCAACAATAACCAACACAAGTGGTGTTTTTGTGTTTGAATTATTCTCTGTGTTTTTAAATTTCAAGTTCTAGATGTTTTTAAGGTTTTGTAAAATTCTAGAAGTTGACCTTGAGTTATGTGTGTTTGGCGAGTTTAGTACTTGATGGTTTTTAGGACTTTTGATAATGAGTAGCTTTTTAAGATCTATGATTGCCCTTATTAAATGGCTTCTTTCTTCTTTCATGGTGATCGTACGTATAAGAGACTCTTGAGAAAGTTATGCTAGTTTAGCGTTTCACACAGTTAAAGGCAATTCATATGTCCCCTTTTTAAGTGTTGGTCTCTGAATCCTTACCACGCACAACATCTATTGTATTTTGTAACATGCCTTGTCTCACATCACCATGAAAATGAATGAGATGTTAAGTATTTATAATCGTACTTAGGATGACCTTGATTTGGTTGACGCGTTTTGAGGCAAAGAATGGACTTGTACCAAAAACAAAATTGTGAGGCAAAAGTATCAAAGTAAGTCAATTATAATAGGTTGAGTTGTATAAGTTATTTATCCTTCTTCGGTTTTTAGGTAGACCCTTTTATTTTTCATAACATATTTTCGAGTCTTGTCTATGAAAGCGTGTGAACAAAGGATGGCCATGATTTTGATCAATTATAATAGAAGTTTTTTTTTCTTAAATTAAGATCAAGTAAATTTTGTATTGCAATAGGTGGTGTTTGTTTTTCGTTAAGAGGCTTTCTTGTTCTTAATTTGAGCAGATTCGACACGGTCAGACATTTTGATCGTTCGGACCTTTTTTTTTTTTTTCGCTCGACGCGTTCGGCGCGATGAAGATCTTAATGGTCAGACTTGAGAGGGTGTTTAAATCTTTGTTGCTTCTCTTGACACAAAAAGACCAAAAAATTAGTAATGAAGCAAGACAAATGTATGGTTCAAATTTGAGTTTTTTTCCGATTCGGACACGGTCGATTCGACATTTCGCCTCAGTTGATTCGGATGTGCGGTTGATTGATTCGAGCCTCTTAAAAAACAAACACCACCTAAAAGAGATTGATGGGAAAATATCTATGCATATTAGGAGGTGTTTATATATAAATGTAAGGGCTATATATAAATATATCTTATACTTTAAGGAGAGGATTTGAACATTCTAACATTTTGAAATCCATGTAAACAAGATGGCCGGCTGTCATACACGCTTTCTTCCTTGAGCTTATTTCAACTTATTTGACAAATCAACGAAGGTCAATTCGCTTTCCATTATGTTCACGAAGGTGATTTCACCCGAGAGCGTAAGATCAGAATTCACCACAGATACCCACATCTTTTCCCAAACATCTCAACATCGGAATTTTCAAAATCCTCTTTAGAAATTGGATCAATAGCTTACAAACTCAAGCTACCACCCGTACTTATCAGTGTACACGCCACCCTTGTGTGTGCATTCTGAAAATTTGTCATACTGATGAGACACTTAATATATCTATGAAAGAGATCCAAATTGACTAACGTTTGAACTTTAACGAATACCCTATCGAGATCACGGACGATGAGGTCAAACGACTTAAGTAAAGTCGCATTCCTATTGCTAAAGTTTGATGCAACCTTATAAGCGGTCCTGAATTCACATGGAAACGTAAAGATGAACTCAAATACATCGTTAGCAGATACCACTCATTGAACTTCGGGACGAAGTTCCCTTAAGCGGGTGAGACTGTAACCACCGGTATATCTCACCTTATATTACTATTTGACCCTTATGTGTTTATTTCTTGTTGTACTCGTGGCATATGTTTTATTTTGTAGCGTGCGTTTGTCTCGAGTCTAGATCCTTATACCACCACACGAACTATCATACTAAACTTTTTACAAACATTGATACAAAACTTCCACGAAAACTAAAACACTTATCTTTTGAAAACTTATTTACTTTACAATCGCATTACGAAATGATCCATATACTATTAGGTTGTGCCAATGATGTCACCGTTGTGCCGGTACTCGTGTATCGTTGTGCGTCGCTACCTTGTGATACTATTGTGTTACATTTCGATGCCGGTCGTGTTAGTTGTGATTCTTGCATTTCTTGGACTAAGGTGAGTTTCACACCCATTTCTTGTTTTACTCTTTGGGGTGAAAAGCATGCTATGATTACTTAAAACTAAATTGGTTGTGCATTCATGAAATTATGGATTCTTGAGCGATTCAATTCTTGAGCTATGCTTTCTGTTTGTCTTGTCTGTTGGTATGTATGCTTATGTTTGCTTTTATATATATATGTCTGTGTAAAAGTCCCTGGTACTACACTACTTATTAACTCCTTTCCCATCACAGGACGAGCCGTTGATGTCTATGGATAGCGCTATTTAGGGGTGAGCCATCCCTCGCTCCACTAACCGGTGCATAGAATCGAGTTCTCGTGCTAGGTTAGAGCATGTTGGCGTAGGGCGATGTTGGTGAATCGGCTTAAGTAGTGGAACCCTTATGCCATGAGCAGCTGTTGCATACAAAATGGACCCTTTGAAATTTTGACAACCAATTGATTTTCCTGTTTTGGAAACTACTTGAGTATTTAAACCTGTGAACTCACCAACCTTTGTGTTGACATTTTTAGCATGTATTTTCAGGATGGCATTAGCTAAACTTTGGAGCGCTTGGGCATTGGCGTGGCATGATCATGAAGACTACGATGTAAATTGAGGACCACTTTAATTTTTTATGGGCCTACATTCTATAATATATATTTTCAAAAATGTAAACATAAATCTTTCACAATCGATTTCTCAAGTTAAGCTGTTGTTCTATACATTGTGTTGTGGTACCAATCGAGTAATACCCGGTAACACTTACTTAGGCTGTGCAAACCATTATTTTGGGGTGTTGCAGATTGGTATCAAACGTAACACCCCAAAAGAATTGGTTTGCGTGAAGAAAGTATTGTCGGTATTACTCGATTGGTACCATAACACAATGTATGGAACAACGCTTAACTCGAGAAATCGATTCGAAAGATTTATGTTTACATTTTCAAAATATATATTATAGAATGTATGCCCATAAAAGAATTAAAGTGGTCCCAAAATTTACATCGTAGTCTTCTGATCACGCCACGCCAATGCCCAAGCGCCCAATGTTTAGCTAACGCCATCCGAAATACATGCTAAAATGTCAACGCAAAGGTGGTGAGTTCACGTGTTTTTAAATACTCGGTGGTTTCCAAAGCTGAAAATCAATTGGTTGTCAAAATTCAAAGGTCCATTATGTATGCGGCGTTCATGGCATAAAGGTTCCACTACTTAAGCCGATTCACCAAACCGCCTTACGACAACATGCTCTAACCTAGCATGAGCGATTCTATGCACTCGGTTAAGTAGAGTGAGGGATGGCTCACCCCTAAATAGCGCTATCCATAGACATCAACAACCGTCGTGCATGAAGGGAGGGAGTTAATAAGAGGTAGTACTGGGGACTTTACAACAGACATATATATATAGGCGCCAAACATAAGCATACATACCAACAGACAAGACGGCGTAGCTCAAGAATTGAATCGCTCAAGAATCCATAATTTCATGAATGCACAACCAATTTAGTTTTAAGTAATCATAGCATGCTTTTCACCCCAAAAGAGTAAAAACAAGAAATGGGGTCTGAAACTCACCTTAGTCCAAGAAATATAAGAATCACAACTAACACGACTGGCATCGAGAAGTGTAACATAGTAGTATCACAAGATAGCAACGCACAATGATACGGAATCGACATAACCTATTAGATATAAGCTTGTCTTTTGAAAGGTTACTAAAATTTGCGCGAAAATTGTCTTAAGTTATTAAAATTTTAAAGTTGTTATCCAGGTTAAAGTAACTTGTTGCAACCCGTTATATTTATTATTATTTTTCTGGTACTTGAATATCACTGATAAAAATCCTACGCGACTTGTATTTATTAGTTCTTTATATTTAAGAGTTAATTACTTTAATAATCCTTATGGTTTGTCGGCTTTTACGGATTTAGTCTCTAACCTTTTTGTGGATCCCCTCTTTATGGTTTTGACCCGTTACGGGTTTTGTTCATTTACCGCTATTTCTATTAGTAAGGTATGTTTTTATACGTTTTCATCCGTTTTCGTCCGTTTTATGCGTTTTTGTCCCTTTTCATTCGTTTTTATCTGTCTTTATCCGTTTCATCCGTTCTTATACGTTTTCGTCTGTTTTTATACGTTTTAATCTTTTTTATACGTTTCATCCGTTTTTATATGTTTTCATACGTTTTCAACCGTTTTCGTCCGTTTTCATACATTTTATACGTTTTCATCCGTTTTCGTCCGTTTTTATCCGTTTTCATCCGTTTTTATCGGTTTTTATACGTTTCGTCCGTTTTTATACGTTTTCGTTCATTTTTGTACGTTTTCACTTTTTTATACGTATTTGTCCGTCATTATACGTTTTTCTTACCTTTTATCCGTTGTCATCCGTTTTTATACGTTTTCATCATTTTTTAAACGTTTTCATCTTTTTTTCCGCTTTTATTTGTTTTATCCATTTTTATGCGTTTTCGTCCGTTCTTATCCATTTTCAAACGTTTTTATACGTTTCCGTTCAATTTCATACGTTTTCGTTCATTTTATACGTTTTCGTTCATTTTTATATGTTTTCGCTTGTTTTCTTACGTTTTCATACGCTTTTTTTTACGTTTTTATACATTTTTGTCCGTCTTTATACGTTTTTCTTAGGTTTTCGTTCGTTTTTATTTGTTTTCATTTGTTTTTATACGTTTTCGTTCGTTTTTAACCATTTTCATCCTTTATATCCGTTTTTATTTGTTTTTATGCAATTTCGTGCATCTTTATACGTTTTCATACGTTCTTATACGTTTTTGTCCGTTTTATATATTTTCGTTCGTCTTTTATATATAAAAAATGACGTAAACGAATAAAGACGTAAGAAAACATATGAAAACGTATGAAAACATAATAAAACAGAAGAAAATGTATAAAAACGAATAAAAACGTATACGAATAGATGAAAATGGATAAAATCATATATTAATGTATGAAAACATAATAAAAACGTAAAAAACGGATAACAACATACAAAAATGTATAAGAAAACGAATAAAAACGTAAGAAAAACGTTTTTATACATAAGAAAACGTTTAAAAATGGACGAAAACGTAAAAAATTGATGAAAACATATAATAACTGATGAAAACAGTTAAAAATCGTATGAAAATGTATAAGAACGGACGAAAACGTATAAAAACTGATGAAAACTTATAAGAACAGATGAAAACGGATAAAAATGTATTAAAATGTATAAAAATGGACGAAAGAGAAAATGGATGAAAACGTATTAAAATGGACAAAAACGTATAAAACGCATGAAAATGTATAAAAATAGACGGATGAAAACGTATAAAAACATACTAAAACATATAAAAATGGACAAAAAGCATATGATAATGTATGAAAAACATAATAAAACGGTCAAACACGATAAAAATGGATAAAAACGTATAAAACGGACAAAAACGTATAAAAGCATTTAAACATATAAAACGTATGAAAACGTATAAAACGGATGAAAACGGACGAAAATAGTTAAAAAAAATATGAAAACGTATAAAGACGGACCTTACTAATGTATTAATAGTTAAGTAAATAATTTAAAGAAAATCAGGGACTAAATTCGTGATATTCCCCACAAACCACAGGGACCTTACATGTCAATTTTGAAGACGTAGAAATATTGTCGGTTGCCCACCCTGAGAGTGAGTTGAGTGTTATCTTTTAAAAGGTTCAGTAACATATTGAAAAAAACCTATGACGTTTAGTAACCTGGATGACAGTTTTGAAACTTTAATGACTTAAAACAACTTTCACGCAAACTTCAGTGACTTCTTTGTATATTAGCCCTTTCAGAAAGTACATATAACTATACATTTATGAGATATTCCCTTATTATTATGAGGATATTTCTAAAATTGTGTATCTATAAGAGCATAAACAATAGTAACGCCTCAACGGCGTTAAAACGCAAATAACGCCGTTATTTCGGCGTTAGCCATTGGAACCACGGTGTTATTTGGGCGTTATAACCTCCACGTTATCACGTGCAACGCGTTATTTATTTTTTTTTTTTTTTTTTTCATTTATGCCCTAATTGAGGGTTGTTTTGTAAATTGTTGGGAATGTTATTGATGTTATTTGGATGTTATTGTTGTGGGTGTTTTGGGGATGTTAATGTTAAATGTTAAAGGCGATGTGGGCGGCGTGGACGGTGTTATTGGTGTTATGGTGTTACGATTGTAACTGCTCTAAGACCAGGTGTACTCTTATATGTATATGTGTCAAACGAGAAATGTCAGACTCGTGCGTTGTGACGGAGCAATTTGTTTTTTTCTTTGGAAATATAAAAGATTGGGTTCGATATTTAGCATTGGCTTAATGTGTTCACAAGAATATGTGTTTGGTTATTTTAAGATTGAGACTTTGGTTCAGTATTTTTTATTAGATTTGATAAAACTCCCTCATCAATAACTTGCTTTTAAGTCATCATAAATAGTTTACATAGCTTGAAGCATAAGATAAATAAGTGGGCTAAGTCCACTAATTAAATATATTGAGTCATGCATAATCTTCGACTAATACTCCCCCGCAATTAGAATGGGAGGTCTTCGAACACTCAAACTGGTACGAAAGTCAAGGAATAATGCACTTAGAAGATCTTTTGTGAAGATGTCAGCTGATAACATCAAATAATTCTGAATATTAAGTGTCAATTTCCCCCGATAATGCTTGTAATTTATATCATTTATATGGATTTACGCTTGTTTTCCATTATTTTCCACTTTCGGTGAATTACGAGCATTGGAGCTAAAGAGACGCGAATCGGAGAATTATCAAAGATTTATCGAGTATGCTCACTTTGAAGAAGTTCTGGAGTAACTCGCTCTCACATTACGCCGTAACTAAAGCGTGACTCGTAAAGCCAACTCATCAGAAGATTACGGCGTAACTCTCCCAAAAGATTACGACGTAACTATATTAGGTCAAATGAGGTTTCGCGCCGTTGATAACTACGCCGTAACTCTTGCTTAAACTACGGCGTAACCAAGAATTATTGAAGATACGGCGTAACTACTTCTAAGGTTACGCCGTAACCAGTAGATCTAGTGCAAATTACGAAGAAATAGAGGATTACAGCGTAACTATTCTATTGGTTACGCCAGTAACCGGATCCGCCTATAAATACCCACGATTTCCAAAGATTTCAAATCATCCCATTTCACACACCACAACCAAAGAACGAGGAAGAAGCCGGGCGGTGTAGAGGAGCATATGGAGCTATCTCCAAGGAGAAATCACTCCCCTACGATAAGCATTAGCATTTTATCTTTTCTTTACTTTCGATTCATGTATTTCATAACATTGAATATTGAATTGATTTGTATGGTCAATATGATGCTAAGCACCTCTTGGTGTCTGGCCTAGTTATGATTCCTTAATTGTTTTGTTTGCGTTTATATAACTTCCATAATTATTTCTAAGTGTATGCATGCATAGTTTATTGGTAGCTACCCTTGTTTGGTAGTTTTGAATGGCGGTAGAGGCTAGTTGCTTAGGAGATATGACCAGTGACCCTAAGTGAGTATACCGGACGGAAGGGTAAGATATGACCAACCCACGACCCTTTCTACTTGTGCGATTTGACCAACTCGATCACCTACCGCTTGGATGAACTTAAGAATTAGGGGTGAGTGTTTGTTGCTAACGCCCGGAACTCACTATTATAAGTCTAGCATGTAGCGGTACTTAATGACTCGGCTTAGGGATCGGGAACAACTGGACTTATGAGGGACACCGACTTCTCCAAAGTGGTGGCATCTTTGCCGATAGGTTAGGCGAATTGACCAAATGTTGTCCTCTCGACTTTGACCCCACCAAGTAATTGGAAGTAATTAGACGTTGACATTACTAGCTTGGATGATTAACTAGGTTAGCACCACTCTCCTCTATTGATTACACCTTTTCCTTTATTTGCTTTTATTTGCTTTAATTAGTTAATTCCTTATCGAAATCATATTAAAATTTATGACACCTAGACATAGTAATAATCCAACACACATAGCTCTTGGGACGACCTCGGTTTTACCGTATACTACACTACACAGGACCGGGTACACTGCCCGTTAGTGCATTAGGGTAGACCATAGGTATAACGAGACATTATAAATATTAAAACACAGTCAAGAAACTCGCATCAAGTTTTTGGCGCATCTGCCGGGAGTTATATTAGGATTGCTATTAAGTCTTTCATTTTTGTTTTGTTTTAAAATTTCTCAAATTCTCACTATCACTATTCAAGTTTTCGGTACCATGAAAGTTGTTAACATTGATGACCTCACTCTTGAGGAATATTTGGCGTTGACAAGAGCGTAACAAGGAATTTGGTTCTCGTAAGACCGGCAATTGGGTGATGTCCGTTCAAATTAAAGACCAATTTATGAGGAGCTTCGTGCTAACCCTTTTTTCGGAAACAGGGACGAGGATGCATATGAGCACATTGAAAATGTCCTATACATCGCAAGCCTTTTCAACATTCCGGCGTGTCTCATGACGTTGTTATGCTAAGGGTATTCCCATGACTCTTACCGGGCTACCGAAGATGGATTGAAAGATTGCACGGGCGCTTAATACTGGGCTCTACTAAAGAAGCACTTCATTCGGAGGTATTGTCCTCCGTCAAGATTTCTAACCACTCTTGAAATCCATAATTTCAAGCTAGAAGACGATGAAACGTTGTATCAAGCCAGGATAGATATAACGGTCTCCTTTACAAATGTCCTACACGTGATCGAACAACCGGAAAAGGTCAACATCTTCTACAAAGGAATCAACGTGACTACAAGGATGATGTCGGACTATCAAGGACCAATCCGAACATGACTCCTACTCTAGCAATTGAAGCCATTCAAAAATGGCTAATCATTCTAAAAATGGCACGATGGAGGAAGCAAAAGAAACCAAGGCGGAAGTTTTGACGGAATTGCAGCCATCGCTAGCAAAATTGAAAATCTAAGTCGAGATATGCTAAAAGTCAGAGAAACCGTTCATGCCATCCAAGTGGGTTGTGAAAGTTGTGGGGGAGGACATCTCACCAAGAATTTTCCTCACGTTAACGAAGAAAATATAATTGAAGAAGCCAAATATAGAGAAAATCGACCGTTTTACGGAGATAATCGAAATAATGTGGTATCGTGGAAATTACAACCGTGGGCCTTATGGAGAAAGAAAGCCCAACCTTGAAGAGACAATAAACAAATTCCTGGAAAATTCAGCCCAAAGACAAAAGGAACAAGATGAGTGGCTAAAAGAATTCCAGGAAAACACTGACAAAAGTCTTTCCAATCATGACACAACCCTAAAAAACCTTGAATCCATGGTGGAAAAGCTTAGTGAGAAAGTAAGGATGAATAACACTAAACCGGAAGGATCAAAACCCACAATGGAATGTAAAGTGATATTTGCTGATAATGACTCGAAGATACAGGCCAATTCTCACACTAAAGATACGGATTCTGGTGAATATTCCATCGATAGATCGGAGTTACGCCTTAACCCGATTAAGGAGTTACGGCGTAACTATGTTTTTGACAGTGATCGTGGGGTTATGGCAGATTTTGATAAGGACGATTCAAGCAAGTTACGACGTAACTAAACATATGAGTTACGGCGTAACTGGGATACATGGGCAGACGAATTCCTCGAAGTGGACGAATCAGGAACACATGCAATTAACGGATGGTCCCATGACATTAATTTATGCCCTCTGTCCCCATCTAAAAAGAAATATCACTGGTGCAAAAAGATACCCGTAGCTAAGGGGGACTGGTATGATTTATGGGCCTCGTGTGACCCGAGAGATGAAATTTGCGATGGAGGAAGCGATAAGGATAGGGTCAAAAATAACAAATTCATGTGGGCCGCATATACTGATGATGAAAGATTGGAAAAACTCTCCTTCGAGGAAGAAGAGGAACCGCCTATCACTCACTGGTGTACTCCAATAATCATAACTGACGATGAATCCACACGAGCATGGCCTACGTGCGACCCTTTCCGCGAGTATTGCAACGGTGGTGATAGTTTGAAAGAAGAAGAATGGACGTGCCCTCACAAGCTTGAAAGACATAATATCAAATTCGGAGATTTCACATTTGATGATTGGTACACGATACAATTCAGGAATGCTAAAACTAACCTGAATCTTCTTAAAAAGCTCAAGATTGACTACGAGGATCATAATCAGAAAAAGGAATTGGTTAATAATGACATCTATCGCATGGAAGATCCTTTGTTTAACCGATAACAATGAAACCCAAGTCATTGTTGTGAAAAGATAAAATCTCCTGGGGAAACCTTCTGGGCATCATGCAACCCTTATGACGATAAATGTAATAGGGGAAACAGCTTAATGATAATGGGAGAGGATGAATTCTTTTGGACCTCAACCAACGATAAGGATAGGACAAGTTTGCCTTGGTTAGATAACTTGGGATTTGACAGTTGGGTAAAGATCAAGTATGGACAAGTTGATGCGTCAACAAAGGAAAAGATTTGGAAAAAATACATGAGTAAAGAAAATTCAAACGACGAGAGTCCTAACAACTCGAGTGAAATAACAGTTGAGGATGACAAAGAGTTGATAAGGAATGAGAAGGAAGAATCCAAACGTGTACTGGTGGAGAATTTGCTCGATGAGGAATGGTTTAAAGGTACCGAGTCTGACGACGATGACATTGAGGGGATTTTAGATTATCTTGAGTTACAAAGAAATGAGGAATTTCTTAACCCCGATGATGAAGCATATGAGCAAAGGAGGTGCAAACTCCTTGGGATTCCATATAAGAGGCCGCCACCGATTATAGCCGAAAAATATGAGTTCACTCGATATCATTTAGGACCGGAGGAAAAATTTTGCAAAATTCGGAAGATTGAAACTAAAGAATACCTCCGCACTACCGCAAATGTCGCTTGGGTCAGGCATAACTTGATGAAGGACATGGAAGAGGTTGGCCAAGTCCAAAGGCCACCATAAAGCCTCGAGGCTCGAGTCTAACTTAAAGATCAGAATAAAGAAAAGTGCTCTTTCGAGACAAACCCAATTATCCCTTTCTTTTGTTTTATTTCCATTTCTGTAGGGTTTTGTGTTTTAACCATTTTGCAGTGAAACTTGGAGTGATTCTTCCGCAACATGCTTATCGACCATAGTTACGGCGTAACTCATCTCGATGGTTACGCCAGTAACCAACCCTCGCGCAGTAATTCACGATGCATTACCATTACGCCGTAATTCCATCTCAGTGGTTACGCCGCAGGTACACTCTTACATCGTATGCCAGGTTTTGCCTAGTTATGGCGTAACTCCTCTTAAGAGTTACGACGTAACTATCATCTGTTTTACTTCTTTCATTTTAAACACAATAACCTTGTATTAGTATTTTAAATGAACTTTGTGGGTGTGTTCCCTGTAAACCCTCACGAGACTTCACTCGTCTACTTGAGACACCAAGTGGTTTAAAAAGCTTGTTGCATATGCTAAATGCAACCGTGATTCCTATGAAAGTAAGTTAGGTTTGTTTTTTATTTTTCATTTTTTTCTTTTAGAATTATGCTTATCGGTAGTGTGATTTCGTGGATGAAGTTTGCTCATGGATGCTTATACAAGGCACGACTCTTTTCGTGGGCCTTCTTTCTTTTGGAGCAAATTTGTGGAAGTTCTCACTCTAATTCTACTTTCTCTTCACCTTTATTTAACGCTTAGTACAAAAGGGACTTTGTACAATTCAAGTGGGGAGACGGAGTAGAATTATCTCTTGAACTTTATTTTGCCCTCGTTTTCTAGTTTATTTTGAAAATTATGCCATTTTTAAATTTTGACATGTTTTAATAACCTAACTAGATTAGACCTTAGCCGAGCACATACAACACTTGATATTATATGGTGAGATTAGCCTTATCCGCTTCCAATATTTTACCCCAAATCCACCAAATTATGAGCGCTTGGGTAGCTTGTAAACTTTAGAACTTGGCCTTTGCATCATTTCGAGACCATAGACGAGGTATGTTGAGTTAGCTCGATGTATTTGGACTTTTCGCTTTAAGAATGCAATATTATAGGATTATCACCCAAATAGCCTACCATTGTGTGTCTATCGATTAGTCACCTCGACTTCTCGACCCCATGTGAAACCCTTTTGTTGCACTCACCTTTAGTGCAAGATACCCCTAGATACACCCTTCTGAGCCATTCCTTTCATTTTGTTAACCCTATATACTGTTTTGATACACCTATACACCTTAGCCTACCCTGTAGTCTTTATTTGTGATTGGAAAGTCATCATTTGCCTAAGTTCAAGGTTCAAGTGGAAAGGTTTGGAGATCACGCTTTCATCGACGACACATTCTTAAAGATCATTGAAGACCCCCCGAATTCCCATTGTTCATCTCAAGTGGGGGGATATTATGTTTAGTTGTTACTGATTATGATTCAAAAAAAAAAAAAAAAAAAAAAAAAAAGTTTTGTTATTTAGTTTATTGTAAAGTGCAATGTTATAAGCACTATGTTATGAGCTTTATATAGATTTAGTATCGAGGAGGCCACCTCGGTCACATTCGAAGATTGGAGTTGGTCAGTGAGCCAATGGTTGGAGAAAAGGTAGTGTGCCCATCATGACGTCCTCTAATGACACATCTACCTAGTACATCATGATCCAGTTTCTTGACTTCAAAACTTGAACTTTGGGCGGACGGTGAAGTGGTGATGACTTGTTATAGATTTATACTATCTCGCTTGATTTTATTTACACCATTTATATATCCCATGTCTTATCCTACCCTTTAGTCATGAAGCGTGTCTAGGTGATGCAACGAGCAATCTTTGGTGTCTTCGCCATGGATTTGGTCATGTATCATTGATTTTGTCCACTTCGCCGCGACATGTTAGTAATGACGAGTCACCCTTAACCTTTGTCGTGTCTACCCATATTGCCTTGAAAATTGTTTAGCCCTTAACTCTAGTGGTGGAGATTTGTGTAACCGATGTTTATGATAGAATACATGCTATGATGTGCGATTGAGTGATCACCTCAAAATTGACACTTAGAATAGTTGAGAGATTTTAGCGTTTGTTCCCATTTCGTGAGGTGTTCGGCTTTGTTTTATTCTAGCATAAGGGATTTGTAAACTTATATTTTTCAGGTTATGGGAGATATCTTTTTAGGAATCTTTCAAATAAGGTCTACTTGAGGGCAAGTAGAGTTCAAGTGGGGGGGGGGGATATTTGATAACATCAAATAATCCTGAATATTAAGTGTCAATTTCCCCCGATAATGCTTGTAATTTCTATCATTTATATGGATTTACGCTTGTTTTCCATTATTTTCCACTTTCAGGTGAATTACGAGCATTGGAGCTAAAGAGACACGGAATTGGAGAATTATCAAAGATTTATCAGAGTATGCTCACTTTGAAGAAGTTACGGCATAACTCGTCTCTCACATTACGCCGTAACTAAAGCGTGACACAAAAAGCCAACTCATCAGAAGATTACGGCGTAACTCTCCCAAAAGATTACGACGTAACTATATTAGGTCAAATGAGGTTCCGCGCCGTTGATAACTACGCCGTAACTCTTGCTTAAACTACGGCGTAACCAAGAATTATTGAAGATACGACGTAACTACTTCTAAGGTTACGCCGTAACCAGCAGATCTAGTGCAAATTACGAAGAAATAGAGGATTACAGCGTAACTATTCTATTGGTTACGCCGTAACCCAGATCTGGCCTATAAATACCCCACGATTTCTAGCATTTCAAAGCATCCCATTTCACACACCACAACCAAAGAATGTGGGAAGAAGCGGATCGGTGGGTCTAGAGGAGCATACGGAGCTATCTCCAAGGAGAAATCACTCCCCACGATAAGCATTAGCATTTTATCTTTTCTTTACTTTCGATTCATGTATTTAGTAACATTGAATATTGAATTAATTTGTATGGTCAATATGAGCGGCTAAGCACCTCTTGGTCTTTGGCCTAGTTATGATTCCTTAATTGTTTTGTTTGCGTTTATATTACTTCCATAATTATTTCTAAGTGTATGCATGCATAGTTTATTGGTAGCTACCCTTATTTGGGTAGTTTTGAATGGCGATGAGGCTAGTTGCTTAGGAGATATGACCAATCGACCCTAAGTGAGTATACCAGACGGGAAGGGTAAGATATGACCAACCGACGACCCTTTCTACTTGTGCGATTTGACCAACCGATCACCTACCGTTTGGATGAACTTAAGAATTAGGGGTGAGTGTTTAAGTTGCTAGCGCCCGGCACTCACTATTATAAGTCGAGCATGTAGCGGTACCTAATGACTCGGCTTAGGGACCATGAACAACTGGACTTATAAGGGACACCGACTTCTCCATGGTGGCATCTTTCTTCGATAGGTTAGGCGAATTGACCAAATGTTGTCCTCTCGACTTTGACCCCACCTGAAGTAATTGGAAGTAATTAGACGTAGACATTACTAGCTAGGATGATTAACTAGGTTAGCACCACTCTCCTCTATTGATTACACCTTTTCCTTTATCTGCTTTAATTAGTTAATTCCTTATCGAAATCATATTAAAATCTGTGACACCTAGACTTAGTAATAATCCAACACACATAGCTCTTGGGACGACCTCGGTTTTACCGTATACTACACTATACACGACCGGGTACACTGCCCATTAGTGCATTAGGGTAGACCATAGGTATAACGAGACATTATAAATATTAAAACTGGTCAGTAAAACCTGCATCATCAGCATATGGAAATCGAGAAGGAACATGCAGCACACAAACTTGACCGAAAGCAACAAAATCACGAACGAAATATATGTCTATCTCAATGTGTGTTGTGTGTTGATGTTGAATCGGGTTAGTAGAAAGATAAACATCACTCACATTATCACATGAAACCAGTATAGCAGTAAAATAGTGGATCATGAAGTTCACGTAAGAGATTTCATATCCACGCATTCTTAGCAACAACATTAGCAACACCCTGATATTCAGCCTCTGCACTAGAACAAAATAAAGTAACATGTTATAGCGGACCATGACAGTAGATTATCCCCAAGAAAAACACAATACCGAGAAGTTGATCGTCGGGTGACTAGGAAACCGGCCCAATCAGCATCAGTATAAGTAGTAAGCTGAGATGTAGGATACATGAAGCTGAAAGCCATGATCAATAGTTCCATGCACATAGCGTAAAATACACTTTAAAGCAGCCAAATGTAGTTCTCGTGGATCATGCATGTAAAGACAAATCTGCTGAACTGCGTAAGAAATATCAGGCCTGGTAAATATGAGATACTGAAGTGCACCAGCTAAGCTACGATATTAAGTAAGATCACTGACAGGATCACCATCAGCTCCTAATTTAGATTCAGTATCCATAGGATCCCTACATGGATTACACTTCTGTATATGTGCACGCTCAAGAATTTCTTCAACGTATGTAGTATGGGATAAAAATAAACCTGTTGATGACCGCTGAGCAGAAATGCAAGAAAATAATTCAAAGAACCAATGTCTATCATAGCAAAGTCACCATGTAACGAAGCAATAACCCGCTATAAGAAAGCTGGAGACGAAGCTGTAAGTATGATATCATCTACATAAAGTAGCAAGTAAGCATTTTCAAAACCACCATGAAATATAAATAAAGAAGAGTTACTTTTACTATGCTAAAAACCAACTCGAGTAGCATAATCGGCAAAGCATTGAAACCAAGAACGCGGGGCTTGTTTAAGCCTATATAAAGAACGTTGTAGATGACACACATAATCAGGTCTCTGATGATCCACAAACCCTGGAGGCAGATGCATACCGTCTCAGATAATTGACCATGAAAAAAACATTCTTCACATCTAGCTGATGAATAGGCCAATCACGAGAAACCGCGAGACTCAAAACAATACAAATGGTAGCTATTTTAACCATCGGACTAAATGTCTCATCACAATCAATATCCTACCATTGGTTGCGTCTGTTGGCAATAAGACGAGCCTTATACCTGCTTAACGAGCCATCCGCATGAAACTTATGTCTAAAAAGCCACATAGAACGAAAAACATTAACGTTAGCTTGACAGGGCACAAGAACCCACGTTCTGTTAGTAATTAAAGCATTATATTCATCTAACATAGCTTGTTTCCAGTTAGGATTACGAAGAGCGTGAACATGAGAATGTGTAAGCGGTGAAGTAGTGATAATGTGACGATTCATACGTTCAAGTGGTTTAAAAATTTCAGCTTTAGCGTGAGTGGCCATTGTATGAGTAGACATGGTTTGAAGTTCATAATTTTGGGAATTGGAGATTGGTTGGCTACTGGTTGGGCCTGTTTAGGTGTTTGGGCCACAATTGTACGGATAGGAAATTGAGGGGTATTGGGTGGGCTGGGTAGTGGAGTTGGAGAATGGGCTGCAACTGGGATGTGTGGTTCATCCACGTGTTGGATATAATGTTCGATGGTGGAAACATTGGTAGTATTTTGCATAGGTGGTAAAAGAAAATTGTAGGTTGGTGTAGTAGAAGACGTGAAAGTCCCAAAAGGAAAAACGTCTTCATCAAACTGCATACGTCTCGAAATAATTACTTTATTGGAGGCTAAGTCGAGACATCGATAACCACGATGATTGGAAGGGTAACCAAGAAATATGAAAGGTTTGGAACGTGGTTCTAGTTTAAGTGCAACATCAACGTGAGGATAGAAAAGACATCCAAAGACACACAAATGTTCATATGTGGGGATTTGGTTATAGAGTTTGGTGAATGGTATTTCATTATTAATGGCGGTAGAATGTAATATATTTTAAAAGGTGAGCGGCTATATTAAGAGCTTCCATCCAATAAGATGGACGTATGTGAGCCTGAAAAAGTAATGTACGAATAAGGTTATTAATGGTGTGAAGCACACGTTCGGATTTTCCATTCTGTTGCAAAGTACGAGGGCAAGAAAACCAAAATTGGGTGCCATTTTGGCAAAAAAAGGTCATGAAAACGGGTATTGTCATATTCACCCCCATGGTCACGCTACAAAGCCTTGATGTCGACATTAAATAGTTTATTGTCATATTCACCCCCAAATAAATGAAATGTGCCGGTATCTCATATGACAAGAACAAAACAACCGAATCTACAAGAAGGACCCAAGACGTGAAAGACAGCTTAAAGATGCAATAGTGTATGTGGTTCTGATAACATCAAATAATTCTGACTTTTAAGTGTCAATTTCCCCCGATTATGCTCATGTTTTATGTCATTTATATGGATATATACTCTTATTCCTTTATATTTCGTTTCCAGGTAAAATATGAGCATTGGAGCTTAGAGACGCGGATTTGGAGATTTTCCTAACGGTTTTATCTTAGTATGCTATTAATGAAGAAGCTACGGCGTAACTCATATTCTCAATTACACCGTAGCTGGAATTTTGTCATAGAGACTAACTCAACTGCAATTACGGCATAACTCTCAACTTAAGTTACGCCGTAGCCATCTAGGCCATGAAGGATTTCGCGCCTCCGTCAACTACGTCGTAACCTCCTCACAAGAATTACAACGTAACAACCTTTTGTTTAGAAGGTATTCAAGATACGACATAGCTATCTACTAAATTATGGGGGAGCTACTATTACGGCGTAACTATTCCATAGGTTACGTCGTAGTTATCTCTACGAGCTTTCTGTTTAGAAGACACTGAAGTTACGGTGTAACTCTCAACTTTGGTTACGTCGTAACTATGATCGGGCCTATAAATACAAACCTAAACTCTGCATTTTACATCATTCACTCACAACACAATGACAGAGAACGTGAGCCACCTCCAAGGGAGGAATCACACCATATCGATAAGCTTTAGCGATCACTACTATCTTTTACTTTAATTCATGTCTTTAATCATGTTAAACATTGTGTCTTTTTATATGATCGGCTAAGCACCTTTGGTGCTAGCCTAGTTATGATTCCTTGATTGTATTGTTTGTGTTTTCATGCTTCTTTGATTGTTTCTAGTGTATGCATGCATAGTTCGATGGTAGTTACCCTAGCTTCGGTTGTTTTGAAGTGAGGTCCTATCTAATTACTTAGGAGAGTTGACCAACTGGCCCTAAGTAAGTAGGTAGAAAGGCTTGGTAAGAATTGACCAAAAGACTATCAAATCCCTCTTGTGCGAATTGACCAAAGGATCACCGTTCGGATGGATGAACTTAATAAGTTAGGGATGTGTGTCTAAGATGCTAGCGCCCGGGCATACATTGTTTCGAATCTTGCATGTAGGGTACTTAATGACTTGGCTTAGGTTGCTTGAGACCCTCGAATCCCCAAAGGGTAGGCCTTTGACGTCAGGTAGGAACCTTTATTGATAGGTTATGACGAATTTACCAAATGCTGTCATAGCGACTTAAACCCCCACTTGAATCAATAGGAAGTAATTAGAAAACAGAGACATTACATGATAGGATGAATAATTAGGTTATCACACTTTCTCACCATTGTTCATATCCTTAATTTAATTTGCGCATTTTATTTCTTGTCTTTAGTTTAATTAATGATTTCATACTTAAAACCATTTAAAACCGTGACAATTAGACTTAATAGGATCCTCATCTACATAGCTCTTGGGAACGACCTCGGCTTTACCACCTTCTATACTACGCACGATCGGGTTCACTGCTCGTTAGTACAATAGGTAGACCTTAGGTAGACGAGAATTATAAATATTAAATTCTGGTCCGAAAACCTGCATCAGGTTCGTTTAAAACTAATGTTCATTCGATTTAAGAATGATTTGAAGGTTAAGCGAATGAAGGAAACATGGAAGATCCTTCTGAATAGTAGTTATATAGCCATGATGTTATGATGTTAGTATTTGTTCAGTGGTAGTTTTTTGGTTGCTTATGTCGTTTATTAGTCCAGCTTGGAAGGGTGTTTCGAAGCTTGTTTGTAGCTTAGGTTAGGATGGGCTTTTCCATTCTCCCATGTAAAAAATAATTTATTTTCATTTCTAATATTTACCAACCCTTTACCTAAAAAAAGAAAAAAGAAGTGGGTCGGTTTTACTTCCCATGTGCGTCACACTTCTTTAGTAATTTCATCCGTCAAAATTATAGTCACTAACGACTTTTTTTTTTTAACTTTGACCTTAATATTTTGTTTGTGTTATCTGATAGTTGATGAAAAATATCTTAATGGAAAATACATTTAAAACACAATTCATTCATATAATTTGATCAAGATTATATAACACAAATAAAAATATTTAAGTTCAAAGTTGTAAAAGAAAGCAAGAAAAAGTCGATGGTGACTATAATTGAGACGATGAGTATGAAACTTCGGTGCCAATTCAAAGTGAAGTGCGTCGATTTCCATATGAAGTGCGTTGCACTTCCCGCGTCCGATCATTTCTAAGCTTATTTATACCATTATATCTCACTTAATAATAAAGTATTACCACCCAACTTCAAGGTAGCATTTTTCTCTCCATGTTTCCAGTAAACAACACCATTTTACAGAGGACGAATCTAGGAAAAGAACGTAGCTGGTGAACTTGGGTAAAATCGGTGAATGGTATTGGGTTTGCTTGTGACACTTGTGCAATCTTTGTACTTATATTACCGAGGTGTATGATTACTTTTACCCTTTATTTTGCTACTGAAATCATGAACTTATTGCCATGTTAGGCTAACTCTTTATGTTTGTTTGGATGAAGTGATATAATAAAGTGGTGTTTGGTTATGATTGGTTTTATTGCAATTTTATGCTTATGTTAAGATCCTTTTGAGCATGAATTTTATTATGTTTGTTTACCTTGTTGAGTGTGTATGCTAGTTGGAAAAGGCCGAAAGAGTCAACTAGTTTATATCTATTTGCAAGTGTTTGTCTATGAATAATTGCCTTTTGGTTGGAGAGATCCCGTAAGGTAATTTGGTAAACAACTAAACCCGTGTGTGATTGCTAGTATTGATATTTGACGAAAATGATTGTCTTTGCTAAAATATATTTAAGTCTTGAATTGGTTGAGTCTAATGCATGATTTATACGACAAACGATTTTGACGAAAATTGCATACTTGTGAATCATAGTCAAGTATTCGAGAAATCAACTCTTTGTGTTTATAACCAATTTCGTAATCATACACATAACCTTTGCCATTGAGTTATATCATCTAATCCAAGCAAATATAGCTCTTGTATTATTGAATTCTCAAAAGTTCCTATTTTGCCCTTGCTTTCTAATTTGCTTGAAATTAATCCGTTAATCTGTTTGAACCTTTGTACTTCTGTGATATCGAAAACAAATCAAGTTCACGTGAAAAGACTTGGTCTTACCAATTATTTACTACACTTGAAAGCGTATACTTTCCACGTGTGTTTTAGTTAGAAAAATCGGTAATGCCCTTCTAATTTTATAGATTTAAAGCTTTTGAAACACATCTTATACGCTCTTACAAGCAAACTAATCAGCATTACATCGTTATGCATACATTAATTTTTATCTTTGTTATGTTGTCGCAACCAACCACGCTCTTCAATGAGCAAAATATCAACTGTCACAACCAGTCTGGTAATTAAGCGATCGGAGCGCGCATGAAAGTTTATTCGATAACTAAATGCGATGGCTAAAATATATTATACAGACTATGGAAACCAAAATTATAATGTTTGATGATAAATCTTAAGTTTTAACAAATATTTACAACATAAGATTGCATAACGGTAATAATTTTGTTAGAAGTAATTTTGGCGCCAAATATATTACTGAAGATATATTTTGAGGCCTTAAAAGATTGGCGCCATGATAAGACACCTCGCACATCCTCAGATACTGACTCTGGTCACAACATTGCTTAAAGTCAAATTGTTAAAATATCATAAGTCAAATTATTCTCACATCCGGTCTAGTAGATACGGTTTCTTCTTGTAAGTTGTAACAAAAATATGGATAATAATGTTACTTTTTATTCTTGACACATTTTCATAAACCAATGAGTATTGTAAATACACACTAATGAGTACTGTATATACACATAGCTGGCAAACGATTTTTGATAATTTTATGGCTTGAGAAAACAACTAGGCACAAAGATATATTTGTTTACTCATCTAATCATAGAAGTAAAGTTATTTTCATTACTCCATTGGTGGCATATTTGTGTTGGTTCATCATAACTAACTTAGCTTCCTCGCCTCAATGGCTTATGATATTTTAACAATTTGACTTTAAGCAATGTTGTGACAGTTGATATTATCTTAAGAGTAAATTACACGGATGGTCCCTAAGGTTTGTCCAAAGTTTCACTCACAGTCCCTGAAAGTTTAAAGTTGCATGGATAGTCCCTATCTACGAAAAGAATAACACTGTGGTCCCTTATTTAACCGGCGTTAAGTAAGCTCGTTATAATTTACATTTTAGCCCTTTTGGTTGAAGGTCGTCACCTTGTCGATCCATTATCATAACGGTCGTTTATAAGTTAAAGTTTTCGACATTAGATGCGTTTTATACATTTTCTTACGTTTTTACGTTTTGATACGCTTTTAACGTTTCGTCCGTTTTTATAGGTTTTCATCCGTTTTTATACGCCGCCGCTTGCTTACATTTTGGTCCGTTTTACACGTTTTGTCCGTTTTCTTACGCTTTTTAACGTTTTCGTCATAAAATTTTTTGACATAAAATTTAAAAAAAAATTTTGAAAAATTTTTCGACATAAAATTTTGAAAATTTTACTCAATTTTTTCGAAATTTTTTCAAATTTTTTCCAATTTTTTTTAGGATTTTTTTCCATTTTTTTTCGAAATTCTTTTCAAATTTTTTTTCCACGTTTTTTGAAATTCTTTTCATCCGTTTTTCAAATTTTGAAAAGAATTTGGAAAATAAAATTTTGAAAAGACTTTCGAAAAAAATAACTGAAAAAAAATTTCAAAAAAATTCGAAAAGGAATTTCAAAAAAATTGGAAAAAAAATTTTGAAAAGAATTTCAAAAAATTTGGGAAAAAATTACGAACAAGAATTTTGAAAAATTCGAAAAAAATTTATTTTGAAATTTTATGTCAAAAATTTTATGTCGAAAGCGTTAAAGAGAGAAAACATATAAACGGGCCAAAATGTAAAAATGTAAGCAACCAATAAAACGTATAAAAATGGGATGAAAACATAAAAAGCCAATGAAAACGTAAAAGCGGAAAACGTATAAAAACGGACCAAAATGTAAAAATGTAAGCAAATGTATAAAAATAGATGAAAGCGTAAAAAATGAGCTAAAACGTATAAAACCGACGTGAAATTTTTGAGAAAAAATTGGAGTAAAATTTTCAAATTTATGTCAAAAAATTTTAGGGAAAAAATTGAAAAGAATTTAGGAAAAATTGGAGTAAAAATTTTCAAAATTTTATGTCGAAAAATTTTTCAAATTTTTTTTTTTGAAATTTTATGTCAAAAATTTTATGACGAAAACGTTAAAAAGCAAGAAAACGTGAAAATGGAAAAACGTATAAAACGGACCAAAATGTAAAAAATGTAAGCAAACGGCGAAAACGTATAAAAAGCGGATGAAAGCGTTAAAAAGCACGAAACGTAAAAGCGTAAGAAAATGTATAAAACGCATCTAATGTCGAAAAACTTTAACTTATAAACGGAGTTATGATAATGGATCGACAAAGTAACGACCTTCAACCAAAAGGGCTAAAATGTAAATTATAACGAAGCTTACTTAACGCCGTTAAATAAGGGACCACAGTGTGTTATTCTTTTCGAGATAGGGACTATCCATGCAACTTTAAACTTTCGGATCGTGAGTGAAACTTTGGACAAACCTTAGGGACCATCCGTGTAATTTACTCTTATCTTAATAAGTAGCATCACGCCTACTAATTTCATTATTCCACGGAAAACCATAAATAAAATGATAGAAACTAATATCACAAATGACAAACTAATATTTCTTTCCAAGAGGCGCTTTATTTCACAAACTCAAAATCTACTACTTACTGGGGACAATTCTAGCCATTGGATCAATCAAACATTTTTAAGGATTAAAAACAAGGAGGACCATTCTTGCTAAAAGTCAAACTTTCCCACCACAAAAACACAACACAGTGCACTCATTTCACCATAAAAACAAAACCTCCCTTTCTCTTAATTCTCTCACTAAAACAAACCCTAACTATCAAAATCAACTAACAATTAACCAGTCAAAATCAAATAAAAACACAAAATGCAAGAATCTTCAACCTGAAAAGCGAAGCACAAAAAATGGATCAAAATAAACCCACCGACTCGAAAATGATGGTATGAAGCTCAAACTAATTATTTAGATGTTATTTATGTATCTCACAGATTTTATACTTATTTATGAATGTTATTGCTATTTATGAACATTTTTCGTATTTTTGTTGTATTCTCGTCATGAAATTGATGATTATGTATTTATTTGAGATTTTGTTGTTATCTCGTAAAGAAGAAGATATTTATTAAGATTTTTCGGTTTTCTTGATTTTAGATGTTTTTCCTGATTTATTAAAGATTTTGGAAAAATATCACTAGTGATAAAAACAGTTGTGGTAGATGTGGTACTGATTTGAATATGGTGAAAAAAAACAGTGGTAGTGCAGTGGTAGTGGTTTAGTTTTGATTTTTGGTAGTGGTAGTGGTGGTGGTGGTGGTGGTGGTGGTGGTGGTAGTGGTAGCTTGTTACAAGTATAATTTTTGATATAACTTATGATGCGTTTTTGAGTGTGACAGAGAAATATTTTATGGTATATCACTAGTGATAAAAGCAGATGTAGCGATTATTGATTAGTTATCACACGATTAGTGATCATGTAGCGATAACCGATACATTTTAGTGTTCTTCGTGGTAGCGGTGGTGGTTTAGTTTTGACTTTTGGTAGTGGTAGTGGTAGTGGATGCTTGATGGTAGTGGTGATGATGAAGAAGCGATCGCGGATAACTTAAATATTTAATGGTATATCACCAAATGATAAAACAAATATAGTGATTTTTTTTTGATTTTTGGTAGTATAACAACTGTGATGATAAGCCGTTATACTTGAAATAACTATATTTCAAATAAATCTTGATTATAATTTATAGTGTCTTTTGTTTTATATAACATAAGATATTAAAATTTTGATTTTGAAAAAATGTGAAGATGATATTTACAAGCATCTGGAGGCAATACAAGCTTTAAACGGTCAGTTTTTGTCTGCTAATAAATCTTTAAACATAAAAATTGCAGACATTATGTTTGTTTCTAAAATTTTTTTTTTGTAATTGCAGTTTTGTCGACAAGCAAAATTTTGAGCCTATCTCCAGAGATTGATAAGGAAAAAGGTAAATTGCAACATATAAGCATGTCTCCTTTAGAAAAATATCAACTGTGATAAACCCCGTATGTATGCGGCATACTTGTTTTGACATTTAGCCGTGTTATATCACCGTGATACAAATTGATATGACATACTTGCGCAGAGAATGTTATAAAATTGTATGATCGATGCGTACAAACCGTCAAGTTTTATCACTCAATGTACCACTTGTGAATGGCCGACCGTAACAAACTTAAAACGGTTCAAGCACGAATGCAATGAAGATCTGGAGAGTATAGTGTTTCCGGTCGTTATGTCCCAAATGAAGTTATGCAATGGATCACCAAACGATAAGTGATCGAGATTTGAACGGATAAAGGGATTGTGATTTGATTATAACTACAGAAAAAGCCAACAAATTACAGAGGCTTAAATGCAAATTAAAGAGAATTAAAAAGATAAAAAATATTAAATAAACGCTATCACTATTTTTAAAATTGATGAACGTTTAAAACTAAAAACTTACGTTTAAATAAAATTACGTAAACGTACAAAATAAAAAGTGAGATCTAAGAAATAAAAGTCCTAAAAATATGAAAATGACATTTTTACAAACCTAATGATAAAAGAAAATTTCTAGAAAAGAAAATTATTTTTATATTTGTTTAATTAATTACTATTAATTAAAACTAATTTTAACTATTTAATATTAGCCTAAAATACAAGAAAATATGAAATAAAGCTAGAAAAATAAAATTATGACTTAGAAAATCTAAAATATCAAAAGAGAATTTTCAAAACTATTTTTGTATTTTTCGATTATTTTGTATTTTCTAGGAATTAAAAACTATTAAAAACTAATTAAATTGCTTAAAAATACAAATTTAACTAAGAAAAATCTAGAAAAATATTTTTTTGACTTTTTATATTTATCTTAACTTAATAAAATTGAAAAATTATTTTTTTGAACCTTTTCTTAATTTTTTTGTATTTAAAGCTAATTAAAAATGCTTAAAAACTAATTTAAATCAAGAAAAATAGCAAACAAGCTTGGAAAAATCTGAAAATTTCAGGAAAGCTCTAAAATGTTATGAGGAATCTAGGAAAAATATAAAAAACAGGGGTTGTGTGGAGGAAAATGAATGAAAGCACAAGTGCTTAGAAATAAGCACTGAATAAGCTAATGAGCACCAATAAGCACCAACTGCTTATTGTAAGCAATATTATGCAAGAAGAACCAAATGCAACAATTTTCACAAGCTATAACCTCTGGATTACTCAATGCAGATTTGAGGAATTGGAATAAGTGCTAAAAAAGCATCGAAGGGGGTCTACTTGCAGCCTAAAAAATAAGCACTAGATAAGCCGGAAACTAAAGAGCAAGTGTTGGAACCTCAAGATAACCTGGCTAAGAACTAAAGAACCAAAGATGGGACCGGACAAGCTCAAGCGAGCTTGTGGCAAGCTGCGAAGATCTGAATACCTGCGACTCGGTTAACATCGAGTCGGTTGCACAGGGAAATGAGCCCCAATTGATAAGCCCATATGAAGCTTATAGAAAATTTGTAAAAATCTAGAAAATGGTGATAAGGAATTAGACCAAGTGAAGATTTTAAAGCCACAATTTTACTTAGATTGGCTCGAAATGAGCTCAAGAAAATCCTCTAGTTGGTTCAAAACTGGATTTTGTGCAATTTGACTTTTTAAGCAAATATGAAAAGTTGACTATCTTGAACTTTGGATCAAATTTTTGGATTGATTATGAGCTTAATAGATGAAATAAGATTACTGCACTCTATTTCTATGTATTTTAAACACAAAATGAGATTTTGATTTGCAAATATTTCAACAGTTAAGCATTAAAGACAGTGGAGATGTAATTTGACTTTGGAGCAAGTGCAGGCACAAGCAACTGACTCAAATGAGTCAATTAGGACTACACAAACATTAAACAACAAGAATCAACTCTAGAACTACCCTAAACCACTGATCAAACAGCAAATCCAAACACTACTTAATTGACTGTTATGCAAACTTAAACTGAGACAAACATTGAACCAGATAGAGCTACTGATCAAACTAAGTGACAATGACCTAATTGCAACTATTTAAGCAGGTTTATACTAATGATGACCACAGATACACAGATAAGCATGAAATGCAAAATGGCTTGAAAAGTGAAAATGAGAAATCACTCACCACTGTCCAGCTGTTATGCAAGCTAAAACCAAACCCAAAACCAATCTAAACTAGTCCATTTCAACCCATATCCATCCTCTGCATCAACCAAATCATCACCAAATTGCTTGAACCAAAATTTCACTAAATAGTTGACTTTTGTTGACCATCCATGGGAATTACTTGAAACTGAATTGTGAGTTAACCAAGAGCTTTAATAAGCTTAAGTGAGCTTATTTGAGATGAAATTGAACTTTTTAAAGCTTGCAAATAAGAATTTTAAACTGAGTTATATAACAAAGAATATGAAACTGTGACTTTATACAAAAACTTGAATTGAGAATCAAAAGCACACTACAAAGATGTTTTAACTTGATTGTGATACATAAGAGCTGAAATTACAACATTTTGATTTAAACTACAACATTTACTTAAGAAACGACATTAAGAAAAATAATAAAACTAACTACTCCCTTTCTTCTTGCATTTCTGCTTCCTTTTATACACCACATGTCTTCTTCTCTCTCTCTCTTAGCAAATCCCACCAATAATTTTGACCTTTGGATGGCAAGAGAAGATCTTGGCCATTGAATTGATTTTATGGAATTTTGGTTTTAACGATTGAGATTGAGTGTTTGGGGAGAAGGGATGCATTAAATGTGTTTGGAGTGTTGTTGAGGAGGGGGGAACAAAACATGGAGTAGGGTGGCTGGAGGAATGGGTTGTGTCTGGTTTTTTTGTAGAAAAAGCAAGTGGGGAAGAAGAAAAGAAAAAGGCGGGGTGTTTGTTTGACTTATAGGTTTGACCGGGGGTAAATATTATAAGGGGGGGTCAAAACAGGGGAGTCCAATTGGTTATGGCAGGGGCCAAGGGGTTAGTGACAAGGTCCAAAATGGTATAAAGGCTTAATAATACATAGGGACCTTTTGTGTAAATTCTGAATTTCAAGGGACCACTCCTGCCAATTATGCAAAGTTGTTCCAAGGACTAAAAGTGACAAGTTTCAATAATGAAAGGACCAAACTTGACATTTTCCAATTTTCCAAGGACTAATTTTGCCAAATTTTAAACTTGGAGGACCAAACTTGTAATTTCTCAAAACTTTTGATATTTTTCACCAAAGGACTAATTTTGACAACTTATGATTTTAAAAGGACCTTTGGTGATTTTTCTTTGAAATTATGTGCTCGGGGACTATTTTCGACAACTTTGAAACTGGGGATTGAAACCGCCAATTATGCAAACTTAGCTCATTTTTCATCCGATTTAAACATTTTGCATCCGAAACATATAAAATGCCATTTTGGAATATTTTCGGTATTTTGATGCATTTCGAAAGCATTTTAGACGTTTTGCGATTCAGATTGACCCAAAATGATGAGTATTTACACACTCATCAATCCCCACACTAAACTATTGCTAGTCCCTAGCAATCTTTTGAGAAAACTTAATGGATTTGAATCTCTTTACCAAAAGCCATTACTCGAGTAGCCAAATGTTTCGGTTCAAGTAAGAACCATGGTACACCGATAACCATGTGATTTTGAGCAAACCACCGACTTTCAACGGATTTGATTTGTCTTTACCGAAGCCGTTTGCTCTGGACTAGCCAACTCTTAGATAAATTATCGAATTATCTTTGGTGAGTGATTACCAATTATGGATTTTCCATCGCCTTTACCACAAGCCATAAACTTGCGGGCTAGCCAACTCTTCACTTTTTAGGATATGGTGAATGAATACCATACAATTTTGGGCAAATTGTAAGTCGTAAACGGATTTGATATATCTTTACCAAGAGCCGTTTGCTCTCGGATTAGCCAATCCTTTTGTTTATCAAACATGGCGGATCGATAACCATAAACCGAGTAAGTGCGAACACTTACTCAAAAAAAAAAAAATTTGGCCAAAACGGGGAATGGGTGGATAATACATGATAAAATTCGTGAGAATTCCCCACACTTAGAAATGAATATTGCCCTCAATATTCAAAGTACCGGCGGTTATGCCAAACCGAGAACGTAAAAGGGAAATACTACGCCATTATTTTGAAAGAGATTTTTTTTTTTTTTTTTTTTTTTTTTATATAAAACTTATATACATACATAACATGTGGGCAACCCCCACACTAGGGTGGTACACACGGTGAAAACCCATGTTTAGCTCTATGTTTTAGATTACCGAGTCGCTAGCTTGACTCGACCCCAATTAATTGGTTCATGGGAAGTAAGTGGAAGAGACAATCTCCATGGGACTTTCATTCAAGATGTTCGACAAACATTGAATGTGTTGAAAGTTCCACACCGATGAGATATACATAGAACCGGCTCAAAATGATAAATGAAAATGCCGGGTCAAAGATAGTGTCTTCATTCCGAAGGAGTGAAGATGAAGAGAATCACAAGATATTTGAGGAAAGGAAGAAAGATTTTGATAACAATCAAGATCCATTCTTCATCCTCAAATGTAGACATATCGGGAGGAAGGGTGAGGGTAGTATCATTAATAGGCAAACTCGTATGATAGAGTACACCTTCCTCCGAGCTAATATCATCCTCAAGATCAAAATAGAAATGATCATGTTCGGAGGAGATATGTAATGAGAGAGTTCACGGAGAACTCTTCATGAAGAGAATCATTCACATGAAGTGAAATTGTGAACTCTTGTTCCATTGTGGGCTCATCACTATCCTCAATCGAGTATCAAAGAGTGGATTCTCAGAATTAAAGTGAATTGAGTTGAATTCAAATAGAGGATCGGTGAAAGTAGCTTTGAATGTTTCGGGAACAAAGTGATCAACATTCTCTATTGAATTGCTGGGATAAGAAGTGAGTGAACGATCATTATCAATGAGACTTTCGCCTCCCGGATCGGCTTCAAATCAAAGAGTGGATTGATGCGAGTGAGTTCATCGGTGAACTCCTCAAGAAGATGATCGAGATCGACGCGGAAGTGATGCCTCAACGTACTCGATGTTTCCAAAGGAAGCACAATCGTCGCTAAAATCGGAAAAAGTTTCCAAATGATCATTTGAACACTCGAGAGGAGAAAGAGAATCACACATATGGTCAAAGTTCCCGTGACTCTCGGGATTGGGACAAGGTTCTCAACACTAGACTTTTGAATTCGTCCGATTCCTTTTCGTGAATAGTGTCAAGATGCTCATCCCCATGTTTAGAGAGTGAGTGGGAATATCGGGTGTGATAGCGTTGTTTGAGAATGAATCTCAATCATTGGGATATCAACCGATGAACTTGATGAATTTTATAAAATTGAAGGATATCAAGTGTATCCTCATCATCACCGCTATCGTGAATGAAACGAAATTGAGAGCTAGATCTGGTGCTTTTTCTTTTGCAATTGATTCCGTAATAGATTTTTCAAATGCAATTTGGGAATTTGTTTTAGCACCGCTCTTTGCCTAACAATTCTTCCATGGATTTTGGATTATCTTGGGAATTTTGAGATTCCTTCAAATCTTTCACTAAATCCAAAAGATCAAGGAGAAGATTTTGAGGAAGTGGATCAGCCGAGGTGGTGCTCGATTCATTTGGTCATCAGAGGTTGGTCATGATACTGAAGAGTCGAATTGTTACAAGGAAATGGATTCCTTGTTTGACAATCGAGCTACAGATGAGGACCTCCACAATACTCACAACAAGAAACCGATGTGGCCGTGAGTCACATGTGTTGTAGTCATAATTGTTATCGGGAACCCGCTCATAGACAAGCGTGTTTCCCAATGGACAATCAGAATCGGAGTGTGAACCACCACAAGACTACAACAAGAAACTTCCGAGTCTCACGGTGTGGTAGTCGATGGAATAAATCGGTTGTGTTATGGTAAGAATAGGGATCTTGGTTATAGATGCACCCGCTTCGACTCCACCATGCCACAACCGGGGCAATTGCCACTATTATAAGGACCACCACACCATTGACAATCAAGAGGGTGAGGATAAGACATAGAAAGAATCAAAGGTTTTCGGAGGGGTAGGGATGAAGAATCAAAGATGTGAGAGGGTAAAGATGGATATTTTGGATTTTGAATAAACATGATGCAAAAACAAAGAATGAAAATCTTTTGGGTTTTTGATTTTAAAAGAAAATATAAACACATACAGATGGTATAGACAAAGAGTGAATATTCAAATCACTAACTGCTAGACGGAAGATAATCAAGATGACTCCCAAGCGTGCGCCTAAAATTTGATCGTGCAAACCGTAAGTTTTATCACTCAAGCCGCCACTTGTGAATGGCCGACCGTAACAAACTTAAAACGGTTCAAGCACGAATGCAATGAAGATCCGGAGAGTATAGTGTTTCCCGGTCGTTATGTCCCAATGAGTTATGCAATGGATCACCAAACGATATAGTGATCGGAGATTTGAACGGATAAGCGGATTGTGATTTGATTATAACTACGTAAAAGCCAACAAATTACGAGGCTTAAATGCAAATTAAAGAGAATTAAAAGATAAAAATATTAAATAAACGCTATCACTATTTTTAAAATTGATGAACGTTTAAAACTAAAACTTACGCTTAAATAAAATTACGTAAGCGTACATAAAAATAAAAGTGAGATCTAAGAAATAAAAGTCCTAAAAATATGAAAATGACATTTTACAAACCTAATGATAAAAGAAAATTTCTAGAAAAAGAAAATTATTTTTATATTTGCTTAATTAATTACTATTAATTAAAACTAATTTTAACTATTTAATATTAGCCTAAAATACAAGAAAATATGAAATAAAGCTAGAAAATAAAATTATGACTTAGAAAAATCTAAAATATCAAAGAGAATTTTCAAAACTATTTTGTATTTTTCTCGATTATTTTGTATTTTCTAGGAATTAAAAACTATTAAAACTAATTAAATTGCTTAAAAATACAAATTTAACTAAGAAAAATCTAGAAAAATATTTTTTGACTTTTATATTTATCTTAACTTAAGAAAATTGAAAATTATTTTTTTGAACCTTTTCTTAATTTTTTGTATTTAAAGCTAATTAAAATGCTTAAAACTAATTTAAATCAAGAAAAATAGCAAACAAGCTTGGAAAAATCTGAAAACTTCAGGAAAGCTCTAAAATGTTATGAGGAATCTAGGAAAAATATAAAAAACAGGGGTTGTGTGGAGGAAAATGAAACTGAAAGCACAAGTGCTTAGAAATAAGCACTTGGAATAAGCTAATGAGCACCAATAAGCACCAACTGTTTATAGAAGCAATATTATGCAAGAAGAACCAAAATGCAACAATTTTCACAAGCTATAACCTCTGGATTACTCAATGCACAGATTTGAGGAATTGGAATAAGTGCTAAAAAACAGTTAAAGGGGGGTCTACTTGCAGCTAAAAAAATAAGCACTAGATAAGCTGGAAACTAAAGAGCAAGTGTTGGAACCTCAAGATAACCTGGCTAAGAACTAAAGAACCAAAGATGGGACCTGGACAAGCTCAACTGAGCTTGTGGCAAGGGCTGCAAGATCTGAAACCCTCATGCGAGACTCGGTTAACACCGAGTCACAGACAGGGAAATGAGCCCCAATTGATAAGCCCATATGAAGCTTATAGAAAATTTGTAAAAATATAGAAAAATGGTGATAAGGAATTAGACCAAGTGAAGATTTTAAAGCCACAATTTTACTTAGATTGGCTCAGAAATGAGCTCAAGAAAAATCCCTCTAGTTGGTTCAAAACTGGATTTTGTGCAATTTGACTTTTTAAGCAAATATGAAAAGTTGACTATCTTGAACTTTGGATCAAATTTTTGGATTGATTATGAGCTTAATAGATGAAATAAGATTACTGCACTCTATTTCTATGTATTTTAAACACAAAATGAGATTTTGATTTGCAAATATTTCAACATTAAGCATTAAAGACAAGTGGAGATGTAATTTGACTTTGGAGCAAGTGCAGCACAAGCAACCGACTCAAATGAGTCAATTAGGACTACACAAACATTAAACAACAAGAATCAACTCTAGAACTACCCTAAACCACCGATCAAACAAAGAAATCCAAACACTACTTAATCGATCGTTATGCAAACTTAAACCGAGACAAACATTGAACCAGATAGAGCTACCGATCAAACTAAGTGACAATGACCTAATTGCAACTATTTAAGGTGTTTATACTAATGATGACCACAGATACACGTATAAGCATGAAATGCAAAATGGCTTGAAAAGTGAAAATGAGAAATCACTCACCACCGTCCAAATTGTTATGCAAGCTAAAACCAAACCCAAAACCAATCTAAACTAGTCCATTTCAACCCATATCCATCCTCTCTGCATCAACCAAATCATCACCAAATTGCTTGAACCAAAATTTCACTAAATAGTTGACTTTTGTTGACCATCCATGGGAATTACTGAAACCGAATCATGAGTTAACCAAGAGCTTTAATAAGCTTAAGTGAGCTTATTTGAGATGAAATTGAACTTTTTAAAGCTTGCAAATAAGAATTTTAAACTGAGTTATATAACAGTAAATATGAAACCAGGACTTTATACAAAAACTTGAATTGAGAATCAAAAGCACACTACAAAGATGTTTTAACTTGATTGTGATACATAAGAGCTGAAATTACAACATTTTGATTTAAACTACAACATTTACTTAAGAAACGACATTAAGAAAAATAATAAAACTAACTACTCCCTTTCTTCTTGCATTTCTGCTTCCTTTTATACACCACATGTCTTCTCTCTCTCTCTTAGCAAATCCCACCAATAATTTTGACCTTTGGATGGCAAGAGAAGATCTTGGCCATTGAATTGATTTTGGCGGGAATTTTGGTTTTTAACAGTTGAGATTGAGTGTTTGGGGAGAAGGGATGCATTAAATGTGTTTGGAGTGTTGTTGAGGAGGGGGGAACAAAACATGGAGTAGGGTGGCTTGGAGGAATGGGTCAGGTCTCGGTTTTGCGAGAAAAAGCAAGTGGGAAGAAGAAAAGAAAAGGCGGGGTGTTTGTTTGACTTATAGGTTTGACGGGGTAAATATTATAAGGGGGGGTCAAAACAGGGGGGTCCAATTGGTTATGGCAGGGGCAGGGTTAGTGACAAGGTCCAAAATGGTATAAAGGCTTAATAATACATAGGGACCTTTTGTGTAAATTTTGAATTTCAAGGGACCACTCCTGCCAATTATGCAAAGTTGTTCCAAGGACTAAAAGTGACAAGTTTCAATAATGCAAGGACCAAACTTGACATTTTCCAATTTTCCAAGGACTAATTTTGCCAAATTTTAAACTTGGAGGACCAAACTTGTAATTTCTCAAAACTTTTGATATTTTTCACCAAAGGACTAATTTTGACAACTTATGATTTTAAAAGGACCTTTGGTGATTTTTATTTTGAAATTATGTGCTCGGGGACTATTTCGACAACTTTTGAAACTTGGGGATTGAAACCGCCAATTATGCAAACTTAGCTCATTTTTCATCCGATTTTAAACATTTTGCATCCGAAACATATAAATGCCATTTTGGAATATTTTCAGTATTTTGATGCATTTCGAGCATTTTTAGACGCTTTGCGAGCTCAGATTGACTAAAATGATGAGTATTTACACACTCATCAATGACGATAAACATTCGTAGTTTATATTTATCGTGAATAAATATTCATAAAACTTACTTGGGATTTGTTTTGTGCAGATTGGAATACAAGTCTAAATGAAATGAAAAGAAAAGAAGTAAGAAACAACCTCTAGTTCACAAAGTCACCATATCGGGAGCGTTTTCTGTGTGTAGTCAAAGTAGTCGAATCTAGTGTTTTGGAAGAGATTTCGAAGCAATTGTTGCATATTTAAGAAGAATAGTCGTGTTTGCGTTGTTGCATATATTGACCGAAAATGAGTTATAGTTGTTGTCAATTTATGTTGTCAATTCGAGTTATAGGTTTTGTGTTTTTGTTATGATAGTGCTTAAGTATATTAATGTAGATGTTATATTGCTTTTAAATAAGTCGTTAGTTTTGATTGGATGTGTTGTTGTTTCGGTTTAGTCTTTTGTTGAATCATCGTTATATTGTCACCGGTGATATTTTTGATTCATAGTATCACCAGGATATTTCAAGTAATGTATAGTATCACCGGTGATATTTTAAGACAATTTTGAAGTTATTGTGTTATGCTTTTGACTTTGTGTTTTATCACCTTCTTTACAGCCTTCTAGTGGTTTGAAAACTCCTCCTTCTTTTATTCATCATGATTTTATTGATACTCTGGTGGATCGGTTTTGGGTTCCTAGAGTCGCCGCTAGTGTGCTACCGCTTTGTTTAGTGTTTATGATTTCATTGAGGATTGCATTAGTATGTACATGAGATATGCTTCAGAGGAAGGATTTGGTATTAGAAAGTCTACTCGTAAAAGATTAAGGGATGGATTTGTAAAAGATAAGTATTTAGTTTGCAATAGGAAGGGTGCCCAAAGAAAATTCGTTTGAATACCTTAGCTCCAAGAGATATAACATCGCATATTACATATACCAAATATGTATAAAAACAAGAAATAAAACTACAAAAATAAAAACTTGACATATCTAAAATCAAAGAAAGTGTTACATCAAATTTAATGAATATCATAAGTGGTATAAACATCAAAATCAAAACCAAGTGTTGCCTCATTTTAACAGAATATCACAAGTGATACCGATACAAAGAACTCAGTATGAATCACAAAAATCCTCATAAAATCATTCCAAACTATTGAGCATAAGTTTTTTAGCAATATTGAAAAGCTATGAATTACAAGTGTTACATCAAACAAAATAAATTTAAAAAATGTAAAATCAAACTTCGATCGCAGCAGATTCACCTTCAACGGAGCCGCCTCAGAACACCGCCCGGCAATGACTAGAGAATACGGTAACGACTAGCCGAAACCTGTGAACCCAAAAACTTATCCCCGTGAGTGTCCATAAACTCATGATGATTAAACGACTTATGTGTTTTCACACTATAAGAAGTTGTAAACAAAGGTAAACATACGGTAAATAGGGTATTATCACAACTTAAAAAAATAAGATTTAAGAATAATTATAAAACAATAACAATGAAATATCACTAGTGATAATTTACATGACATATAATAAAGTTTAACCTATAAATATCAAAACGATAAAAACAAAATATCACAAGTGATACTACAAAGCTACAGCTCAAAAGCAAGAATTTTGTTTATTTGTAACTCTTTATACCCGATTGATTCCTCTCAATTTCAATTGTACATTAAATATCCTATTTGAACCGAACTCACAAAGATATGTGCATACTATAACAATTATGTTGTACCATTCAAGACGAGACCAAGATGTAGAGGTAGATAACACCTAGGCAACGACCTCCACAAGGATAACAACCAAAAGCATTTTACTAGGAAATAAATATATCATAAAGTGTTTTACCTTGTCCAATAAGGTGAAAGGGCCTTGAATGGTTCTAAAACTTTTCCAATGTGTTTTGCAAAGATCATTCGAGAGAAAATTTAGTTCGGTGTTAAAAGTATAAATTGCGATCACGAGCTTCACCACGCATCTCATAATACATATTTACCGTGATCTCGACAAAGTTTAAGCATTCATACATCGCATACATTAATAGAACCTATCTTAACAAGCACTAAGTTTCATAAGAAAACATTACCGACCGCATCTCCGTTTCAAGCCAAACAGAGTCGAACACCCGAACTCCGTTAGCTAATTTATTTCCATAATTTAAACTTCCATGCCCACCATTATAATCATCTCGCCAAGACATGAGAGCTTCTACGCATCCAATGGTTGTATCTTGAGAAGCACATAAAACAACAAAATTATAATACCATTAACTTCGGATATCATGGTGATACCACACGACGATAGAGAGCGATTTAAAACAAAGAATCGGACATAAAAATAGCATTTCAAGGTGTTAAAACATAAATTCAACTAACAACTTAATTAATAAGTAAAATTACAGGAACATATAACAAGATTATCAAATATTTTTCACTCACACATTTTATCAAACACTTGATGTGCAACTTGATAAGAAGGATTGTTACACAACTTGATCCACATAATTAACAAGTGATTCAACATCATTATCAACCACAACAATATAAATCAAATAAGCTTCTGAAACAAACGGTTCATTCAAATCAAAATCTGCTACTTACCGGAGGTGATGATGAGATAATGATCGGAACGGTGATGGTGATTGGAATGGTGATGGTGACGATGATCAGAACGATGATGATGATCGGAATGGTAATTGTGGATGGGGATAACTAATTTTTGGAGGGAAAAAATGAGAGCAGAGGAAAACACATACAAAGTGTGTGTAAAAAATGACGAATGGTAAAAAGAAAATAAATAAAGGCTTTATATAGTTGGAAGATTAAGGTTAAAAATATTAAATCTTAGATTAATCTCAACCATTAGATCAATCCAAATAGAAGGTGAGGATTTGTCCCTTGGTAAGCACCAAAATAAGAGTATGCAAATGAAAATTCCTCTTCTTTCCAAATGAGCAAAAGATAATCACATCCCGTATTTTTGTCAACTACACCACTTAGTAAAAAGTATATAAAGATAAAAGATGTAATAATAAGAATATAGGATAATCTCTTATTTTACTTGATATAAACATTAAAATGTCATAATAACATAACTTACAAATAGAATGCATAATGTGCAACATTTATGCATGTTTGAGAAAATATGTAATTTTGATGTTTATATTGAAAAAATATACTAGAATTGATTCTACTTATAATTGTATGGTCAACGCTATCACTTTTATCAATCGAGACTTGTTTATTTGTAGTCACGATGAACATTTATTCCTCACAAGTTATTCAGCGAACAAAAAATCAAAAACATATTAAAAATTAGTCTAGAACGTGCAAAATCCTTTCTAGCTGGTCTTTTTCGTTTTCTCTAAAGTCGACGTCATCGTGAGAGCAAAACATCTGTAAATCTTCTTAGTTGGGCTGTGTGTTAACTAACTAGACTATTTGCCCGTGAAATTCATGGGCTTGCATTTGAACAATGAGTAACAAGTTTGGATAACCAACTATTGAATACATCTAATACATAACACATAATCCTTATATGTAATAAACAAGTAATTGGTACCCGCCGTGACGCGGCGGAGGTGTTTCGATACTGAATTTTGTGACGGTGAGTTGCGGTGGTGAGAGTGAATAGAGTGTTTTAAAAGAAATTTGGTTGATAGAAAGCAAAGGTAATACACTGTTTTGACAACTTGTTTTTTGTTTGGTGTATTAAGTGTGAAAGCGCCACTGGCAAATGGTATATTAAAAGAATAGAGCACAGTGACCCAGGAAACAAAGGTAATCTGCCGTCATTTAGTGTTTATAATTGTCATGATCAAAGAGCAAACAAACTTTCCATTAACCGAAGTATAGATGACTTTGATATAGGTTGAATGCTTAACCACCAAAAACAGGGCATACAAGAAGGTTACCTAATTCTGATTATTGAGTATCATAACTCCTTACGATTACAATAAGCTAAACCCACATGCCTAGGCTTGCGCAAGACCTACTTTCTCACCTCTGTCGGCTTGTAGTGTATCAATCCTTCTTCCAGCCACTATGAAATACTCAACCGGTCCCTTTGTCTCAGAACACGACCTATTCGTTATGTAATATGATAGTTATCGAAAACCTATTCGTTATATTATTTTAGCTGGGCAATACAAAAATATGCAAGTATCCCTGCATTTGCGACAATATTCAACCATCTGTAGTTGTCACACCTGCTACAGGACCATGTTGTTACAAAGCTGCGCAATACAAAATTATGCAGCCATCTACATTGGTATGTAAATGCTTTGCCATGACGACACGGAAAACTATCGTGAGCACTTACATTTACCACAAAGTAATCATACAAACCAAAAGGTAAGTAAAATCTATGTGACAAGAAATGACCAAAGAGGTTAAACAGTATCGTTAGATGGCCCTACATCCACTGATGGCTATTAAGACACTGGCTTCCCCAGTTTTGAGCAATGGGGATACATGCATTGTGAATACCAGAAGAAACTCCAGCCGCCGACGTAGAAGATGGGTTACATGGATGCTTACCTATACATTTGTTTTTTTTTTCATACTCGAGAACAGCCAAACACATATGGGCAACAAAAAAATGACAAACTGGAAAAGAAGTGCATATGGATATAAAAGTTGTGAGCAAACACTTTAAAGGCCTTTACGTATCATAGAAAAAAATAATATTAGGGACGTCCTTAGGTGCCAAAAGCAACAAACAATGGAAAGACTGACATGCAACATAACAACTAACTACGGACGTATGTACAAACATACCACAAACACATAAGCGTGCAGTAAGACAACATAGCAATTATGTAAAAGGAAAAAAAAAGAAAAAAAAAGAGGGTCACAAACAGCATGCAGCATAGGAAACAACAACCCCAACAACCATGATGTAAACCTAAGTTTTCCGCAAGAATATCGAAATTCCTGAATATCATTCCCATATGAAACTACAGAACTGGACAAAGATAGAGCCTATAAAATATTAACCAAAATATCCTTGTCAAACTTTTGAAATAATTACCTGTATTATTCAATTAAAGAAAAGAGACATTGTTTGTTTTTTCAAGTGGTGAAGTGAGCATAAGAAATTTGCTCCCTATACGTTTTTTGTGCATAACTAATGCAGACGACTTCTGACTCCCCTTGTAATCTTTCAATAATGTCTTCTTCCTCTACACACAAAAAATAAAAATAAAATCTGTGGAAAACTAGAAGGGGGGGGGGGGGGGTTGAATAGTTTTACCAATTAAAACTCGTTTTAAACTATTTAGACCGACTTATGTCAATCTATTTGGATGTGTGTTGGATGTTGATAAACAAACATATAGAAATATAACTATGTAGTGAAAAGATAAAGAGTAAGAAACACAAAACCACAACGCTGGTATTTATAGTGGTTCGCCACAAGGACACCTTCCTTGCCCTACTCCACCCCCGAGTCACCTACCGAGAGTTCGTAATCACTACACAACACCGACTCCTTATGGTGGAGAAACCTTCACAACGTTGCCTACTCTTTTTCCGGTACTAGGCTAACCACCGGGTTCTTTCACACCAAGGTGAACCACACCTGCCACAACATCGCCTACCCTTTATCCGGTACTAAGCTAAGTACCGAGTTTCATTACAATGGAGGAACTACTACCCAACACTACACAACACCTAATCCCAAGGGAGATCTACTCCTTATAATATCAACAAGGATAACAATATCCTTTGACCCAATACTAATCTATCTTGTACATCGAATCACACCATATCGAATGTACATCATAGGCACCTTTCACTAATGCCTTTGACTAGATCTTCAAGACATCATTCACTAATGTCTTGTGACTTGACTTCTAGACACCCTTCACTAATGCCTACAATACGGACGATCGACACCCTTCACTAATGTCTTTGTCTTGACACTTGAGACATCTTTCACTAATGTCTTCAACACTACACTTCTTAGTAGAAAGAAAAGAACCATCAACAAGAGGACTTCAGTAGTCTTGATGATGAGGAAGCAAGGCAACTCATGGACTTGAGCTTGCTTGACTTCAAAAGTGGTGATCTCGCCTTTAAGAGAAACCTAGAGGATCACACACAAAAACAAAACTACATACATAGATCACTTGGATCTGGGGTTAGAGAGTTTTTAACTCAAGGAGAAAGTATGTGAGGAAGGGGTTAGAAACAATGAAGAAATGGCTCACTATTTATAGAGAGAAAAATGCTACTGTTCCCCGGATCCCACGGATCCCTCCCTTAAGGGATCCGTCTAGCGTAAAGCTAGGGATCTGTGGGACGCTCCTGTTTGCCCATGGGTATTTTGGTCATGGGTCATGGGTTGATCCATGGGTATTTATTTATATACAATGTATCTAATGAGTGCAATGTATCTAGTCAAGTGGGTATGGTTCAATACCATGGGTTATGGATATGCTCCATGGGTTGAAGTTATTTACCCATTATATAATACATACTAGTTATGTATATATTTGCCCAATATGTAAACACTAGTTGTTGTACATATGTATTACTAAATCATAAAATCACTTATACATTGTAACATATTGGATTTCTCAAACACATCAAACCATGATCATACTAGGCGTACAATTTGACGTTTTTAGAGAGAGAAAGTTTAGAGGTTTGGGAACTTAGTGAGAGAAAGTAAAAGTATTATTATGAGCTCCAACCCTCTACCTTGAGAGGTAGAGGGTATTTATAGTATCATACATAAACGCCACCTACGGGCTGTGGATCAGGCATATAGTGGGTAAAGACCCGTCCGTCCTCCACGGTGTTACTAAACTAAATACTAACTAACATTAAATAACTACGACTACGAGTTTTCTAATGATTACATATACTTGAGGTGACCGACACTTTAATAACTGGATTTACTAAATCCTAACAATCTCCTCCTAAGGGAGGTCACCTCAAATTACATTGAATACAAACAGATATTACATTAAGATTGTTCTTGGATTCTTGTTAAAGTTCTTTGCTCAGAGTCTGTAGTCTTTGATTCTTCATGTTTTGCATGTTTGGTTAATCCGAGTGGAGGTCTTTAACCGATCCACGTGATAATGAGTTTTGAGCCGACTTTGAGATCATCGCCTACCATATATCTCTAACTCTTCCTTTGTAGTGTTGACATTATGTGATGTTGTGACTTTTGGACCGACATGCTCACATTTCGGATCATGATATCTTCTCATCGAGTAGTGGAAGCTTTAGATGATCCATGATATTTGCAAAGAACAGAGAAGCATGGAGTGAAAATATCGAGTCGTTGATGCACTTATCATGATATCTTTAGAAATGAATTTGTTGTGTGAGCATGCGGCTATGGATTGACCTTATCCATTCCGATCACCAGAACGCTGGGTGTACCGCATACAACAGCTTAGCAATAAAGCGCACTAAAGTGTCTTTGATCACTTTCGTTGAATTGAGGTACACGCCCACGGTTCCCGCTGATCGACAAGCACGCTCTGTGATCGTATAATTCAAGAATCTTGTTAGCCTTAATAGTTTTTATTAGAAGTGATGGTCATTCACATTTAGGAACTTTGTAACGTGTGTTAGATATCGACAGAATAGTCAACGGGCTCGTGGATTGGACTAAGCTAAATGGCTAGAAGTTATGTTAAGCTAGCCTTGTATAAGTTGTCATCCAATCCATGTCCAACCCATATCCACGAAGCCCATCCCAAAGCCCATTAGGGCATTTGTAAGGAACTATAAATACCCCTCAAAGTCTCATTTGAGGGGTGTGCTTGAGTGTGTGTGTGTGTTTTCTTTGGAATATACAACATATTGTTTTCATCTTTTCTCTCTACATACACGACTTTCATATATTCAAGTCACCATCTTTCCATCTTTGTTTCTTTATTTCTTTGCTTAGTTTGTGTTTGTGTTTAACGTGTTCTACGCGTAACGTGGGTATTTAGTGATAAGGTTGAGATATTTAAGGTCCTACAATTGGTATCAATCGCCTAAAAATGGTTTAGGAGTGTTTGTGTTCGTTTTTTTGTTAAAGCTTTACATGAAAAGTTGCGTTTTTTCCTATAAACGTGGGCTTTTTTTTGCATAAAGTTTTGATTTTTACGTGTTGTTAAGCTTAAAGTTGTAGACTTTATTGATCTTTAAGTGTTTTGAAAGAAGTTTGTGCAAAAGAAATCTTTTGGAAACGTGTTTTTGGTGAAAAATTCGTTTTTGCAAAACCGCGCTTTTACGCCGTAAGTATCATTTGGTCAAAACCCTTTTTACGCGTAAGAAAGTCAAACCCTAGTTTTTACGATAACTTTTGGTGAACCATCTTCGTGCAACAACGGTTACTCGATGCTTCCCTCACTTGGATAAGTTTGTGGAACACTTCGACTTATGGATATCTTTTACACCGAGAGAGTGTAAAGGATTTTGGTTTTAAACCTAAGTTTACGATAGCATAAATGCTTACGAGTAACACTCTACGCATAAGCTAACACTTACGGGTAAGGTTTTACGACTAATCATTTTGTTTACGCATAAGCCTAGCTTCTACGCGTGAAGATACCTTTTACGATAAGGAATCCTACGCCTAAGCTTTCTACGCATAAGAATCCCACGATAAGCAATCCTACGCATAAGCACTAATTTCTATGCATAAGAACAGTTTACTTAGTAAGATTTTGAGCAAAACTTCAAACGGCTATAACTTTTGAACCAGAACTCCGCTTTCGCGTTTCTACCCATCAAAACGACCGTGAGAACGAGGAGAATAGACCGACCGAATGAACTGGTCAACCTTCAAGTCCTAAAATGTTCAAAAGAAGTTATTGAGGTTTTAAGTTCTTAGACCAAATTTTCACTACAACAACCGAGCTTAATCTTCATCAAACACAACTCCTTTATCGTTGAATCGATCCTACATCAACTTTATCATATCATACCTTCATCAATGGCAAATCAACAAGACATTCATGCAGCCGGTGCCGAAAACCGTCCTCCTATGTTGGAAAAAGGTGGATATCTTCAATGGACAAGTCGTATGCTTCGCTACATTAAGACCATCTTTTCGTGTTCAAAAGGAATCATAATACATCAAGAGGATCGAAACAAGTCGAAGCGTATGACATGGCAATTCATATTGTCCAACTGGGTTTACCAAGAGACATCTTTCTTGTCAGAGACAATTGTGAAACCGCTTTCGATATGTGGGAATGTGTTAGACGGCTTTGTCATGGAACCGAAATTGGTCAACAAGATACTAAGAACAAGTCGCTAACCGCTTGGGAGAAGTTTACATCTACTCTGGAGAATCAATTGAATCCTACTATGGAAGGTTTTGCACTTTAATGAATGAGTCGATCGAAACAAGTTGACACCCGAACTATCGTGAGCAACATCAAGTTCCCGAACAATCTACCGTAAGAATGGGGACGATATGTCACTATTGTCAACCAAACAAAGGACTTACATCAAGTGAACTTTGATCAACTCAACGATTTTTCAAACATGAAGTCAATGAAGTTAGGAAAGAAAGATTAGCAAAGAATCATGATCCATTGGCACTCATTGCAAAGACTCAAACTCCAAAGAATACACAACAACAAGCTTCATCATCTTCCACTAACAACAACTTGCAAAGAATACATTCCACAACAACAAGCTTTTACCCTCAACAACAAATCTATTCACCGTAACAACAACATTACCAGAACAAGGAATCACCGATCTTGAAATTGAACAAGAACAAGCTTTGCTACATGCATTTGCATTTTGGGTAAAGCATCGAAGTCGCTATTCCACACTAACTAACAACAACCAAAGGATTTCATCAAACACCGCACTTGTGCAAATTGCTCACCGTGTGAACATGGGTCATCAAGGACAAATGGTTGGAGTTATTGCGAACCCACTGTGGATATGCTACTTGGATTTCGGATGGGTAATCAGCGGTTCGAATCGAGGTGTCGGTTGGGTCGAATGTTGGAAATCGATGGGTCGTAATGTTGGGAATAGAGCGATGGGTAATCGAATGGGAATGTTGCAGCCCATGAGTTGGGAATTATGGAAATGTGAATCGTGGTAATCCAGTTAAGTGTTATAACCGTCAAGGATTGGGTCACATGGCAAGGAATTGTCCAACTGTCGAAAAAGAAGGATCTTGCGATCTTCGTAAAGCTATCATGTTGGTACAAAAGGAACAACTGACTTCAATTGAGGCCGAGGAACATGACTTTATGGCTATTATGGATGATTTGGAAGACCTCGAGGAAATCAATGCAAACCGCATCTTCTTGGCAAATCTTCGGAGACTAAGTACGACACCGACCGACGCACCTCCCCGCCTATGACGCCAATGCAAGATCTCGAGGTACCAATCACCGATCCATGCTATAACAATGTCATATTTGATGTGTTTAATCATGACGAGCAAGATTTCGTGACATCAACACCTACTTATGATACATACCGGATAATCCGAGTTGTAGCAATACTAACTCGAGACTCCGGATGTGGATCCTAGTGGAGACCGTGTGGCACAAAATATCGAGACCGATGAGGAAACACGTGCTTATTTTGAATCATTAATCAATAACTGTGGCATTGAAATTGAGAAAGTTAGAACGGTCAATCGCGGGTTAAGGTCACGAATGCTAAATTGACCACCGAGCTTGAGAGTTACAAGGAGAATGCAAAAGCCTTTGAATTTCATAAAACAAAGAATCGTAATTAGAAATTAGTTATCGAAATTTGGTTTCTAAAGAACAACTATTGCAAATCAAGTATAACACACTTGATGTGAATTTGAACTTGAAAATTAAATCTTTAAACAAGGAAATTTCGATTTAAATGACCAACTTTCTAAACAAAAGAAATATTTTCGATCTTGAAAAGAGAAGAAGCGATTGATTCTTGATTTTTCAAAACGAGAAGATTCCCTTCTTGATGAAATTCTTGATAAAATGAAAATATCCAAACTTTGGAAAATTTGCTTCTTAAAACGGGTCATTTCGCTCAAACAAACAAGATGCTTTCTAATCAAGTAAATCCGCGTTTTCATACTAATCATAGAATGGCACTTGGTAACTAACCTTCTTCGCTCCTCAAGAAAGCTCGAAACCTCGTAATGTGTTAAACAATGGAAATGTTTTACATGAACCCATTATTGTTCGTGATTCTCTTGAAACGTTAGAACTATCTAAGGAGAGAGAAAGAATGAAACAAAAACATCCGAAATCAAACCAATCGACTATAACAAATGGAACAAAATTTACGGAATTACTTTTGTTAATCAAAAGAAAAGTCAAAGTTTTCCATCACACCAAGTGTTTCAAACAAAGAGTCAACACTGTTTCAAAATCTGTTTCAAAACCGCTTGTTGTCTCAAATTCTCTTCGAACATTGAACAAATGTCTTCAAACAATCCTTTTAACACAAGTGATGCGAAGTATTTTAGAAAATGTGAAAACTAGAATTGCGGATCTTCAAGACATCGTTAAAACTAAAACCAATATCACAACAAACATCCGGTTTAATAGTTTTGATAATGAAAATAAAAGTATTTTGAAACTCAAATTGCCCCTCACTTGAATAACATCAACTCAAGGGTAATTCATTTTGAACAAGCATTTTGAAAGAAATAGTGACTTTGTCAAGGACCATAAATCCCGGTAAAGCAAGCTAATGATCGTGTCGAACACATCAAATTTTTGGAAAATTTAAATGACTCTCTTCAAGATGTTCGACTCATCGATATTATGTCCATTATTTTACAAACATATTCTCGTTAAAGATCATGAAAGACTCCACCGAGACCTCCAAAATTGTTTCAAAATATGAAAAGCACTTGAGAAACTTGAAAAGAAAATGTCTCATATTTTAAACAACTTGATCGAAAAAGCGAGGAATGCAAGTATGACAAATTGTCGATGAGCGTGCCTACAATGACATGAAAGCGAAAAATGATCTTTTGAGGGCTCACCGGATCACAAAAAGGAAAGGCGGTGGACACTAAGATTACAAAACCATTGACCGAGGAGAAAGCAAATGTTACCAAACCGGTTTTAAAACCAAAATGTCTGCTTTATGCCTCCTCCAAAAGTCAATGAGAAAATGATTTATCCAAACCGGTCACTCCACCGCCTTGCCTAAATAAAATGTTGATAAAGGAAAAGCGTTATCGAGAAACCAAAAGTTTTAGCTCCCGGACTTTTAAGATGAGTACCACTAATGCGCCTCGCCTCACATCTAAAACATATGGAACAAACGACATAAGTTTAGAAAAGCACTCTAAAGAGACTAGGAAAGCCGAAACCACTTCTATTGATAAAATGTGAATCCTAATGAGTGTGCCTTACCTTCTAGGGACTAGGAAGCACCTCTAGGAGCAGCAGACTAAAGCCTAAGAGCAATACAAGGAACAATAGAGTCTCGCTTGCCTCTAAGATTAGTCGCTTGAATAAAGAGAAGAAAGTAGAAGAACACCCTAGGAGTTTACCGCTTTGTAATAAGAAAGACATTTCATCTGAATGTAATGAACCTATGAAACTTGCTAAGTCTAATGAATGTGTTGAATCTCTTTGTTTAACTTGCAAGAAATCTTTAACTAATGTTCATGATGATTGTGTTTCTAGGAATGAGATTGTTAAGCCTGTTAAGAACAATGTTCCCAAAAGAACTTATGCTAAATGAATAGGAAGACTAGTTGCGAGACTTAGACTTTACACTCACCGATAGGGAGCATAATGTTTACTTTAGGGATGACATTTGAAACCCGGGTAGAACTTTCACACCCGTAATGGTAGAATGAGTGATGAACCCGTCTTACCAATAGATAACTTCTATAAGTGTGATCGGATTTTACCTCTAACCCAAAGGAACCAAAATCAAAACGGTTTCCAAAATCTTCTTCTTCGTTATTGGCGTGTTATCGAAATATGTCTTTGGATCGTCGACTCGGGTTGCTCCAAGCACATGACCGAATCAAGTCATTGATCAATTTCGTTGGAAATTCATGGGAACCAGACGTTTGGAAATGATCATGTAGCAGCTATCATGGGTTATGGAGATCTACCTTTTGGAAATTATTTGATCACTCGGGTTTACTATGTCGAAGGGTTGGGACATAATTTGTTTTCGTCAAGGCTACGTGATGCGATTTAGAGGTTGCTTTAGGAAAAATTCTTGCTCGTTAGAAACTTGAATGGCACCGATCTCTTGGCGGGAATCGTGATACAAACTTGTATGCTATCGACATTAACCAAATGGCCTCTTCATCACCAATATGTCTTATGACACGAGCATCCGGAACAAAGTCCGATTGTGGCATAGACGGTTATCCCATCTCAATTTCGACACCATCAACAAACCGGCCAAAGACAACATCGTCAATGGACTTCAAAGTTCAAATACACCAAGGATCACTTATGTCCATCATGCGAACAAGAAAAAGCAAAAGAGCATCATATAAACCCAAACCGCACTCTAGTTCTAAGCAAGGTTGCATATGTTGCACATGGACTTATGTGGCCCAATGAGAGTTGAAAGCATTAATGGGAAAAAGTATATTCTTGTTATCGTTGATGACTATTCAAGATATACATGGGTTACGTTTTGAGATCAAAAGACGAAGCACCGCATCATCATCACCTTCCGAAACGTATTCAAGTACTTCTTCAAGCTCCTATAAGGGTTGTAAGAATGCACAACGACATCGAATTCACAAATCGAGCTAAGAGCTTACTTTGAAGATGTTGGAATCACACATCGAAATCACCGTTAGAACTCCACAACAGAATGGGGTAGTTGAAAGAAGAAACCGCCTCTTGTGGAAGTCGCCGCACAATGCTAATTTATTCTAGTGCACCGTTATTTCTATGGGTCGATGTTGTTGCTAACGCTTGTTTCACTCGTAACCGATCCCTAATCCATCCAAGATTCAATAAAACCCCATATGAAATAGTGAATAACAAAAACCCGATATCTCTTACTTTCACGTGTTTGGCGCTTTGTGCTATCCGACAAACGACGAGAGAAGATCTAGGAAACCGAAAGCTAAAGGTGATATTGGAATCTTCATTGATATTCGATAGCTCGAGGGCATTCGTGGTGTATAATGAGAAGAACTAGGAGGATCATGGAGACGATGAACGTGAATTTTGATGAACTTTCAAAATGGCTTCGAGAGACTCGCTCTAGAACCCGCACAAAACCAATGAGACTGGACACATCGATTCGTGACTCGTACATCAAAGAGCTCCATCAACTTTGCAACACACCTCATGAACAAGAATGGGAGAAATTCTTTGAGTTAATGTTCGATGAATACTATGGTGGAACTTCGACAAATGCATCAAACCATCATTCCACCGCACCCGCTCAAAATCATCTACCACCGCCACCAAGAAGATGCATCTACAACGGTCAAACCAATGCACCAACTCCATCAACATCATCTACATCTACTCCAAAGAACTCCAATTCTTCAAACAGCTTTTACCAAGAAGTTGATGAGGAAAACCAAAACATATCATTTCAAGAAGAACCTATACAAAACCGTAACGATGCAACGTTAGATGCGGACTTATTTGAAAACCCGCTTGCTACGGAATCACCGAATCATCCTCAAGCTTACGAGAACCATCTAACTTGCACTCGATAATCTACGGTATCCTTCTACTCAAGTGGACAAAAGACCACCCAATTGAACAAGTTATTGGTGAACCTTCAAGGCCAATTCAGACGAGACGCCAACTAGCCACCGATTGCGACTTGTGCATTTACCTTTGCTCAATCGGCAATATTGAACCAAAGAACATTCGCGAGGCAATGGCGTAACCCGCATGGATAGAAGCAATGCAGAGGAACTTCTCCAATACCGCTCTACATGACTCTTGGGATATGGTTCCAAGACCAATTGACATTCGTGTCATTGATCTCAAATGGTTATGGAAGAACAAAGGGATGAAGAGATGATCGAATTGCAATAAAGCTCGCCTTGTGGCCAAAGGATATGCATGGTAGAAGAGGATAGACTTTGAAGAGTCATTCACGCCAGTAGCTAGACTTGAGGTAGTCGATTTTCTTAGCCTATGCACTCACAAAACATCACGGTTTATCGATGGACATTAAGACCGCGTTCTTGAATGGAACTCGAAAGAAGAAGTGTACGTGAGTCACCGTAAGGCTTCATAGACATGGAACATCCGGATCACGCTCACAAACTCAAAAAGGAAATCTATGGTTTAAAGCAAGCTCGAGAGCGTGATGCGGACCACGCAGTGATCAAGTTACATCAAAAGTACATCGAGGAGCACATTTTTGGGTGAAAAGTTAGTAAGTCGGTCTTCAAAGAAACAAGATTGCATCGCACTTTCAACCAAGCCGAGTATGTGTCTCTATCTGCGTGTTGTGCTCAAGTTCTATGGATGAGAACACAAATCACAGATTATGGCTTTACTTTTGATAAAATACCTATGTATTGTGACTCGAAAAGTGCCATAGCCATATCATGCAATCTGCTCATCACTCAAAGACTAAGCACATCGAGTCCGCTATCACTTCATAAAAGAACATGTGGAAGAAGGTCTTGTTGAATTATTTTTCGTGAAGACCGATTACCAACTCGCCGATATATTTACTAAAGCCCTTCCAAAAGAAAGGTTTGACGATTTAGTTCGATTTAATTGAATGAAGCCTAACCCCGAGGAGTTAGAACGCCTTCGAATCTTCTTGAAAATGAGTTTCCAAAAGTCACTGTAAATATTTTTGAAAACAAAATACAAAATTTGAAAACCAACAAAAGCAAAATATAAAATATAAAACTTTCAAAATTACAAAACAATATAAAATCAAAAATCCAAAAATATTCTTCTCACGACATGTCTCTTGTATAATCGATATTTCAGACATTTCTAGAAATGTCATTCAACAATGATACGGCATGTACAAATGCTTGAGCGAGAGTTCTTTAAATGTTTTCCAAAACATGTCGCTTCTCAAAATTTCTTCAAAATGGCTTTCAGATACTTCAAGACGAAACCCGAACTAAAATGATGACTTTTGATTATTTCAAATCAAAACTCGTGTTTTAAAGAAAAATCGAGTGTAAGCTTCAGCACTACATTTAAAATCGGTGAGAATCATCATCATCTTGAGCACCTTTTTCAAGATTGTTCAAAAGATTTTCAAAATCTTTCAAAATATTTTTGTGCTCAAGATAACTCCTTCTAAAGCCCTTTAATTGATTATGCTTTATTAAAGGGAGTATAAAACAAAATGTTCCAAATTCATGCTTAAAACAAACCGTTTGTCTCCCAAAAGATTCTAAAATGTTGTTTAATCCGTTGATATAAAAATATCACGACTATGCTATTTTTGAGGGGAGGAGACGTGATTAAAATGTGATCAAAAGTTTAATGATCGTTGTTTGATTCTCAAAAGAGCTCGACTCATCGTAACCATTGAATTGACGAGGAATAATGTACCATCTCGAGAAACTTTCTATGGACTTGACCAGACGGGTAATAATTTCAAGCTAGTTCTCTAGTGATGTAAACGTGTCTCGAATCGGTCTAGCTCATTTAAAGTTGATCAATTCAAAAGTGCGAACTCTACCCTCTATGTGCGATTGTCAAAACATATAAGCACATGTGAAGGGGAGTGTTTATGAAAATATAAAACTCTCGAGTGTTTCAAACATGTTTTAAATCATAAACACTTTGAGAGATTTTCAAGAAAAATGGTTTTATGGCAACAATAGGACGGTCATGGAGTTATAAGGTGACTAAGGATAGGTAAATCCGTCTATGATCCGCCAGAGTCGGAGGGATCTACCCAAGGGCATCACAAATAGTTAGTATTAGAAGTCCTTAGGAATGATTGAAAAAGGAGTAATGTGAGAAAGGATAAAGAAGGGTTGAAGAATTAAAAGAAAAGTAAAAGAAAGGGTGAAAAGAAATAGCCTCCATATTCAACCTTAGGCGTAAACCGGGTTCAATTCATCTCGCTATCGGGTTGTCACTAGATGACACCGGTATTGAAGACAAAGATGTCATGGACCCAAAGGACGACCGCACTAAACCTCCTAGCCACTCAATTCCTCTTAAAAGGATTTGTTTCATTCTCACTGGAACCCTACATAATCTATCGACTTTCTCTTAGAGATAGTTGATATTGAAGAAGGAGATCCTCTCCTAGTCTCCGCTAGGAAAACTAAAATGCACTAATTGAGTCTAGAGCCACGAGATTCATCAAAAGATCTCATAGGAACACTTGACATGACATCACTTGTTGTTCATCCGTAAGGGCACAAGTGATATATTCTAGAGTCCTACGTGTCTTAGCAATCGCCGAACATTTATGAGAAGTTTCACATCCGTGATCTTGGTGATTGAATGGAAACTCCCGCCGTGGTCAACATCAAGCACCGACAACAGTCACTTCGGTAACTCCCCATGGATTACGCTTAGTGTGTCTCAAACGGTCTACGATCGTTGAGTGATGCTTCGTACTTCAATGACTCATCCGAATTGTAGATGTACTTTGGTATATCGTGTTATCTCACTTGTGGGACTCCAGTTCAGGAACGACCCTTGTGTGAATTAGAGACGTGTTTTCACAATATGCTATTAACACACTCGAAATTCAAACTTGTAAGTGCCGGAATCCGCTTATTACTAACCTGTTTTTATGTTTTCTTCTTATGGAAGCTCCAAAGCGGATTGATCGTGCAGATTCTCCACATGCTCATACCAACAACACATGAAAGTTCTCATCAAAATCAAAGGCAACACAAAGTCAAAAATGATTCTTCATCAATGTCAAAGAATCTACAAAGTTTAAAGACTCGAGAACTACATCATTGGTAACCAAAAGACAAATAGAAGTGTGAGCATGGTGGAGAAAGACGTGGAGACACCTAACCAACGGTTGACAAATGGCTCTATACCACATTAATCGATCACAAAGCATGAAGGAACAAAGAATTAAGACTATTCTATATCTACACAAAGTTCAAGCTCGAGAAAAGTAAAGACCTAATCAAGTGGAGCATCTTTTGAATGACCACCCTTGGGGAGATTGTTAGCCTTAATATTTTTATTAGAAGTGATGGTCATTCACATTTAGGAACTTTGTAACGTGTGTTAGATATCGTATTAGAATAGTCAATGTGCTCGTGGATTGGACTAAGCTAAATGGCTAGAAGTTATGTTAAGCTAGCCTTGTATAAGTTGTCATCCAATCCATGTCCAACCCATATCCACGAAGCCCATCCCAAAGCCCATTAGGGCATTTTTATGAACTATAAATACCCTCAAAGTCTCATTTGAGGGTGTGCTTGAGTGTGTGTGTGTGTGTTTTCTTTGGAATATACAACATATTGTTTTCATCTTTTCTCTCTACATACACGACTTTCATATATTCAAGTCACCATCTTTCCATCTTTTTTTCTTTATTTCTTCGCTTAGTTTGTGTTTGTGTTTAACGTGTTCTACGCGTAACGTGGGTATTTCATGATAAGGTTGAGATATTTAAGGTCCTACAAATCTCCTTGACAGGGTTTCGCAGCTGCTTTAGCTGTTCTCAAACCGGAACGTCTCAAAGAAGACAACACGGAGTGAGTGTGTTAGGAATTAGAAAATTCCATAGTGAAGAGTCGGTCACCCCAAATATAATCTAGCATAAGTTAGCTCGTAGACATATCGTTATTTACTTGTTATTAGTTAGTTATTTAGTTATTAGTTTAGCTTAGTGCAACACCGTGGAGGACGGACGGGTCTTTACCCATCAGATGCTCGATCCACACCCGTCGAGGCGTATTATGTAAAACTATAAATACCTCTACCTCCCAAGGTAGATGGTTGGACCTTTCAATCTAACCTTCTTTCTTTTGTTACTTTCTCTCTCTAGAAAGGCTCCCACACTACTTTCTCTCTCTAAACTCTCTTGCCTAATTCGATCCATATATTGAATGTATTATGTGTTTGTGAAATCCAATATCTTACAATTGGTATCAGAGAGCCATGGTTTGATCATTCATCCTTCATGCTCTTTGTTTTGGTGGATTTCATAAGGTTTTTGGGGTTAAAAGTGTTTAGAAGGGTTTGAATCATTTGGTTAATTTCTAGTGTTAAAGTTTGAATTTTGATTGTACTTTTGTGTTTAGAATCATTATAAGTGTTTAGGTTTTGATTTAGAAGGCTTGAATCATCGTGGTTGGGTTGTTTTTGGATTGAAAAGTGGTGTTTTTTGAATGTTTATTGGATGCGAGTTGAGACACGTTAAGCATTTCTTGGATGCGAGTTGTGGTTATTTTCATCAAAGCGAGTTGCCTAAGCGAGTTGTCTGAGTTGTCTGCTAAGCGAGTTGCCTATGCGACTTGTCCCGATTCAACGTATCTAAAGCAAGTTGCCTAAGCGAGTTGCCTAAGAGAGTTGCCTATGCGAGTTGTCTGCTTGCTTATTGAAGCGAGTTGTCTTATGCGAGTTGCCCACATAAGTGAGTTGTCTGCTTGCTTATTGAAGCGAGTTGTTCTATGCGAGTTGCCCACATAAGCGAGTTGTCTGCTTGCTTATTGAGCGAGTTGTCTTATGCGAGTTATCTGTTAAGTGACTTGTCAAGGACTGTGATTTGTCAATTCCTGCGATGTGTCTCTAAACCTAACATACAAAACCCTTGTTTTCAAACCCTAATTTTCCGAACAGGGTTTGTCAATTCCAGCGATGTGTCTCTAAACCTAACATACAAAACCCTAATTTTCGATCCGCGGAACAGGGGGTATATATAAAGAATTAGGGAATATCACAAACTCAACCATAACACCAATTGATCTTCTCTTCCTTATCATCTTCTAGTTCCTTTACTACATTCTACTTCTCACCTTCTTACGGTTTGGTCTTGATTTTAGTAAAATCCATGAAGATTCTATTTCTGCTTAAATCACGACTTGTAAAATCCGTGTACACACCAACATCATGTCTTACACCGATTCGTAATTTCAAGTACTCAAATGATGATGTCGTTGACAACCATGAGAATATTAGTTATACTAAACGGTTAAAGATGATGGAATCAATCAATGAGGATGTGAGATCTCCGTGTTTAGAATCTAAAGAGACAGAAATGCACTAGTCAAGGTTACATAATGCTCTTGCAAAGGGTAAGGAAAGTTGCATTGAACCTTATCGACAACTTCATTCACACCTCATGTTACTTAGAATTGATGACAAATACACAATAGGAATTGAACGATCATGTATTACACTCTTTTCGGAAGAATTATCATCGACATCTGGCACATTGTTCTTGAACTTGGAACAATTAGAACAACAACTTAATAGGAAAAAGGTTCAAGAAGCCGTTCTAAAGTCGCACTTGGTGATCAACAAACAACTTGATCATTCATCAAAAGGAATACACTTGATTATGATTATTTGATCATCGAAATGTGCTTTAAGAATCACACCGGGATGGAAGCTAATGTGTTCAGAGAGACATTTATCCAACTCATGGATAATGTGGAGAAGTATATTGAGGAAGTTATTTAGAATGATGAAAAGTGGATGAGTGTCGGGTACGGTTGAGAGATAGTTGTGATGAGTTGGGTAATGTATCGCTTGAAAGATCGGATGTTCTTGAATGCACAATGAGACAACAAAGAATGATGCAACAAATTGTTCAAGAACTCATGTCGACAAGATGTGGATACAGAATCGAAGGTGAATGAATGTTTGGTGAATGAATGTCATGTGCAATCAATAGATTGTAGTGTTGAGACCAAGAAGGCATCGGTGATGGATCATTGACACCGAATACAGAGGCTTAGAGACAGATAAGCTTGAAACAACAAGAGTTCGGTGAATCTTGTTACACATGATGTGGATGCAAATATCGATCGATAAATGAATAGGTGTCATGTGATGAGGTACCCTTAACTGCTCAACATAGTGTATCCGCTAATGTACCTAAACAACCGATCTTAATATCGAACATGATTCGATATATGTTCCTTGGTTGAGGCCGAGACTAAAAATTCAAAACAAATGATATGGTTGATAAAAGGCTTTTGATGAACTTTCACAAATTCTCAAACTTGAAAAACATTGCATTTCTCTTGAAATTGCAATACAAAGAAAGGAGGAAAGTTTTCAACTTAACAAACCATGTAAAATCCGAACTTCCCAATTCGCGAACTTTTGAAATAAATGATTTAAAAGCTCACCAAGCCAAAACTCGACTATCAACAATTTGAAGAAACATATTTCGGTATGCATGTGAAAAGTAATTTGGTAACAAGTAATTCTGATGTTAATGCTATTTATAGCTGTTTGTGTGGCCAAATCACTAAAGGAAAACGAGTCTTTAAGAAAGCATCACATAGAACTAAGTGACTATGTCAAAGAAGCTAGAACTAAGTCAATGGAACAAACAAATTCTTTGATAGCAAAAATTGATGAACTCAAAGCTCAACTTTAGGAAAAGAGTTTCGCTATTGTTGCCTTAAAAATGAGCTTAGGAAAATCAGGGAAAAGTGTGAACACTAAGTTTACAAAACCATCAACTTGGGAAACCAGTTTCTCATCCCATTAGAAACCGGTCCATTGTTAAGCGACCTAAGGCGTTTATATCCGAAAGACCAAAATTTTCAAAACACGGTTTGCCTCCCAAGTTGATGCGATAAAAGTTTTGTCAAATACAATACTTCACCTAAGTTACCTAAGAATAATGCTTCTACTCCCAATAACTGAGGAATAGTTCAAACAAAGGTCAAAACCAAGCATTAAAACCCGTAATTCATATGATATGAATGACTTGTGGAAGAACTATTATCTAGAAGAAGCAAGGAAAAAGGCACATATTCGAAAAGACGAATTTTAGGTGCAAGACCTAGGGTGATGCATTCCACGAGATTTCAAGGCACCGCTAGTAGTAGTAAACCATTACCTAGGAACTCTCAAAAGACTAGGGGTTGGCTTGCATCTAAGAGTAGTTATATGAAGAAGAATGCTAAGCATGTAGAAAATGAAACTAGAAATTCTGAGTCTTTTCCGAATAAGAAACATTTTCCTAATTCTCATGCTAAGGTAAAATCCACTAAGACTACCTTCATGGCTAAGGTTCAACATGTTATGAATCAAAACAAGTCCAAAACTTCGCCTAGATGGATCCCAACTGCTAAATATTTGGAGTCTAGGAATAACGATAAGTCTTCCACTGTGCATAAGAATGTCACCAATCCTAGACCTTGCCATAAGTGGATTACGTTTGGTAAAATGTTTAAGGATGTTGGACTTAGGTGGATGCCTACCGGAAGTCAGCATCGATGACAAAATCAAGGTTGATTGTGAAACCCCAAAGGGTTTGGATACTAATGTCACTAACCAAAATATATGCAATCAAGTTTGTAATATTAGTGCGGTAGTCCTTACTCGATTGCAGATACTTCGATCCTTCACTACATGGACTGGCTTAAAGTATGGATTACAAATGGATTGATATCTCATAACTCACGGGTTCAATTAACTCAATCTTGATATTCATTCGGCGATGACGTATGAACACTATAGTTCATGCCTCATACTCTAAAGAAAAGAAAAGTGTACGTTTCAGTGCGCTTTATCTTCTGAAGAAGAGAAATCTTCTCATTTATGACCATTCTCATCAACATGCTTCATGCTTTTTCCATGCGCTTCAGTCATCAAGTGAACCGGACTACTGATAATTTCTCTTATTCCACTTGCTCAATATAATGAAAATGGCGACATCATTTGCTAATTTTATGGGGAGAAGTGAATAGAATACATTTGGATGATAATCACTTGTTTAATCAAGAATGGCATCTCCGTATGCAATTCTTGAGGGGAAAAGAAGTGTGAATTTTTGCATGGTTGATCGATATTTGAGAAAATATGGTCAAACGGCTCCTAACTCATGTAAGAACCGAGATTCTTCTTATCGAATCATCTTCACATGTAGTTTCTTCTAAGAGCCGTTGGTTGACATCTTCACATGGGCTGATATGATTAAATGTCAAAGTGCTTCTAGTTGATGGGCTAATTTCTTTGATGAACATCTTCGTTCTTGTTTGATTGGGAGGATTTTAATTAAGGGATTTGCTATTTACAAGTTAACGGAATGCCTTTGGTGTGAAGAAGATGTTAACTGCCTCTATTTCCCATTCGGACAATCTTGAATAAGGTCGAGTCTTTAGTCTGTTTCTACATTTTTCGCCACATTTTAGAAGGCTAAAGACAATTGCATTTGATGATCTAAAGACTTCTTCTTAATCAATGAGAAGAACACTTAAAATCTTCGATGGCTTAGGGAGAGCACTAATTGGGGAGATTGAAAAGCCAAATTTAATCCCCAATTAGACTTGCTCATATTCTTTAGCAATGATTCTTTAAAGTCCGCATACGAATTAGTTTTTGATGACGCTCCTCCAACGCCTAATGCTTCACTTACTAAGGATAACTGGGATTCATTGTTTGGGACTCATTGTTTTTCAAAGATATGTTTGATGAGTACTTCCAACCTCCAACGAATGTTGATCATCCAGCCTCAAGCTCATGCTCCGGTTCCCACCGACTAACTGGTTCACCATCTAAGAAGTACTTCTAATTCTCAAGAAACCTTATCTTCGCCATTTCACATGCTGATAATGACTATCATTATAATAGTAGTTGCACCACCGAATAATGATCCTCTATTTGGTATTCCTTTGCCAAATCTTCACGGATTATTGTTCATGAATGATGATCCGCTTTGGTATTCCCGATGACGCACCCTCCGATCAGTTGAAGGACCCCTTCGCCCTACCGAACTTGCATTACGAAGACCCAAGTCTTTCTTCATAAGTCATTGGTGGCGCGAAACCATTCATCATTGACATGGTTACTGGGCTGGGATTCGCCACCAAGGCCCATGCCCTTCGGTGTCTTCTCTGAAGGCGCCAAGACAAAGGAGAACCTTGACTTGGTCTTCCCCACGCTCCCACTATTTCCTTAGCTTCCCGCCAAGGCCTAGATAGTGGGATGAAGCCCTAGCAGTTACCACAAATCGTGGACGCCCATGATCTCCTAAGCGTGCTAACACTCCAAGCTATTTTCTTCACCTATAAATAGATTGGACGAGTCATTTCAATGGTATGTTCACTCAACACATGATTTCACATACTCCATATTATTTACAACACATATCACATACTTACTCTCACGGGAGGTGGTTCGCAGGCCCAACCCTCGCAATCACTTAACGGTGTCTACTATTCTTATTGCAGATTGGCTACAAGTTTGGCGTGAAGCATATCACCCTCATACCCTTCGATCACCATCAAGGCCCGGTCGCATTTAAATATTGTACAATCGGTGGTGCCATCCGTGGGACCCGCTACTATTGGTCTCGTTATTCCAAACATACACCCGGTCAATCACTCTCACTAGTTTCACGGCATGAATCAAGGAAGAGAGGATACACTCCCTCGGGTTTCTCGACTTTGACACCAATCCCACCAATGATCCTAACAACCTTCCCAATATAACCACATCCACCTTTACCACACGATCTCACCCCTGAAATAACTCCCAACAACCATGCTTCAACCTCGGCTAACCCTAAACCGTGTAATCACCGGCGTTTGTTGAAGCTAACATCAAGCATTAGAATATTTATCGAGGGCTCAAGGAGGCAAGCTCGAATGTGGAGATGCGTAGGGAGTTAGAATACTCAGCGATGAGTATGACGAAGAGTTGAAATGGAGGCTAGGCCCTGGCTTCGGGCTACACGCTCGGTGCTAAGGATAGGGTCTCCAAGCAAATCAAGTCGAGTGGAAGGTCGGTTGGTTTTGAAGATGTTCTGAGAGGGCTCCGATAAGAAGGGAATGAACGATGGAAGGCTCCAATGGAAGGAGTCACCAAGGGATACTCAAAGGTTAATTGCCACCACTTTTGGCGGCTCATCTAGGAAGAACTGAGGCGGGGTTCTGCATGCCTTCTCCCGCATCCGCGAGAAGGCAATCCATCTCAAATGAATGGGGAGGAAATCTTCCTCCTCATGGTATGTATCCTCCTTTTCGTGCTCAATCTTACCCTCACGGGTCTATCCCCAACTAATGGGCGTGCTAGCAACCCCGGTTTACTCAACCATGCGGAAGCATGCCCCTACGGCAACCTATGGTATATCCTTCGTAGACTGCCGGAAGTCACCCGGCTTATATACCCACCGCTACCCTCAATATGTTAACCAAAACCTGTTGGAATACCTCCAAATCATAACCCGTACAATGCTGCCCCTACCTACATGCCACCTTATAATCGCGCCTTTATTCGAGCCCATGGGCTCCACAACACCCTTCGTAAGATGGATAGAAGACTACCCTTGCCTCGATGGGTTGAAAATGCCCGCACATATTGGTACTTATGATGGGAAGGGGACCTGATAACTTCTTACACCGCTCGAAGGGGCTATCGAATGCGTAGTGGGTTATGCCCGCTGCTTGCCACATGTTTACATATACCCCACGAGACTCGTCAGATATGGTGGAACGGGCAAAAACCGTGTAGCATTGTGAATTTGGATGATCTCAGGCCAAATTCGGATCACATTTCAAACCGATGTAAAATGTTTACAAGAACGCACCTAACAAAGGCACAACATCAAGCTGTATGAAAATGAGAGCACCGGGATTCCATTACCGACACACCGATGACACCTTACGGATAATGGGCTTGCGAAGACCAACGCATCTTAGGTTTCGTGCATGGCCTTCAAAGCAGTTTGGTTGAATTCCTCCACCGACCTTCCCGCAACTTATAAGGGTTTAGTGGAGAAGGCATACACCGGATCGAAGCCAAGGAAGTATCTACTAACGGGCTCCGATTCGAAAATAAAGAAAGTCACAAAGAAGCCTCAAGCATCCTTCGTGGAAGGGTCAAAGAATGTATATAAAGGAAGGGACAAGTTTACACCGTACCATAAAAACATTAACCACGGGCTCTTGGCTAATCTGTCCAAATCTCCAAGGGAGATACTTGCTACGGAAAAGGCTGCGAAGACCTTTGATCCTCCTCCTCGCTTGGCAAACAGAGGAAGGCCCAGAGATACTTCCAAATACTGCTACTTCCATGACGATTATGGACACGACACCAACAATTCAGAGAACTCAAGAAGCAGATAGAAGAGGCCGTGAAGTCCGGCTAATTGGGACATTTGGTGAAAGGTATAAAGAAGGGAAAGGTCTCCGACACACAGTTGGGGAAAGATACCACGCCTGCCGAAGCACCCATCATCATGGTGTACAAAGGTTACTCTAGTTTAAAGAGGAAAGAAACGGAGGAGGCATTATGCGGAGTAGGAGATGTCACTTTTCCTTCAATCATAGGGAAAGTTCTTTCAAATGACCCCGTGGTCATCAAGGTCTTGATCTCCAACAGAGAAGTAAACAGGGCCTACCTAGACTGTGGTAGCTCTTGTGAAGTTGTTAGGTCACTAGTTTTACAAACACAAGTAATATAGAAAGAGATAAGGCAATTGAACAAGATCTAACACACACACACACGTTAATAAAGACGGTTTAGGCGTAGGATGTGAATGAGAGAATAACTTGAACAACCAACCTTCAAATGAAGGTTTACATAAGATATTTATAGGAGCAAAGCTAGGCAACACTCCTAGTTTCCATCCTTTCCTTAATGGACTAAGGCCTAGGCTCATGGGCCTTCTACACAACCTAAGGCTAATTACAAACATAAAGACCATAATAAAGCTAACTATTACATATTAATTACTAACACTTGATTATGGTTTAGAGTGATTCCAACAATCTCCCCTCAAGTGTTGGTGATGAACGGTGAAGGCGTTGATGTGATAGTAGCTCGACGTCTTCGACATTCTTCTTTCTTGTGAGAAGAATTGCCTTGATTCGAACAATCTCCCGGTGTAGAGATAGTTTTCCTTGAGCGATTATGCTTTGACGTCATCATTAACTTTGTTCTTAGATTATTGTTCTTTGTGGTGAAAGTGATAGTATGTTGTAGTCCGCATCAATTACGCCTCGTGTGCGCTTGTTGCTCCGGTGTCTCCACGTCATTCTTCAACATGCTCACACGCCTTTGACGTTGGAATTCAAGATCGATGAAGTTCTTTAAGTCTTTAGCTTTGTAGATTCTTTGATTTGACGAAGAATCATTCGATTGTTGTGTTGCTTTTGGATAGAACTTCCATTAGTGATGATGTTGGCATGAGCATGAGAAGAATCAAGACGATCATCCCGCTCCTGAGCTTCCATAAGAAAACATTTCAAACGGTTAGTAATAAGCGGATTCCGCACTTACAAGTTTGAACTTCGAGAGTGTTAATGACATAGTGTGAGAACACAACTCTAATTCTTACAAAGGCCGCTCTGAACCGGAGTCCCACAAGTGAGATAACGCGATGTACAAGCACACCTACGATTCGGATGAGTCCGAGGTACATCAAGCATCACTCACGATCGTAGACCGCTTGAGACACACCGCATAATCCACGGGAGTTACGAAGTGACCGTCGTGGGTCGTTTGATGTTGACCACCGCGGAGTTTCCATTCAATCATTGAGGATCACGGATGTGAACCTCTCATAAATGTTCTCGACAGTTGCTAAGAGATCGTGAAGGACTCGATATGATCTTATTTGTTGATCAACAAGTGATGAGATGTCAAGTGTACCTAAGAGATCTTTTGATGAATCTCGTGGCTCTAGACTCAATAGTGAGTTTTGGTTTTCCGAGCGGAGACAAGGGAGGCGTCTCCTTCTTCAATACCGGCGATCTCTAAGAGAACGCCAATAGTTTACGTAGGGTTCCTCGTGAGAATGAAACAAGCTTCGCTGAGAGAAACTTGAGTGGCTAAGAAGGTTTAGTGCATGCGTCCTTCGGGTCCATGACGACTTTTAATCTTCAATACCGGCCACTAAGTGACAACCAAGAGTATATGAATTGAACCCGTGTCGCCCTAAGTTGAATAATTTGGAGGGCTATTTCTTTTCACCCTTTTCTTTGCATTTCTTTTTAATTCTTCAACTCCTTCTTTCTTCGATTCTCATTTTCTCCTTTTATAATAGTACCTAAGGACTTCTAAGTACTAACTATTTGTGATGTCCTTGGGTAGATCCCTCCGGCTCTGGCGGATCATAGACAGTTATTCCTAACCTTAGTCACCTTATAACTCTATGACTAACCTATGTTACCATTAAAACCCTTTGTGAAGAATCTCTCAAAGGGTTTGTTAATGAAAATCATGTTTGAACCATTGTGAGGATAGGGTTTTGCATAAATACTCCCCTCCACATGTGCTTTAGAGTTTTGATAGAAATCAGACTTTGTATGGGAAGAAAGCGCGCACTTTTGAATTGATCAACTCAAGATAGACAATCCCCATGAGACACGGTTACGTTGCATAGTTAAAGAGTTACATTGTGACTTTTAGGTGACAACTAGCTCTAATAACTACCTTGAAGGTGTAGACAATCCTCGAAGGTTGTCATACCGTCAGAGTTCATGTCTACCAAGAGTATCTCGAATGGTACTTTCTACTTGGACAAGTTGTGACAACCTGTACTTTCAGGTCATTTCTTGACACAATTTATGCCTCATTATTTCAACATTTATTGTAAACTTGGTTTACTTGTTTCAAATTCGCGTAACCTTGAAGGTTTAGCGGCGAATTCATGATCATGACATCACGTACATTTCATATGGACTATGATTAGTCTACATTTCATTGACATCATGTGCATCTCATTAGTTCATTCACGACATTTCATTTCACTTTCAACGCGTAATTTTTATATTTAATAAACTTTATCGCGTGAGTTATTATTTTGAATAATTAATCCGTTACTTTCAAAAATGATCCCGATGTATTTTTAAACTTACATTTAGTTCATAAAAACTATATTTTAGTTTTCCTAGTGTTTCAAATTTATTTGGTATATTAATCGTTAAAATTAAATTATTTCGACGTTCTTCTTAAAAACTATACGATAATTATTTTATCACCAAATTTCACAAGGAAAGTATTTTTAACAATTTTATTATCTCATTACAATCTATTTTGACCTATTAAAACTTACTTGCACCAAAATTCCCATTTACCTTTACTTGTACATATTTCCTACAATTTTACACTTTCTTTACAAATTATACAAATAATACTCAAAGTTTATAAAAAAAAAAAATAGTAAAATATCTACACCCCCTTGGCCGACCAAGTGGGAAGGGGTGACAATTAATGTGTATGGCCTTTGATTACTTATGTTTACACTCAATATACAAAGTCTACTTCAATTATTATTTTTCTCATTCAATCCTCATTTCTCAAAGTGTTAGAAAAATATTTCTCTCCTTGTTTCCTTGCTTCATCAAACCGGCCACCTTCAAGATCTTCAAGGGATCAAAAATTTTTATCAAGCACAAGTGTATTTACAATCTAGTATATACTCTATATAAGGTTTTGAAATAAAAACCAAGAGTATTTAGGCTAATCCTTGTTACTTTCACCTCATCACTATCACTTGTAAGCATGTTTTTATCATTTTCATGTTTCCTTTTCATTTTCATATGTTTCTTTTCATTTTGGAGCTTATATGCATGTTATGTAATTTATACCATTTATTTCATGATTTTAGAGTTATATTTATATTTATAGTCATCCTATAATTATTCCCATGGTATTCTTTGGTCTTGATGGTGATTAGGAACCCATGACACCCTAAGAAGGTGTATGGTAGGATTAGATTAGCTTTGGAGTTGATTTGAAGGGATTAGAATAGGTTTTGTCCGAGAAAAATTATTTTCGATAACTATATTTTTAGGTTCTGTCCTTATTTGAATTTCTGGAAAACCTACTGTTGATACGAAACTTTGGCCTTGATATTTAGAAAATATACTTTAAAACGAATCCGTGGCCTTTTGAGCGGATAAAAGCGGAGTTATAACGAAGCCGTGGTGAATTTTTAAAGTTTGACGACTAAACGTACACTTTTCGAGAAAATTCAGCTTTGCTGTTTTTAGTATTTTCGGGTCAAAACGAGCCTTAAGCTTCACAAATTATTTCGACTTATCAAAATATATTAGTTTACTTCGATCTGAAGCTAAGGACATATTATACGTGAAAGCGGTTTGAAACGACAAATATATGCACGCTTTTATAAAGTTGCCGTAACTATTATTTTCTGAAAATCTATATTATTTTTACGATACAAGTATTCTAGTAGCTGTAACGTCCATGTTTGCGACAGTTTGTAACCATGATGTGAAACTTTTTAGAACGAAATGACTTCTAGTAAAATCAAGTTCATCGGCCATATTTTTTCAAAACAAAAAGCTGTTTGTAAAGCGGAGTTATAATAAATTATTTACGGATGTTCAAACTTGGCCGAAACTCATTTTTCTGCACACAATTAGCAAAAACCACCATCTTTAGCCCTTAATATCTTTATGATCGAGACCTTTTGGACGAAAACTCTGAACCGAAACTTCTAGATATCGATACAAACTTTCCAAAACCGTCGAGTTCGTTCTCTAACGATCGACGACACCGCTTTACGACTAGTTTTCCAAATCCATTTTGTTAATTTCATGATTTTTCCGACGACATTGTTTTGCGATTTAAAAGTGGAAATTTCACCAAAATCATTATAAAACCATTGTAGGATGACATTTTGACGTAAAACTTGTAAAGTCATTTTGAAGGGTCAAGACGTCAAAAGAGTATTTTTTTGACGATGAGTAATATTTTCAAAACCCGTAAATGGTATAAATAACATACGAAATGCATGCATAACATTACATTGCAACTCATGATATATCATATCATTCGTAATAGGTCAAGATTAACGTATCACATTACATCTCGGTGTACTCACTTTTGTCTTCGCATCATTCCACCAAGTGAGTTTCCATAGCCCCACTTTTCTTGTTTTAATGATGTTATTAAACTCTTTGGGGGAGATACATGCTCAAACTGTTTTCATTTACGTTCATAAGTACTTTAAATTTAAGGATTACTGTGAGTTTCATAGCCCCTACCTTTACTTGCTTTCATAACTGTTTTGGGGGAGATACATGCTCATCATCTTTTATGACATTCATATCTATTTGCAAACTACATGTTTAACTGAACTTAATGTTTAGTCATATCCTATATCATAAATCATTGTGCTGAATGTCTTGGGATTATCATTGTGCTGAATGTCTTGGGATTACCATTGGGCTGAATGTCTTGGGAACTTCATTGGGCTGAATGTCTTGGGATTTTCATTGAACTGAATGTCTTGGTATAATTATGTCAAGTAAACATTGATACATTAAGTCATGCACTATTATGTGAATTCATTTGACGATGTGGGCTTGAACACAAACTATACATATCTTGGCAATGGGTTGTGAACACAAAGTTGCAAGTTTTGTATGGAACTTGAACCGAGTGGATTTTCAATGCCTTTCTTGCATAAACGATTTTGAAAGGCTTTACATTTCAATTCAAACTCTATGAACTCACTCAACCTTTGTGTTGACACTTTTTAGCATGTTTTATCTCAGGTATCTAAGGTATTCACTTCATGGCATGCATTTGGATACATCATGGAGTCGCGATGACGACGCGTCTCACTTGGGTTTTACGTACTTAAAAACATCGTTTGAATTGTAACAAACATATTTCCGCACAAGTTGATTTACATTTGGGACCTACTTTGTAAACTCGATTATTTTATTAAATCAAGCGATGTATTTTCCAAACGACACTTTAGGTCGTTCAATATAACTGTGATTGTGATGCTATGACAATCAATCCCGTGAATTCCATTCCACGCAAAATGTAATTTGGGGTGTGACAGATTGGCATCGAGCTTGATTATAGAGAACTAGGTTGCATCATTGACCCTAGACTATAACTACATCATCATAGCATCTCATCATTTCATCATAAGTGCGGGTTCACTTCACTTGCGGTCATTACGTACATTTTTCGAGTTATTCACTTTCATTTCACATCGATTGTCACATGGATGCCCTTAAATGCCCATCCCATTATCTTTTCCCCATACTCTAACGTGGAGAATTCCTTGTCATTCCCTATCACAATTTCCACATCAATCGACTCATCACCGATAACGTCGAATGCCGAGATGAACCTTTAAATAGGGCGAAGTCACGCTCACTCTTTTGTTTCACCACTAACATATCGAGTTACACTTTATTCACACATTAAGTCACTAAACCATTATACACTTGAAGCACTTACGACACCTCATAACCCGTTCCTTAGGAAACCGTCGATCATTTTGAATAATAGCCTCAAACTTATCATTTCTTATCACATCTCTTTAGAGCACTTATTATTAACATAGGACTTTGTTACGTCTCACCCTTTCCTCTTGTTTTGAAGAAGATATGGCACCGAAGAAAGCTACAGTTGAAATGACCCAAGCGGCTATTCAGAAGTTAGTGAATGATAGCATTGCTAATGCTCTAAGAGTTGAAAGGAAGCGGTGGTCGCTGCCGCCGAGGCATGATCGCCATGACTTCTTCTTTGTAGCCGCAAGGCTTCTTCACGCATCGGAAATGCAGGAGGATCCGGAGTTAAGAGTCGTTCTTACAAGGATTTCAAAAGTGGAGATCCCACCAAGTTTAAAGGGATGAAGGAGCCACCGCCATGGTGCGATGGTTCGAGAAATTGGAATCTGTTTTTTTGTGTAATTGCCGGATGATAGTAAGGTCAAATATGCTACAAGTACATTACTCGATGGAGCATTGTCGTGGTGGAATTCATATGCTCAACCGATTGGAATGGAGAATGCTTTCAAGCTTACTTGGGAGCAATTCAAGAGTTTGGTGACTAAGAAGTTTTGTCCTCGTCGGAAATCAAAAAGTTGGAGACGGAGTTCTATGAATTAGTAACCATTGGATACGATATTGACACTTACATACGGAGATTTCAAGAATTGGTACGTGTTATGCCCGTCCATGGTTTCGATAATGAGAAGTTGCTAGAGGCTTTTATCGGGGACTTCGAAATTATTCAAGGCGATGTGACTTCTTCCGACCATAAACGATTGAGGAAGCTATTCGATTGACTCAAAAGCTAATGGCCCGTAGTAGTGAAGAGGCAAGTACCCAACACCAACCAAAACAACAACAACCCCAACAAGCGCACCAACTACTACAATAACCAAAACAATGACAACAACACCGATAACCAAATCAACAACAACAAAAGAAAATGGGAAAATGACCGAGGAGGTTACAATAACAACAATCAAGACCGTAACACTAACCATCATCAACAATGAATAGAGGGCAAGAGGCGCAATGGTTTATGTTCTTTGCACCAATAGAAGCGAGAGGTTATCTTGGAACCTACCATTATGTAATCGATATAAGTATCATCACACGGGACTTTTTCTGTTAAGTGCTACAAGTGTCAAAAACTAGGACACCATGCCAGAATTGTAGAGGCAAGACCATAGTTACGTGCTTCGGATGTGGGAGCAAGGACACTATCAAGTCAATGTCCTCAAAACCAAGGTCAACAAGTCGAAGGTGCTCATGGGAATGTATATATGTTAGAAGGAGGAGGAGGAGCTCGTCAAGGTATCAACGACGCGGAAGACCAAGAAGTTCGAAACTAACGGTCTTATTTCTCCTTATGTACTATGTCGTACCAAGTTTATGTCTAATCATCGTATCTAAACTTTATAACTTAAAGATGTACTACTTTTGCTAAACCACTCGTTGTAAAATATTCTCATCTATCGTACTTTATTTTCTTTCCGATTTGTTATCATTTACGAGGATTTTAATTCTTTTACTTTATCGATCATTTTAACGACACTTCTCCATGTCTTCTCTCCTCGATGTTCATCACAATTTTAACATCAGTTGACTCAACACCAAACAAACATATGAGTCGATTAGTCCAAGCATTGCATAGTTACTCCTAAATTATACATAGCCCGATCACCTATGTCTAATTCGGGAAGAATCATGCGATGAAGGGAGTGGTAGCTTATATGAGTAAGCAATTCGTAATCGAGCCAAATTTTCAAAGATTTTCTTCAAACCACTTGTTTCGGTTTGATCCGCGTGATGAGTTCTTGTTTGATGAGTTGCAAAGATCGAGCTAGAAACAAGTCGTTACCTAAACCGATTTAGCCTAATCTCATGACGTTCTTGTTTGATGAGTTGTGAGATTAAGTAAAATCGGTTACCAAAAATCTTTTGAGGGTTTTGCTCGGGAATGGGAAAGTTTGCCACATCAAACCCTAAAACCGATAGACTAACACTAACTGAATTCGTGGTGAATTCCTTTTTGATGGGCGAATGTGACAACTGTACTTTCGGTCATTTCTTGACACAATTTATGCCTCATTATTTCAACATTTATTGTAAACTTGGTTTACTTGTTTCAAATCGCGTAACCTTGAAGGTTTAGCGGCGAATTCATGATCATGACATCACGTACATTTCATATGGACTATGATTATTCTACATTTCATTGACATCATGTGCATCTCATTAGTTCATTCACGACATTTCATTTCACTTTCAACGCGTAATTTTATATTTAATAAACTTTATCGCGTGAGTTATTATTTTGAATAATTAATCCGTTACTTTCAAAAATGATCCCGATGTATTTTTAAACTTACATTTAGTTCATAAAAACTATATTTTAGTTTTCCTAGTGTTTCAAATTTATTTGGTATATTAATCGTTAAAATTAAATTATTTCGACGTTCTTCTTAAAAACTATACGATAATTATTTTATCACTCAAATTTCACAAGGAAAGTATTTTTAACAATTTTTATTATCTCATTACAATCTATTTTGACCTATTAAAAACTTACTTGCACCAAAAATTCCCATTTACCTTTACTTGTACATATTTCCTACAATTCTTACACTTTCTTTACAAATTATACAAATAATACTCAAAGTTTATAAAAAAAAAAAAAAGTAAAATATCTACATACCCCCCCCCTTGGCCGACCAAGGGGGAAGGGGTGACAATTAATGTGTATGGCCTTTGATTACTTATGTTTACACTCAATATACAAAGTCTACTTCAATTATTATTTTTCTCATTCAATCCTCATTTCTCAAAGTGTTAGAAAAATATTTCTCTCCTTGTTTCCTTGCTTCATCAAACCGGCCACCTTCAAGATCTTCAAGGGATCAAAAATATTTATCAAGCACAAGTGTATTTACAATCTAGTATATACTCTATATAAGGTTTTGAAATAAAAACCAAGAGTATTTAGGCTAACCCTTGTTACTTTCACCTCATCACTATCACTTGTAAGCATGTTTTTATCATTTTCATGTTTCCTTTTCATTTTCATATGTTTCTTTTCATTTTGGAGCTTATATGCATGTTATGTAATTTATACCATTTATTTCATGATTTTAGAGTTATATTTATATTTATAGTCATCCTATAATTATTCCCATGGTATTCTTTGGTCTTGATGGTGATTAGGAACCCATGACACCCTAAGAAGGTGTATGGTAGGATTAGATTAGCTTTGGAGTTGATTTGAAGGGATTAGAATAGGTTTTGTCCGAGAAAAATTATTTTCGATAACTATATTTTTAGGTTCTGTCCTTATTTCGAATTTCTGGAAAAACCTACTGTTGGTACGAAACTTTGGCCTTGATATTTAGAAAATATACTTTAAAACGAATCCGTGGCCTTTTGAACGGATAAAAACGGAGTTATAACGAAGCCGTGGTGAATTTTTAAAGTTTGACGACTAAACGTACACTTTTCAGAAAATTCAGCTTTGCTGTTTTAGTATTTTCGGTCAAAACGAGCCTTAAGCTTCACAAATTATTTCGACTTATCAAAAATATATTAGTTTACTTCGATACGAAGCTAAGGACATATTATCGTGAAAGCGGTTTGAAACGACAAATATATGCACGTTTTTATAAAGTTGCCGTAACTATTATTTTCCTAAAATCTATATTATTTTTACGATACAAGTATTCTAGTAGTCAGAACGTCCATGTTTGCGACAGTTTGTAACCATGATGTGAAACTTTTAGAACGAAATGACTTCTAGTAAAATCAAGTTCATCGGCCATATTTTTCAAAACAAAAGTCGTTTGTAAAGCGGAGTTATAATAAATTATTTACGGATGTTCAAACTTGGCGAAACTCATTTTTCTCGCACACAATTAGCAAAACCACCATCTTTAGCCCTTAATATCTTTATGATCGAGACCTTTTGGACGAAAACTCCGAATCGAAACTTCTAGATATCGATACAAACTTTCCAAAACCGTCGAGTTCGTTCTCTAACGATCGACGACACCGTTTTCGACTAGTTTTCCAAATCCATTTTGTTAATTTCATGATTTTTCCGGCGACATTGTTTTGCGATTTAAAAGTGGAAATTTCACCAAAATCATTATAAAACCATTGTAGGATGACATTTGACGTAAAACTTGTAAAGTCATTTTGAAGGGTCAAGACGTCAAAAGAGTATTTTTTTTTGACGGCGAGTAATATTTTCAAAACCCGTAAATGGTATAAATAACATACGAAATGCATGCATAACATTACATTGCAACTCATGATATATCATATCATTCGTAATAGGTCAAGATTAACGTATCACATTACATCTCGGTGTACTCACTTTTGTCTTCGCATCATTCCACCAAGTGAGTTTCCATAGCCCCACTTTTCTTGTTTTAATGATGTTATTAAACTCTTTGGGGGAGATACATGCTCAAACCTGTTTTACTTACGCTCATAAGTACTTTAAATTTAAGGATTCTTGCGAGTTTCATAGCCCCTACCTTTACTTGCTTTCATAACTTTTGGGGAGATACATGCTCATCATCTTTTATGACATTCATATCTATTTGCAAACTACATGTTTAATCGAACTTAATGTTTAGTCATATCCTATATCATAAATCATTGTCTTTGAATGTCTTGGGATTATCATTGTGCTGAATGTCTTGGGATTACCATTGGGCTGAATGTCTTGGGAACTTCATTGGGCTGAATGTCTTGGGATTTTCATTGAACTGAATGTCTTGGTATAATTATGTCAAGTAAACATTGATACATTAAGTCATGCACTATTATGTGAATTCATTTGACGATGTGGGCTTGAACACAAACTATACATATCTTGGCAATGGGTTGTGAACACACAGGTTGCAAGTTTTGTATGGGCGGAACTTGGAACTGAGTGGATTTTCAATGCCTTTGCTGCATAAACGATTTTGAAAGGCTTTACATTTCAATTCAAACTCTATGAACTCACTCAACCTTTGTGTTGACACTTTTTAGCATGTTTTATCTCAGGTATCTAAGGTATTCACTTCATGGCATGCATTTGGATACATCATGGAGTCGCGATGATGACGCTGCCTCACTTGGGTTTTACGTGCTTAAAACATCGTTTGAATTGTAACAAACATATTTCCGCACAAGTTGATTTACATTTGGGACCTACTTTGTAAACTCGATTATTTTATTAAATCAAACGATGTATTTTCCAAACGACACTTTAGGTCGCTCAATATAACTGTGATTGTGATGCTATGACATCAATCCCGTGAATTCCATTCACGCAAAAATGTAATTTGGGGTGTGACACAAGTCCTTTATGAGACACGCTTACATTACTAGCGAACTAGCTTGAAATTATTACCCGTCTGTGGCAAGTCTTTTCGAGTTACTAACAGTTTAGTACCGTCAATTCGTTGGTAAGTCTATTACACAAAGATTCATTTGCATTTACACAACATATTTCTTATCACATAATTTCTCCCCTAAAAATGGCATATAAAAATGTTATTTTTGAACGGTTGAGAATAAATATGACCATTTCAGTGTTGTGGGAAGATGACCACTATGAACAATTTGTGAACAAAGTTTTGATTCAAATACTCCCCTCAACTAGTGATATAAACGGTTGAGGTTTTGAAAACATACTGGGAAGTACTTGTCCTTTGAGCAAAACCTTGAAAAATGAAAGGTTTGATGTGTTTTACTCAAAAGTAAGAAGCTTTCGCTAATTTTATAAGGATTGTGGCATCAAGCGCACTACGGGGTCCTTTCTTGACAATTACGGGTTGTACAATCGTATGTGTGCACAAGCCATTCGTGATATATAATCACACATCCAAATTTATAATGAAAGAACCAAATCAAGGGGTACCAGAAGTCCGGTGATCTCGCCAGAGTGCGATGTATGCGTTGATAGCGGTGGTGTTGATCCTGGTCGACCACCAACAAAGCTTTCCATCGCTCGAATCGATCCCTTCTAAACAACCTTTCATCAATCATTCGATGATCCTCCTCACATCCCTTCGATCCCGAGAATTCCATCGCTTAGGAGACCCAATCTTGTGACGTATGTCCTTCAACCTATAGGCAATCCGTCCCAACCATCTTCAAAGTGTGATCCCAAACTTGTGAAGTTCACTACACGCCATTAAGCAATTTCTTTGAAGTTCACTGCGTATGGCGACGCCGAAAGGTTTGTCGATGAGTGTATATTGTGAGAGCTGGTTGAGGTCGAGAAGATCTAGCCGAGGTGGAGTGAAGTTGACACGGTCTCGATAAGATTCAACTGCCGGTGAAGATCTTCTACACGTTCCTTGATGACTATGCGTCGATGAAGATGAGCAATGACTTGATGAATTCACATTGTACTTGGTTGAAAATTGTCTCATGCGACCTTGTACTTTGGCAAGGTACATGTCTTCGATGTCGTTGATAGACAAATTCTCAAAGTCGACTTGAGAATGCATAATCCCTTTCATCTTGTCGTTTGACCACGATATTCTTTAGGAAGGTGTAGTCCCACTTAGATGACGAGAACAACATGTTTGATGGCAACGATATCCTTAGTCTTGAACACCGCATGTTGAGACTTCAACACGACGATACGTAGTAGATTCTTGGCGTTCCGCCAATGATGAATCCGTACATTGCATCTCGGTCGTATGCTTCCACTTTGTCGAGAACAAGTGATTGGCACGTTCCTCAATGGCTATGCGTTCGAGTATATAGCTACCGGGAATGGAAGTGTCAACGATGTAGCGATTTCCTTGAACCATCGCCACCGTGTAGAAGAAATTCCGGTCTTTGTTGAAGAAATATCGAATGGGATCCTAGGTTCATCCGTTGGCCAATTGATGGTAGAGGTTTTGACCGATCGGTGTAGTATGGAGGGTTGTCCCGTTTGGTGAAGTCGATGTTTGCTTCGGGTTGAGCCAATCCATGTTGTTAGACATAGCTCGAGCAATGTTTTCAAGGTGATATTCGAGCTCGATGGCACTTTTCGAGCTATCTTTCCACGGTTGAAAAGCTTCATTCTTGATTCGCCTCAACTCGGTTCGTCATCTTCTTCTGGAACTTTTCTTGCAAAAGTTTTGTATGCTCCAATGTATTACCGTCTACCAAATCGACCTTCTTGGTAGGAGTGTTGTTAACAAGAGTAGAGAACCATTCAAATTCTTGATTTTATCGTCATCTAGCCAAGATACGACGTCGGTTTGAGGCGTCTTCTTCTTCTTCTTTTGAAGGCCTAGAGGATGATCTTGGTTTCGAACTTGTTTGGGAGAGATGGGTTGTTGTGGGGCTCAAGGACCTCTTCATCATCACCACCCGTGTACTCAAAGTGATCACCGGTTTTTCGAGTCGGGGTGGTAACTCGAAATCGTCCCGAGGTTTATCGTAGAAGAACGAGGAGGAGACCTTTGTTGAGTAGGAGTCCGTTGGAGAGGAGGTAAAATAGAAGATGATTTACCGGACTTCTTCCCGACGTTTAGCTTTATCATGCTTATCCCGATCCTTGTCTTCATTGTCTCTAGGACGTTTAGACTTTTCGCTCGAATCTACATGCTTCTTTGAGTTGGTAGTCCGGCAATGCTTGAAACAACTTTCCTTCCTCGAGTAAATGTCCCGGATCGTGTAGACATTTGTGTGACAAGCTTGGCCACCAATTCATTATCCGAGAAAACTACAGGATCAGATGGATTGATTGTGACGGTTAAAGGTGTGGATCTTATAGTTTGCTTGGCTATTTGCATAAGATTCAGATATAGTTGTCTGGTAAACATCTCCTTTGTGACTTTAGGAACGATATCCATAAGGTACTTGTTAGTGTAACCTTGGGTCATTTCGTTCAGTTCCTCTTGACGATGACTTTTCATGAACTCTGAGCGAATTCCCTTTCTTTCTCGCATCTTGTCATTCTCATCATTCAAGTCATCAGTATTTGGTCAAGAAACCAATTCGGTTTTACGTGAGAGCATGTCCTTCTTTCGACTTGTTGGATGACTTTCACAATTCTTTCATGAGTCGAGAAATCCAAGATCGAGGTGGTTTCTTCACGGTTTGGATGTTGATTTGGTTGATTTCTTTGATGGTGGTGGTGAGGGTGAGATGAAGAATCGATGAGGAGGAGACATGAGGAGACTCGGGGTCCTTGGGCGGTTGAAGTTTCCTTCTATGAGCGTGTAGGACTTTCGAGCGACTTGTCATAATCAACATCTTTATCTTTCTCGGTCTTATCCTTTTCTCGGTTCCTCAATGTTATATTCGGTGAGACACCTCCACAAGCGTTTGTTGTTGCACAAGAGTGGTGGCACGGATCCTGATCGGGTCGATTAACCGCATCGAGGATCTCGGTGAGGGTGGGCAACACCACTTGATCCTCCGGGGCCACCCATTTGGTCTTTTGCAAATTCTTGACTTTTTGAATGTGTCTAACTAATTTAAACTTCTTCACGTAGGATTGATCCAAGAGCTCTTCTTCTTCTTGAGCTTTCATCATAGGGTACAAGTGCAGAGTCTTCCTTTTCCTTTATCGACTTGAGGACTTGGAGGTTTTGTCTTGAAGGATTGTCATCCTTTGCGGTTTGAGTAGGTAATCTCTTCATCTCGTCGGTACCTTGAGCTTCGATCCAAAAGCTTTCTTTCTTGATTCGGTGTGTGGGAATAGGTTCGACTTCGCTACGGGAACAATCCTTTACGAGGAGGATTCCTTTTGGGAAGCTTCCTATAAATTCGAACTCATCGCACTTCCAAAGGCACTTCTCTTACGGTTCTCCGAGTAGGAGTTCACAAGGTTTTCATCAAGATGGCCGACTTTACCTTCTTTTCGCTACTAGATACCTTTTGTACTTTTCAAGTTTCTTGAGTTCTTTAGATAGAAGGTGATCGGGCAAAGACGATACTCGCTTCTTAGTTGTCGATTCCTTGATTCGATAGAAAGGATAGGTTCGGACAACAAGTCGTGATTGTCGGGGTCATTGAGCCTCCGGGAATATCGTGATTGAGTCCAAGTGCTCTGGATCAAAAGCTTTGTGTATCGACATAGGAATCTTTGAGCTAAGCTTCTTGTGAAATAGCATCATGTCCTCCCATATCGATTGCTTCGATTTGATGTCCTTCTTATTGATCAAAGACCGGAAGATTTGCGTTCCATGAGCTTTGGATGCTCATAACCATTGTCACGACGACGAAAGCAGACTTGGTAATGATGATGTAGAGGGTTCTCCACGATTGAGGAATGTTCTTAAGCTCCACGTGAGAATGCTTAGTAACAATCCTGAAGCTTCATCATAGCCAATGTCAAGAAGAAATTGCGTAAGCTGTCTCTTGAGAGGTGTAGCAAAGAAGTCGGTTGGCTCGATTTCAGAATGAGAAGAACACCCGTAAGTCTGCATGAGTGATGGTGACTTGTTTGTGGTTAAGTGTCACCGTCAACGCACTTTGACTGTGATCCTCGCATAGAATTCGAATGCTTGAATGTAGATTTACAGTGCGATGGCAGTGTGAGAGCATGTTACGGTAGGGATGATTCCTTAGAATATCCACTGCAATGAGACAAGAAGATTACGAGCATGTAAGGGTTTCAAAGTCAACCCTAAGGTTGTTCTTTTCAATCTTTCTAGGATAGCCATTGGGGAAGATATCGGCAATAGTGAGAACCTCAAGTGCATCCACATTCATTTGAGCGACCATGTCGTGATCTCGAAATAACATTAGCCAAAAGAACCAACATATCGAAAGACATAATGTTAGTCAACGGAAGGTCTTATTGTCTAGTTATTGAATGTACGGTGATAATGATTGTTACGAGTCCTAAGTCACTTGTTTGTCCAATAGTCCAATGGCGTCGTGAAATGTTTCGTCGAGTTAGTTAACTTTAAGTTTTAAAGTTTATGTTATCACTTATTGTTCACAACATATCAAACGATTAAGTTTATTAATGACATTATTGGATTCGTGACGTTATGATTAGTTTATTTACAAGTTTGTACACGTAACAATTCATAATGAAGGTCAATCAAGGCTTAGGCGTAGTTTTGACAAAGTTAGCGTGGCAAGAATGACATCTGGCGCAGAGCGAAAGCTTATGCGTGGGATCTAACTTACGCGAAGAGAAGTTACGCGTGGGAAAGGGGCCTTATGCGTGAGAGCTTACGCGTGGGCGTATAAAGACCTTACGCGTAAGGCTTACCGTAAGAGTAGACCTTATGCGTGGAGTCCATCACACACGCATATCCTTCACGGGATACGCGTGGTCCATTGTAGAACCTTATGCGTAGTAGTTACGCGTGAGGATTTCTCTTACGCATAAGCGCCTCGCCGTAAGCTAATCATAGCGTAGAGATTCAAATGACCTTGATTACGAATTTTAAGCGCGCAGAAGCACGAAATAAATTCATCAAATCATTAATATTAACACAAAAATTCATTTTAACAACAAATCATGTCATGACAACACATTTAACATTTATGCGTGAAAGTCATACGCGTGAGGTCAAAACCCTAAGGGTTATGAATTACGCGTATAATTTCTAGCCATGGGATTTGCACCAAACAATTTCTGGTAGTTCTAAGATGTTGTGAGAGTCTATAAACCAAGTTATAACATCTAAATCGTAGAGAATCAAAGATGCCCAAACTTATGAACTTTAAACCCTAATTCCAAAGTTTTTAATCATTTAGAGTTTCTGGGTGGTGATAGAGCTTGGAAATCATCAATTCATCATCATATAAACATTTCACAACAATATTTTTGAACAAAACTCTTCACATTTGTAAACACCCAAATCGACTCATAAACCCTAATATTTAAAAACCATCAATTCGTGTTTACGGGTGGATTTAGAGGGTAAAATAGTATCCTTGTTGTTAAAAACACGTTTTGACACTTTCTTTTCAACCAAAACACACTCACATTGATTGTGTGTTCATACGATTATGCGTAGAACACATAATCACGCATAACTAACGTTTTAGCCGTAGGATTTGCTTGAAATTCAAAACCTTAGCTTGTATTATCGTTAAGATCATGAAAACACTTACAAAATGATGATCTAAAGTACGGATTTCTTGAACGAATATTAGGCGTAGGATCTTTTAGGTTAGAAGTAATAAATGTGAGGATAATGTTAGGTGGAGGATGTTTTTATTAAAATAACTTTAACATTTTGACAGTTTTGGTCCCTCCACCTTTTCCTTTTTCAAACAAAGCCTTTTAACTTCAATTTTGGTTACCAAACAAATATTTTAAGAAAGAAACTTGACGACACTCCCCCTCGACTTAAGAAATAATGAAAGGTTATAAATTTTAGTCCGAGGAGTGTCATTTAACTAGAAAAGTTTACCACCATTGATAAAAGAAACAACGGGATATTATAACATGCAAGTACACGAGATGTTTTGAAGCAGTTAAGTGATAATTTCTCCCCTCAACACTTGATCGGAAAAATCTTGAATTTTGAGAGATTATAGTGTTGATGGAAGAAATGTACTTGCCATGTTGAAAGAGAAGTAGATTAGAAGAATATTTTTGTTGTTTTTAAAGATTTTATATTTTTGTATTTGGTTTTGAAAATTTATTTACAAAAGATATTTTTGGTATTTGTGTGTTTTTAAGATTTGTTTTAGGAGGTCATCCAATTCCTCTTGAGTCAAACACCTCATACCAATCCGTGGACCAACTCATTAAACCTAGCGGGAGGCAAGGCTTTGGTGAGAAGATATGCCAATTGGTATTCTCGTACCCATGGTATAATTCAACGGTACCCTATTCCACGTGGTCTTTGATGAAATGATAGCGTAGATCGATGTGCTTTGATTTCGAGTGTCGAACCGGGTTGCACGAGATCGCAATGCACTCCGATTGTCATGATACATCGGGATTACACAAACACGTAACCATAGTCTTTGAGTTGTGTTCTCATCCATATGACTTGAGCACAACACGCGGACATGGCTACATATTCTGCCGGTTGATGGCAATGATGTACAATCCTGCTTCTTTGATTGCCAAGACACCGGTTTATCACCAAGAAATTGTAGAGCTCACCAAGTACTTTTCCTTGAGTCTAAGCATCCTGCGTGGTCATTCAAAAAGCGATTAGTTCAAAACCGTAATCGCCGGATACGGATCCCCAAGTCTTGGTTCCCTTGATGTATCGGAGGATTCTTTTAGCCTCAGAGAGGTGGGTTTCGGTTGGTCGCGATCGATAACGGGAGCATAGATAAGCGGCAAAGACAATATCAGTCTCGCGCAGTTGTTAGATACATGAGAGACCCAATAATACTTCGGTATTTGGTAGGGTCCACTAATTTTCCATGTAAATCAAACATCTAGCTTCTTGGTATGAGTCATTGGTGTGGCATAAGTATCACGGTGTTTTATTCCAAATTTGTTTAACAATTCAAGGGCATATTTGGATGACTCAAGAAAATACCACGGGTGATTGATGAACTTGTAATCCTAGAAAGAACGTAAGTTCACCCATCATGGACATTTCAAAATTTTTCTTCATTAGTTTTGCAAAAGCGATTGAAAACTTTTTATGTAGACCCAAAATGATGTCATCCACGTAAATTTGAACAATTAAGATATGTGCCCGTGATATTGTATAAAAAGAGTTGGGTCAACGAACCTTTGGTGAAATTATTAGCAATGAGGAAAGATGATAGCTTATCGCACCATGCCGAGGGGCTTGTTTGAGACCATAAAGAGCTTTGTTCGGTTTGTAGACATGGTTGGGCACTGGATCAACGAATCCTTCGGGTTGGTCGACATAAACCGTTTTTCGGTTGTCCGTTGAAACGCGGTTTTGACATCCATCCGAAAGACCTTCATATTCATATGAGCGCGACGCGAGAAATATCCGAAACGACCTCAAGGCGAGCAACGAGCAAAAGATTCTTCAAAGTCTATTCTTCTTCTACGGCGATAACCCTTAGCAACTAGGCGTGACTTGTTTCGGATTACGTTCCTTGACATCAATTTGTTTTCCAAATCCATTTGAGACCAATAGCGTAGACCCTCGTTGGTCTTTCAACCGTTCCCATACTTCAAGGCGTTTGAATTGGTTGAGTTCTTCTTGCATGGATTCAATCCAGGTTGTATTTTATCATTGCGTCTTTAATGTTTTAGGCTCGATTAGCGGAGACGGTGAGTGCATAAATGCAATGTTTACCATCGTGTGAAGACGTTGTCTCGTAACGTTGGTTGATTCGGGTTGCCAATAATATTAGCCGAGGATGGTCTTTTGTCCATCGATGTGTAGAGGTTGATGTTGGTATACATTGTGCGATTTCGAGGATTCAAATGGTTTGTTGGCGATTCCGCGACATCCGGTGCAGCGATCTCATTAGCAAGCGGGTTGAAGAACGCATTTGGATCAAAATCTGCGGTAGGGGTACATCATTCGAATATCATCACCGGTTCATCATTGTTGGAAGCGGTTTGTTCAACTGTTGTGGTGGAGTCAAGCGGTGTAGGTGCATCTTCATGATAGTTGTTGTAGCAGTGTATCGGTATAAGAGTATTATCGGGTTGAGCAATGTGAGCAGCGGATACACCGGAGCACGTTCATCAATATCGTCCTTTGAGCAGTGAACAAATAACCTTTCCATTTGTTTGGTGAGTGAGTGGGGCTTTGTTCGGTGATGATGGGGTTTGAGGAAGTTTAAGCGGTTGTGACGGGTTCTAAGGCATTATACTCGAAGCCATTTCGTGAGTTCATCAAAATGAGCATGAATCGTTTCCATCACTGTTTTGTACGACGATTCCGGATCCGTATCCTTTAGAATTCTCACAATATCCAATAAAGACTCCAATGTCGACTTTGGCTTTGAGCTTTCCAAAATCATCACGATCATTATTCGAGATAGCAAAGGGATCCAAATACATGAAAGTGTTTGAGATTCGGTTTATGGTTGTGGACAAGCTCGAAGGTGTTTTGTTGTGGCGTTTGTGATCATAGAACGGTTTTGAGTATAGCATGCGATGAGATACAACACGCCCATAAGTAATCTGGAAGTTTAGCATTGATTAACATTGTTCTGCGACTTCCACTAACGTTCGGTTTCGTCTTTCAACAACTCGCTTTTGTTCGGTGTCCGTGCAATAGATGTTTGATCTTGAATTCCACTTCCTCATAGAATTCACGAAGGGTTTGGTTAACAAATTCGAGTTCCTTTATGCATTACGATTATCCCGGCGGTGTTGCGGAAATTTGAACACGTATTTTTGTGAGAAAGGTGGCGATCATTTGTGGAGCTTGGTCTTTGCTTGAAGAAAGTAGACCCAAGTCCATCGTGAGTAGTCATCAACAATTACTAAGATGTAGCATTTGCCATTGATCGTTTTCACGCGATCGGGCCACACAAATCCATGTAAAGAAGATGAAGCACATGTTGAGGCGTGTTCCACCTTTGAAGGAAAATGAGCATGAGTGCTTTTCCCTTGTTCACAGTGAGCAAAGGTGATCTTTTGAATACCGGAATCGTGGGAGACCTTCAACTAGTTTGTGTCGAGCAAGGTTGGTGATGGTTTAAAAGTTTATATGTGAGAGGCGGCGGTGCCATAGCCGGATTTTGTTGATGTTGCCTTTGAAAGTAGCGGATGGGAGATGAAGCAACCATGTCTTGCATAGAGATAGTGTAGAGACTAGAATTACGCGAGCCGACATAAGGTCATTTCCTTGTAGATCACGAATGAAACAAGTTTTCTCCCGAAAGCAACCTCCAAATCTCCATCACAAACCGACCTCATCGAAAATAGATTGTGATCGAGGCCTTCCACATAGTAAACCCCTGCGATTTCGATGTTCCCATTGACATAATCTCCGTAGCCCATGATAGTGCAGTGATCATTTCGAACTGACGATGCCAATGAACTTTGCAATAAAGTTTGATAACAGTTTAAGGTTACTGTCATGTATGGAACATCCGCTATCAACAATCGAGAGAATGATCTGTATCACCGCATTACACACAGACGACGGATGGAATAGAAGTAGATGTGGAACCCGAAATGTTAAAGGGTTCAGGCGTATATGAGACATGCACACATTAATGATTTTAGGCATCCATTTAAATCCTAGTGTGTTATATATCCATTTACGCCATCTATAACTACTCTTTGCTTTAGTCTTAGTGAATGCACTAGGTGGTACTACATTCTTAGGTGGAGCTACGGGGACAACAATGTTTGCCTTAGAATCTAAAGAAGGAGGTCTACCAAGCAAGCGACTTAGAAGAACTAGTGGGCTTAGAAGTATTCCGATTCTTAGGATTCCGTAAGCGAGAGATTATAGCTTTAGCAACACATTTATCATGACAATCGAATTCATACTTTTCGACAAATAACACAAGGTGCATCGGTGAATATCAAAAGTGCTCAAAGGTTTAGCATTCGTTACATCACTATTTCTATTACATTTGCCGACGCAACATCTATAGTGGAAGCAACGTGAGTCTTATTCATAGTCCTAGGGTGTTCTTCTACTTTAGCATTCCTTATTGATCTTTTCTTAGGTCGCAACTTCCTAATCTTGATTGAGTGCTCTAGGTCGTGAAGTGCGGACGTTTGGAAAAGATGCAACTATTCTGTTTCAAGAGAAGGAAGCACGTTAGCAACTTGTGATTTGGCGGTAGGGATTCTAGGTTCACGATTCTTGAGTGTTCTGGTGCTAATCTCTTAATGATGGTTGGCGGAAGTTGTTCATACTTTCCTAACATTTCTCTTAAATTAGAGATAGTGTGAATCAAATCTTGATTTTCGAGCGAATATTACCAAAGAAAATTCATGACTTCTCTAGTGTGAGCAAGATATTGATCAAGTTCGTTGGATGCTTCATGGCGAGTCTTATTGAGTAAATCAAATATGACACCATATTCTGTTTAACTTTTACAAGTTCTTGTTCATATTTTGAGATTTGACATTTCAAAGACACGTTTTGATCATCTTGTTGCTCAATTTTAGGATCAAAAGATTTTGTTTGCAATCGAGCGATTTTCTTTTGAAAACCAAGTTGTTGAATGTGAATATCTTTTCACACCAATTAAGGCGACATTTTGCATTGTAAAGTTCGTTAGTAATCGTTCATTTCGACTTTTAAAGACTCGATTTGAAGCATCTTATCGATATTCTCATGAGTTACCACATAGTCAACATTATCGCAGAGATATAATCGGATGCATGTGGCAAAGAATGTAGTAACACAACATTATGGATATCAAGACGATAACATCTTTCAAGAGTCGATCAACATCTTTTCTCAACATTTTCTTTTTACGTTTAGTATTAGAAATAGATGTTTCGTTTTCTTGAAAACGACCTTCATCACTCCAAGTTCCTTATGAAAATCCTTTTCCCAAGCTAATGCACAACTTTTCAAATATTTAACGTTAGGTAAAGATTTTTCCGAAAAATGTCTCTTTGTTCTCGCGCGAGGCGATTGAAAATGATCAATTTTGATTTGAGCGATATTCTATCTCATGTTGTAAAATTTTGAGGTCGACCATGAAAATGTCAAAATATCTAAAATTATTCGATTTTCGGTTTTGAGTTTACTTCACCGATGGAAGGTAAAGGACCATAAGTTTGTGCATAATGCGGTTGGGATTAACATTAGAAGACTCGGTGTTTTGATGATAACCCTTGGTGTGTTAGAAGAATCCGTTGGTGTGACGAAAGTGACCGGTTTTGAATAATTAAAGGTTTGTTGTAAACAACGGTTTTTAATTTTGATCGACTCTCGTCTTCGCATCTAATTCCTCTTGACGATGATATTCAACAACACTCATAACAAGATCATTAATTTTATATTACGTGACCGGAAACTTGTGATTTGGTTTGAATGTTTTAGTGAAAGCTTTGGTTTGTAATCGCCTAGATTTGGTCCATATCCTTTCGGATTGGGTTTTAACGTAAGCTTTTCAATAGTCATTCATCGATTCACCATGTTTGTAAACAACAGATTTTAAACTCTTTGATTTTGTTTTGCAAGTCGATAATTTCTTCAAGAAGGTCATCTACCCGATTCGTTGAATGCTTTTGTATGCGGAGCTTGTTTTGACAAGTTAACAACTCAAATTTTAGCTTTTGATTTTCCAAGGTGAGAGCGTTAATTTGCTTTTTATGTTCATGTTTCAGCTTGTTCTATGTCGACAACAAAGCATTCTTCAAGCGGCTAGATCACGATCTGTCTCTCTAATATTTTTCGTTTTGATGAGATTTAGCAAAGCGGCTTCAAAACCTTTTTCACGGTTTTCTTGAGTTTTGAAAAGTTGAGTTGCATTTGTAAGCATTCAAAATCCTTGGTTAACAGTGCATTTTGCTTTTAAGTCCTTATTTAATGCATAACATTCCTCCATTTTGATTTGATGGTCTTGAATTAACCGAGCAAAAACTGGATGAGGCAACATTCGGCTTGTTCAACGTGGGTCACAACATGATCATTATTTAGATCCTCAGTACAACCACGTAGTCAATTTGATTATCAAAGGAAACCATAAGGTCATCTTGATCGTCAAATGTAACTTCTGTGGTTAACTTGAAAATCGTCGAATGAGATGTAGATGACTCATTTTGAGCGATCGATCCGTGCGGATTCGAGATATTGGCGGAGATATTAGTTCGAGATATGATGATGGTTTGTTCGGTACTGAGACAAGCCATCGATTGTCATACACTGGGCTGTTTCACTCATGTGTAACTCATGCATATTAGCCATCAACATAACGGTGCATTGGCTCGCAAGTCCTCCATATCATCATCCGAGTCTCAGATCCGCCATAAAGCTCGTTCTTTGTTTGTGAGAGATCCACCACTTCATCCTTAAGAGCCAACGAAGAGCCTCTTTGAAATAAGCACCCCCTAGTCCTTGGCTTTGGGCATGCATTAGCCAGTGTCCTTCTCATTGCGGTTGTAGCATCAAGACCATTCAACCCATTCGAGCATTTCCTTGTTCCACCACTTGAGCTCTGTTGGTATTCCTACCCATAGCATTAAACCCTTGACCACCTCCCATTTGACGACCATAACCACGATTACGAACTTCAACTCGTCCATTGTTCACAATGACTGATTTCGTGTATTGGATGAGGCGAATCGATTGTTGGATTTGTTTGTATAACGGCTAAAAGCATTAGCAATCATAACAAATCCTCTTTGTAATGCTTCGAACGGATCGGATTCCTCATTAGTTTGACTATGAAGTGCTTGATCATTGTTGTTGTTGTAAGGAACCAATTGATTTTGTTGAGGTTCTTTGTGATTGATCATTTGGTGTTCTTGAGGCGCTTGGTTGAGTTGCTTGTTGAGGAGGATAACTTTGTTGAGCATATAAGGCAAGTTGTTGATTTTCCGGATGTGTAGGTGGAGCAATTTGAGCACGGAGAATCCTTTCCGATCAACTTCCTTTTCATGAGGCTTCAAGTAATCGTACAACAATCCATATGTAGAATGATGCATATTCTTCGCAGCGGAGAAAATGACATACTTCTCCCATTCGGGACCAAGACTACTCAGAACTTAGTATTCACCGCAATTCTTGGCATGATGATGTTGTGTTTCTCCGTGTTCAATCATGAAGTGTTCATAAGCCAAGTAAATTTTGGATTCCAAATCCTCCCGATTGAGTACCGATCCTTCCATAAGAAGGCGAATATGATCCCACATTTTCATGCGGTCTTTTGAGCATCAACACTACGAAGAATTGGGTTTGGTAATCCAAGAGGATATATTCCATTGCAAGTTCATCGCTTCATAGTGGAGAAGTTCTTGAGGATTCAAGTGCATACTTGATAGCAATGTTTGTTTGTTCATCTCTTGGTGGAATGGCATTTGGATCTCGGGTACAATGTGATGAGGCATCTCAAATGGACCTTCAAGATAACCTTCGATGAGTGTGTAAATACTCATCATTTTGTACAAAATAAGCGCAAATTCATCGAAAACACTCGAAACACATCAAAATGATCAAAATATCACAAATCGTGTTTTATGTGTTTCAAATGCAAAATTATCAAAATCGGATGAAAAACATATCAAATTTGCAAAATTGCGGTTTAGTCCCCAAGTTTCATAAATTGTCAAAAATAGTCCCCGAGTCAAAATTTCAAAAGAAAAATCATCAAAGGTCCTTTTAAATCATAAGTTGTCAAATTTAGTCCTTTGGTGAAAAATATCAAAAGTTTTGAGAAAATTGCAAATTAGTCCTTCAAGTTTAAAAATGGCAAAATGGCCCTTGAAATTTGGAAATTACAAGTTTGGTCCTTATAATATTAAAACTTGTCACTTGTGGTCCCTTGAAATAACTTTGCAATATGGCGTAATTGGTCCTTGGTCATGCGAATTTACACTTATGGTCCTTGTGATTATTACTTATACCAAATGGACCCTTGTATTATCCCAGCCCAAAATAAACAAAAGCCCAAATCCATACCCGGTCAACCCACCCAAAACCGGTCAAACCACGTGGTCAAACAAACACCTTCCTCCTTTCCTCCTTTCTTCACCCACCTTATCTGCCTCCCTTTGACCACCAACCCGCCTACCATTCCACCCCTACTTCACATATTGTCTCCCTCCTCAAAGAACCCTTCAAAGAGCATTAAATGCACCCCACTCAATCTCAACCTAAGCTGTTAAATCAAGTTTTCCGCTAAAACACATTGAATGGCCAAGATGGCTTTGAGTGATCCAATGGCCACAAATAATGGTGGGGCCGCTCATCTTAGAGAGAAAGCTATGGGAGTATAAAAGAAGCAAAGAAGGAGCAAGAGAGGGTGTCTTGTAGTTTTTAATTTCAATTTAATGTCGTTTCTATATTAAAAGTTTTAGTTAAGAGAAAAGCCTGTAATTTCTTGCTTCTTTGTATTAAATTAAGTGTGTTGTATCATTATCAACTTTTTCGATTATAATTTCAAGTTACATTAAAGTTTCTTGTTCAAATCCCATTGTTGAAATTTTCCATTTCAAGGCTTATTCAAAAGCTTTATAAAGCTCATTTCTCGGTTTAACTAAGCTTATACAAGCTTCACATAGCTTTCTATAAGCTCTTATTACGTTTCAAACAATGTAGTAAAAAGTCAACAAAAGTCAAACAAAAGTCAAAATCAAAAGTCACCCTATTTCATGTTAATCTCTGGTTTTAATTTGTTAAATTGATGAGTTTAAATGTGTTTTGTGTAGTTGGATTAAGATTGAGCTCAGTTTCATTATAATTTCAGTGTTTTAATGCATTTTGTAGTTATAAAGGAGTGTTTGGTTTAAGCTTTATCTCGGGTCAAAATCCATTCTTTACCCACTTTGACTCTCAAAGTCAAAGTGGTTAAAGGTTTAAACAAGCTTTTAAAGTTGTATTTAGCTTAGATTACAAGAGTGTACAAGTTTTGGCTAAAAAAATCTCATATACATTTACGCCACGCTCACGTAAAAATGTACCACCATTCTTTGTTTCAACACCTTTTCACGGCTTATTTTTGGTCCAAACCTTGTCCAAAGTGCTTTTCTCACATCCCTACATACCCACCTAAGTATAGCTTTAGTTATCTTGCACTTAGGATCACTTAGCTTAGGTTAATTTGCATTTCAAATCTGCTACAAATCCATTTCATTAACTGTTAATGCAGTCCCATAGCAGCTAGTTCATAGCTTATTTATAAGCTATCCTAAGCTTTTCATAGGATCCCAAATAGATTTTTAGGTAGTCCCCCATCCCTAGTTTGCATATTAAGTTTCCTTGTAGGATTAGGTGCTCAATAAGTAGCTTAAAATTAAGCTCAAAACAAGCCCCACACCACTGTTAGGGACTGTTTCAGCAGCCTAATTGCAGCCCCAATTTAGAGCTTATTTCCCTTTTGCCTTAACTTATTTAGGACCCCTTAGTGCTTATTAGGTGGCATAGATTAGGTGTACCAATTTTTAGCTTATTTCATGCTTATTTAGTGCTTATATTGTCTCTTTCATTTAGCCTAAAACTGAAAAGGGTGTTTGTTTTTTTTTTGAGCTTTTGTTAACTGTTGTGGATAAGCAGTTATAAACTGCTTATTCCAAGGTTTTAGTAAAAGTTGTTTTCACAAAAAAGTGCTTATTTAGTCTTATAAGTAAGTTGCAAAAAGAAAATTTGAAAAAAAAAATAGTTTGCAAAAAAAGGCATGAGGTGGGATTCGAACCCAAGACCTCATGCCCAACAGTCCACGCTCCAACACACCACACCTTTAACCATTGCGCCCTTGGGTCTTTACTGGTTTTTATTTGCAAAATTTATTACTTAAGGCAACTTTGTCCATTTAGCTTATTCAAGCTATTTAGCTTATTCGAGCTAGCTTTTTCAGTGTTTGTATTTTTTATAAATTTGTAATAGTATAAAGTATTTTTACAAAAAGTTTCAGATTTTTCTCGTTATTTTTAGTATTTTTTAACATTTAATTAGTGTAAAATCTTAATTAATTCATAATAAATAATTTAAAAGTCTAAAAATATAAATCTTTTTGTAAAATTTTCTTTGTCATATATTTTGTAAGAAAATTGATTTTACACTTGTAGGCCTTTTATTTCTTAAAATTTCGTTTTATTTTGCTCTCAAAGTATGCCACATTTTAAGTAAATAACGCTCGTTTTGGTTTTAAGTAACGTTTTAGATATTTTGAGTTTACGTTTTAGTTAATATAGTTTATTTAAGTTATTTTATTTTATAAATATCATAAACGTTCATCACTTTAAAAATAGTGATAGCGTTTATTTAATATCTTTATCTTTTAATTTTCTTAATTTGCATTTAAGTCGCTTTTATTTATAATCTTTTCAAGAGTGTATCATTCCATCCAAATCCTTTCCGATCACTATCATTAGTGATCATTCTCTACGTCTGAATCGTTGTTGCACACCATTGAGTCTCCTTGGGACATAACGACAGGGAATCCAATTGTATTCTCTCGATCTTCATTGCATTTGTGTTGAAGTTGTTTTAAGTCTGTTTAGACTTGACGGTTTCTTGTGAATCAAATTTAGGCGCTTGTTGCTGGGAGGCTTTAGCGTGTTCTAAACCTTTTCGGACCCATTCTTGCACATATCCCATCTTTTGTAAAAGTTTTTGTAAAGTTTTCAAAAATCCAAAAGTTCATTAACACTTTTCACAAGTGTTATCGGCACCAAAATATTTTCATTCTTTGTTTTTTGACATATTTTCAAAAATCCAAAATATCCATTTCTTTATCCTCAAACTGTTTAATTCTCCATTCCTTATCCTCTATAACCGTTTAATTCTTCATCTCTTATCCTCTTATCTCATTTAATTCTCTATGTCATGGTATTTGACATGTTCTGGTGTGGAGGTCCATTTAATGGTGGAAATTGTCATGATGTACCAATGTGGGTTTCGGAGGCAAGTTTGTCGGTAATCGATCCCATTTCAAATGAAACACCGATTTTTCCTACCTACCTCCACAACCCCAATACGAATCCTACTCATGCGAGTTTTGTGGGAATGATTCTCATTACGGTTTTGATTGTCCACCACGGGTCCCGCTTGTCTATGAGCGAGCAGTGTTACAATCGAACTTTGGTGAAAGTTATTCTCCAATTATCTCTGTTGTGAGAATTGCGGGGTCCTCATGCGACTTTTGAATGTCAACCGATGAATCAAAATTTTCAAAATTCCAATTCTCCCGGTTTGACAATTTCCAACTCCATGATATTCCATCGGTCATCGGACTTGAGCCTTCACAACATTTCGCGATCACGAGGGTGTAATCTTCCTCAAAGTTCAAGAAATACGCATTCTAAAGAAACTACAAATGAAAAGAATGGTGTGTAAGCTTCAGCAGATGAATATCAGAATCAGATATGATGACGATGATGATGAGGATAGTATTCAAATGAAGGAATACTATGATTGTGACGAGGAGAGTGTTACTCAATTGAACGATATCATTTCTCAACTCCCTCGGTCTATTGCTATCACACCTATCTTACCTATTATTGCTTCCAAAGACTCTCTCATAATGGGGGACGAGCCTCTTAGCATTATTCCAGAAATGGAATCGTCTAGTGTTGAGGACCTTATCCCGATCCCAAGTGAGTCTGAGGGAATTCTTGACAAAGAGTGTGATGTGTTTTCTCCTCTTACAAATGATTTTGTTGAGACTTTCTCAGATTTTGACAGTGATTATAGTGATGCCGATTCTTTATATTCTAAAGACATAGAATTTATTGATGCATTACTTCCACATTCCGAGATCGTCAACTTAGAAGAGGATGTTGACCATGTTGTTTCCACAACAGTTAATACGACTATCACTAATCCCTTATTGAATTGGTTTCGAATTTACTCTAAATTCGATTAATCCAATCTTTGATAGTGATGAGTCGACACGGAGACTATAATGGACGAGGTGCATATTTATAGCCCACAATACGACACATGTCCCACCTCCGTATATTCTTCATGAGGAGTTCGCCGGTGAACTTTCTCATATCATATCTCCATTGAGTATGATTGCTTGGATGGCAAAAATCATGATCGGGGAGAGAATCTCAATTTGCATAGTTATGACAAATCTTCCCACCCTCCCCACCGAGATGCCTTCCAAACCAAAGAGCTCTACCAATAAAATCCAAATAAGTGCAATCGCACTTAATTCGAGGAAGAAGATCTAGTCATGATTGTTATCATGATTTTCTTTCTTTTCTTCACCTACCGGTGACTTCTCTCTTCTTCACTCCTTCGGAATGAGGATACTATTTTTGATCCCGACATTTTCAATTATCATTTTTGAGCGGTTCTATGTATATCTCATCGGTGTGGAACTTTCACGTACTTCAAATGTTTGTCCAAACATCTTGATTGAAAGTCCGATGGAGATTGTTTCTTCCACTTTGCTTCCCATGAACCAATGAATTCGGGGTCGAGTCAAGCTAGCGACTCGGAAATCAAAACGAGTAGCACACACTATATGGGTTTTCACCCATATTTCGACTTCTCACCCCTTTACGCCACCTAAGTGTGGGGTGATGCCCCATGTTATATATATATATATATATATATATCTTAAAAAAAAAAAAAAAAAAAAAAAACTTTCTAAATAATGGCGTAGTATTTCCTTTTCGTTCTTTGTTTCGGCATAACCGCGGTACTTTGAATATTGAGGGCAATATTCATTTCTAAGTGTGGGGAATTCTCAATTTCATATATTATCCACCTAATCCCCGTTTTGGCCAAAATTTTTTTTGGAGTAAGTGTTCTACACTTTCTCATCGAGTTATCGATTCGCCTTGTGCAGTAAGACAAAAGGATTAGCTAATCCAGAGCAAGCGGCTCTTGGTAAAGATTTCTCAAATCCGTTTATATGGCTTGCAATTTGCCCAAAATTGTATGGTTCTTGACTCCCATCATCCTCAAAAGATAATGAGTTGGCTAGCCCGCAAGGTTATGGCTTGTGGTAAAGGTGTGGAAAATCCATAATTGGTATTGACTCACCAAAGATAATATTGATAATTTATCTAAGAGTTGGCTAGTCCGTATGGTGCGGCTTCGGTAAAGACAAAATCAAATCCGTTGAAAGGCGGTGGTTTGCTCAAAATCACATGGTTATCGGTGTACCATGGTTCTTACTTGAACCGAAACATTTGGCTACTCCAAGTAATGGCTTTTGGTAAAGAGTTTAAAATCCATTATGTTTTCTCAAATCATTGCTAGGGACTAGCAATATCTCGATGTGGGGATTGATGAGTGTGTAAATACTCATCATTTTTGTACAAAATAAGCGCAAATTCATCGAAAACACTCGAAACACATCAAAATGATCAAAATATCACAAATCGGTGTTTTATGTGTTTCAAATGCAAAATTATCAAAATCAGATGAAAAACATATCAAATTTGCAAAAATTGCAGTTTCAGTCCCCCAAGTTTCATAAATTGTCAAAAATAGTCCCTGAGTCAAAAATTTCAAAAGAAAAATCATCAAAGGTCCTTTTTAAATCATAAGTTGTCAAATTTAGTCCTTTGGTGAAAAATATCAAAAGTTTTGAGAAAATTGCAAATTAGTCCTTCAAGTTTAAAAAATGGCAAAAATGGCCCTTGGAAATTTGGAAATTGCAAGTTTGGTCCTTATAATATTAAAACTTGTCACTTGTGGTCCCTTGAAATAACTTTGCAATATGGCAGAATTGGTCCTTGGTCATGCAGAATTTACACTTATGGTCCTTGTGATTATTACTTATACCAAATGGACCCTTGTATTATCCCTTGGCCCAAAATAAACAAAAGCCCAAATCCATACCCGGTCAACCCACCCAAAAACCAGTCAAACCCTGTGGTCAAACAAACACCTTCCCTCCTTTCCCTCCTTTCTTCACCCACCTTGTCTGCTCCCACCACCAGCCACCAACCTGCCTACCATTCCACCCCTACTTCACATATTGTCTCCCCCCTCCTCAGCAACCCTTCAAAAGAGCATTAAATGCACCCCCACACTCAATCTCAACCTAAACTGTTAAATCAAGTTTTCCCGCCAAAAACACATTGAATGGCCAAGATGGCTTTGAGTGATCCAATGGCCACAAATAATGGTGGGAACTGCTCATCTTAGAGAGAGAAAGCTATGGGAGTATAAAAGAAGCAAAGAAGGAGCAAGAGAGGGTGTCTTGTAGTTTTTAATTTCAATTTAATGTCGTTTCTATATTAAAAGTTTTAGTTAAGAGAAAAGCCTGTAATTTCTTGCTTCTTTGTATTAAATTAAGTGTGTTGTATCATTATCAACTTTTTCCAGTTATAATTTCAAGTTCTGTTAAAGTTTCTTGTTCAAATCCCACTGTTGAAATTTTCCATTTCCAAGGCTTATTCAAAAGCTTTATAAAGCTCATTTCTCAGTTTAACTAAGCTTATACAAGCTTCACATAGCTTTCTATAAGCTCTTATTACAGTTTCAAACAATGTAGTAAAAAGTCAACAAAAGTCAAACAAAAGTCAAAAATCAAAAGTCACCCTATTTCATGTTAATCTCTGGTTTTAATTTGTTAAATTGATGAGTTTAAATGTGTTTTGTGTAGTTGGATTAAGATTGAGCTCAGTTTCATTATAATTTCAGTGTTTTAATGCATTTTGTAGTTATAAAGGAGTGTTTGGTTTAAGCTTTATCTCGGGTCAAAATCCATTCTTTACCACTTTGACTCTCAAAGTCAAAGTGGTTAAAGGTTTAAACAAGCTTTTAAAGTTGTATTTAGCTTAGATTACAAGAGTGTACAAGTTTTGGCTAAAAAATCTCATATGTCATTTACGCCTCTTTCACGTAAAGCAATGACCATATTTCTTTGTTTGAACACCTTTTTCACGGCTTATTTTTGGTCCAAACCTTGTCCAAAGTGCTTTTCTCACATCCCTACATACCCACCTAAGTATAGCTTTAGTTATCTTGCACTTAGGATCACTTAGCTTAGGTTAATTTGCATTTCAAATCTGCTACAAATCCATTTCATTAGCATTAATGCGGTCCATGTGACTAGTTCATAGCTTATTTATAAGCTATCCTAAGCTTTCATAGGATCCCAAATAGATTTTAGGTAGTCCCCATCCCTAGTTTGCATATTAAGTTTCCTTGTAGGATTAGGTGCTCAATAAGTAGCTTAAAATTAAGCTCAAAACAAGCCCCACACCTTTGTTAGGGGACCTGCTTTTGACCTAATCATGCCCCAATTTAGAGCTTATTTCCTTTGCCTTAGCTTATTTAGGACCCCTTAGTGCTTATTAGGTGGCATAGATTAGGTGTACCAATTTTTAGCTTATTTCATGCTTATTTAGTGCTTATATTGTCTCTTTCATTTAGCCTAAAACTGAAAAGGGTGTTTGTTTTTTTTTGAGCTTTTGTTAATGTTGTGGATAAGCGGTTATAAACCGCTTATTCAAGGTTTTAGTAAAAGTTGTTTTCACAAAAAAGTGCTTATTTAGTCTTATAAGTAAGTTGCAAAAGAAAATTTGAAAAAAAAAATAGTTTGCAAAAAAAGGCATGAGGTGGGATTCGAACCCAAGACCTCATGCCCAACAGTCCACGCTCCAACACACCACACCTTTAACCATTGCGCCCTTGGGTCTTTACTGGTTTTTATTTGCAAAATTTATTACTTAAGGCAACTTTGTCCATTTAGCTTATTCAAGCTATTTAGCTTATTACTAGCTTATTCGAGCTAGCTTTTTCAGTGTTTGTATTTTTTATAAATTTGTAATAGTATAAAGTATTTTTACAAAAAGTTTCAGATTTTTCTCGTTATTTTTAGTATTTTTAACATTTAATTAGTGTAAAATCTTAATTAATTCATAATAAATAATTTAAAAGTCTAAAAAATATAAATCTTTTTTGTAAAATTTTCTTTTGTCATATATTTTGTAAGAAAATTGATTTTACACTTGTAGGCCTTTTATTTCTTAAAATTTACGTTTTATTTTGCGCTCCAGCGCCATTTTCGTAAATAACGCTCGTTTTGGTTTTAAGTAACGTTTTTAGATATTTTGAGTTTACGTTTTAGTTAATATAGTTTATTTAAGTTATTTTATTTTATAAATATCATAAACGTTCATCACTTTAAAAATAGTGATAGCGTTTATTTAATATCTTTTATCTTTTTAATTTTCTTAATTTGCATTTAAGTCGCTTTTATTTATAATCTTTTTCAGTAGTGTATCATTCCATCCAAATCCTTTCCGATCACTATCATTAGTGATCATTCTACCGTCTGAATCAGTGTTGCACACCATTGAGTCTCCTTGGGACATAACGACCCGAGAATCCACTGTATTCTCTGATCTTCATTGCATTTGTGTTGAAGCTGTTTTAAGTCTGTTTAGACTTGACGGTTTTGCGCGAATCACCTTCTTTAAGAACTTTCCATGTGGCTTCTTGGATCACAAAACCTAAAGAACCTTATCACCCATTGATCGTAGTTTCGGGTGAGCATTGGAGGTCTATCAAGTGATCCGACCTCATGAATTGATTGTTGGTCGCTTAAAGCTTCACACATCTTTGCAAACCAAGTGGGTTCCTTCATAGTGTTCCTTGATGGATGTTGATTGAAGTCATTTGTGTAGGGTTGAACTTGAAGACTTGGCGGTGGTTGAACCATTTGTGGTGGAGGAATTGCTCCAAGTTGTGGAGTATGTTGTTGATTAAATTGTTGTTGATAAATTGCTAGTTGTTGATTCCATTGTTGATGTTGTGGACTTAGTTGTTGTTGTCGTTGAGGATAAGTGTAAGGGAAATAGTTAGAGTATGGTGGTTGAGACATGTTGAAAACTTGTGTTGGTAAAAATGGATCTTTGTAGTCGAATGAACCTTTGATGAAGAAGTATCCTTAGGCATAGAAATCACAATAGCCAAGTAGCACTTATGCGTAAAAACACCAAAGTTACGCGTAACAATTAGGAGTTCTGTAGAATTTAGCTTCTGCGTAAGTATGGAAAAGACGCTAAAGTTATCGTAGACAAAAGTTAGGCGTGAAAGTTAGGCGTAGGATTATCTTATGCTTAAGACGGGCTTAGGCGTAAGAAAATCTTATGCATAGGATTTCTCTGGCGTGGCTTATCTTATGCGTAATTTTAGGGTTTGCCCAAATGATCTTTTACACTATCACGGTGCAAAAGATATCCAAAGTCGTCGTATTTTCGGGCTTATCCAAGCAAGAAAACACGGAGTAAACCACGAAAATGAAGATCAAACCAAGGAAAATCTTACAGCGTAGTTTTAGGGTTTTGCTACGTAGGATTACTCGTAATTTTGATTTTGCCCAAAGATGTTTCTAAACCGGTTTTGTGTGATGAAATAGCTTCAATAACACCAAAAGACACAAAAGTGTGAAACTTGATGAACGAAAGCCTCTAAAGCAGTTCACAGTAGGATGAAACCCTCGTTCAAAACTAGATGAAAGACAATGATCTACACATAAAGTTCGAAACTTTTGCCAAAACAAGTATTTTAACACCTTAAAGCGTTGAAAGTACAAGAATCTTGGATTAAAAAGTGTAAAAACGAGTTTTTAAGCGACCAAAGTATCAAGCGTTGTTCTACGCTGTAGGACCATAAAACCCTTCAAGAAACAACGATTCACCCAACTAGTTAGGCGATTGATACCTTTGTTAGGTCACTAGTTTTACAAACACAAGTAATATAGAAAAGATAAAGCGATTGAACAAGATCTAACACACACACACACGTTAATAAAGGCGGTTTAGGCGTAGGATGTGAATGAGAGAATAACTTGAACAACCAACCTTCAAATGAAGGTTTACATAAGGTATTTATAGGAGGAAAGCTAGGGCAACACTCCTAGTTTCCATCCTTTCCTTAATGGACTAAGGCCTAGGCTCATGGGCCTTCTACACAAGCCTAAGGCTAATTACAAACATAAATACCATAATAAAGCTAACTATTACATATTAATTACTAACACTTGATTATGGTTTAGGAGTGATTCCAACAGAAGTGATCTACGAACGCTGCTTTCTAAAGCTCAAGCCTTCGATAAGGTCGAAGAGAGTAGATTCGAAGGTACCATAGTAGGGTTCTCGGGGAACACTCATGGCCCTCGGGAGAAGTCCCTCAGAGGTTACGATTGGAAGGAAGGCTAAAAGAGCGAAACTACGGTTTTCACGATCGTGAAGGTCAGAATCTCCACAACCTATTGATAGGGAGAGCGGCAATGCGGAAGATGGGCATCATTGTCTCCACTATACATGCCACGGTCAAATTCAAACACCTTCGGTATAGGAGCGGTTTCTCCGGCTAGCGTGAAGAAGCCTACGAGTAGGCAAAGGTCAAACAAGTTTGGAAGAGCCTCGAAAGATGTTCTCATTGCACTAATCTTTGAAGAGCATCGTAGTAATGCGATCTCTATCCCGATCGAGACGGTGGTAATGGAAAGAGCTCCTACTTCCGTTAAGGCCGAATTGGAAAAGGTACTACGGCCAATCTGAGATGTCTTCGCATGGACCTACTACGACATGACGGGGTCCCCGAACTCTCATCGTAGAGCGGAAAGCCCTTGATCGAACACAAGCTTAATGAGTTCAAACATATTGAACCTATCAGCAAAAGCGTCGAGCTGGCTCCCGAAAGAAATGTTGCAACATGCAAAAAGTGGATGAGCTCGTAGCAGCAGCATACTCGGGAGGTGAAGTATCAAACTTGGGTAGCCAATCCGGTGAGGGTCAAGAAGCATGACGGAGGGCGAATGTGTGTGGACTTCACGAGATATTAACAAGGCTGTCAGAAGGGCTGCTATCCTCTGCAATCGATTGGAAAGTAGAATCCTTGTCGGGGTTTGGTGAAGTATTTTACGGGCGCTTATAAGGGTTACCATCGAAACAAATGGCGGAAGAAGGCGGAGAGAAGACAACCTTTTTACGGGAAAGGCGTTTATTGTTACAAAAGATGCCTTTTGGTTTAAAAAATGCAGGTGCCACCTACCAACGTTTAGTGGATAAAGCCTTCCACAAGCAGATAGGTAGGAACCTAGAGGCGTACATAGACGATATGGTTATCAAAAGCATAACGGAGGAGGATATGCTCTCCGACATCAAGGAAACCTTCGACCAGCTTCGCGCCATCAACATGAAGTTAAATCCCAAGAAATGTTCCTTCGGTGTGGAAGAAGGACAATTTTTGGGACATCTAATCACCAAGCAAGGTATTAAGGCCAATCTTTCGAAGGTTAAGGCCATCACGGTTCTGACCTCTAAGTCCCTAAAGGAATTGCAAAGTCACGAGCGGAAAGCTAGCGACCCTCGGCGAGTTCTTATCGAAGGGTGCAGACGGATCTTTGCCCTTCTTTAAAACACTCAAAGGATGCTGCGGATAAAAGACATTTCGGTGGAGTCTGAGCGCTTAAAAAGGCTTGCCTTACAAAAGCTCAAGGAATTCATGGCTATTCTACCTACACTTACCTCCCAATCAAAGGCGAAGTGTTGTTCATGTATATCTGACCTCCTTGAAAGCATCGACCTTTGTGTTGTTGGCGAAAGGAGAAGAAGAAAATACCTATCTACTTCGTTAGTAGGGTTTCTGAGGTGAGCTAAATTATCCGGCATTGGAAAAGCTAATTTTGGCTTTGGTCCACGCTGCGCGGCGCCTTGAAGGTACTTCAAGCTCACCCCATAACCGTACTTACCAACAAACCCATTAGCGGATACTGCCGAGAAATCTAGAAGGATAGCTAAGTGGGCTATCGAGCTAGGAAACGAAATTGAATACAAGGGTAGAAACTTCGGTCAAAGGGCAAATATTGGCGGACTTCTTGCGAAACACCTCCAGACAAAGCGGGACACAAAAGTTCTTGAAAAGAAGCGATAAAGTGATCGAAGGGTGGAAACTTTATCTTGACGGAGCCTCCAGCTCGGCGGTTCGCGCAGTCTCATGCTTGTTGACCCCAAAGGAAGGAGTACACTTATGCACTCCGCATTGAGTTCGATGCAACTAACAATGAGCGGAGCACGAAGCCTTGCTAGCGAGCCTCCGATTAGCTAAGGACATGGAGGTAGAAGACTTGGCCATTTCGTTGACTCTGGCGGTGGCCAATCGGATAAAAGGCTCCCTACGAGGCGAGACAACTGTAATCAAGCAATACTGGATAAGGCCAAGGAAATGCTCGAAGGGTTTACATCATACGACATAGAGCATGTTCGGAGAAATCAAAACAAGAAGGCGGATGCACTTAGCAAGCGGCATCAATGGCATTTGCTCATTTAACTAAAGAAGTTACGGTGAAGTGTTGGCGAGATAGGTCCATCTTCCTAAAGGAGGTGTCGGCGTATCTGGAGGAAGACTCAAATTGGATGACTCAATTAGAATATCTAATAAGTGGTATCTTGGAGGATCGAAATTAGCTCGAAGGTCCGCATCAAAGCACATGATCTGAGAATCATGGAGAACTATCTATACGAAGATCCTTTTTGTCCCCATGGCTTCGTTGTGTAGGATCTAGGCAAGCCGCCAATATTATTCAAGAAGTGCATAAAGGATCCTCTGGGCTTCACGTATGACCCCGCTCGTTGTTTCTAAAATCATGAGGATCGGATATTCGGCCTTGATGCAGGGGGCCTGTCGAAATCATTCAAAAGTGTAAACTGTCAAGTTCACTCAAGGGTTCCAAGGCTACCAAAATAAGATATGACCTCGTGGCGTCCGCATGGCCCTTGACCAATGGGGATAGACATCGTGGGTCCTCGCTAGTGCTCCGGGAGGTGAAGTTCTTGGTCGTAGCCATCGACTACTTCACTAAATGGGTGGGCGAAGCCTTTGGCATCCATCACGAGGAAGGCACATGGAAAAGTTTGTGTGGGAACATATTATCTGTCGGTTCGGAGTACCCGCATCATCATTTCAATAATGGGAAGCGGTTCGTAGAAGGGTATTCCAGTGTTTTGCGAGGCACGAATATCAAACAATCCTTCACTTCAGTCTATCATCCTCAAGGTAGCGGACAAGTGGAAGTTACTAAGAGGACATCATCCAAGGAATAGAGCGAAGGGTGGGATCTGATCACTTGCAGGTGGGTAGATGAACTACCTCAAGTACTTTGTGTGGAAAACTAGAAGGGGTTGAATAGTTTTACCAATTAAAACTTCTTTTTAAACTATTTAGATCGACTTATGTCAATCTATTTGGTTGTGTGTGTTGGATGTTGATAAACAAGCATATAAAGATATCTAATGAAAAGATAGGAGTAAGAAGTACAAAACCACAACTCGAGTATTTATAGTGGTTGAGTCACCTACTCGAGAGTTCGTAAACACTAAACCAATCTCCTTATGGCGGAGAAGCCTTCACAACGTCGCTTAACCTTTTTCCGGTACAAAGCTAAATACCGAGTTCTTTCACACCAAGGCGAACCACACTAACACAACGTCGCCTACCCTTTATCTGATTGCTAGGCTAACCACGGGTTCTTTCACTCCAAGGTGAACCACACCTACACAACGTCGCCTACCCTTTATTAGGTACTAGGCTAAGCACCTAGTTCCATTACAATGGAGGAACTACTACCACACTACACCAACGACTAATCCCAAGGAGATCTACTCCTTTACAACATCATCAAGGATATCAATATCCTTGGATCTAATACTAGTCTATCTTGTACATGAAACACACCATATCGAATGTACATCTAAGGCACCTTTCACTAATGCCTTTGACTAGATCTACAAGACACCTTTCACTAATGTCTTGTGTCTTCACTTCGAAGCACCTTTCAATAATGCTTCTTTGTCTTGACTTCTAAGCACCTTTCACTAATGCTTCTTTGTCTTGACTTCTAAGCACTTACCACAAGTGCTTGTCCTATAGACGATAGATACCCTTCACTAATATCTCCGTCTTGACACTTGAGACATCTTTTACTAATGTCTTCAACACTACACTTCTTTGTAGAAAGAAAGGAATCATCAACAAGAAGACTTCAGTAGCCTTGATGATGAGAAAGTATGGCAACTCATGGATTTGAGCTTGCTTGACTTCAAAGGTGGTGATCTTGCCTTTAAGAGGAACCTAAAAGATCACACAAAAACAAAACTACAAACATAGATCTCTTGGATCAAAGGTTAGTGAGATTTAACTCAGGGGGAAAAGTGTGTTAGAAAGGGATGATCAATAATGAAGAAATGGCTCACTATTTATAGAGGAAAAATCCTACTGTTCCCCGGATCCCACAGATCCCTTCCACTTGGGATCCGGCTAGTACAAAGCTAGGGATCCGTGGAATGCTCCTCTTTACCCATGGGTATTTTGGTTATGGGTCATGGGTCATGGGTTGAACCATGGATCTTTGGCTAGATACAATGTATCTTTGAGTGCAATGCACTTAGTCACTTGGGTATGCGTTGATCCATGGGTTATGGGTATTATCCATATGTGATATAAGCATGATGTCATGCAATGGGTTATGGGTCAAGATCCATGGGTTATGGGCTTTGGGTTGTACCCAACTACATTCAATGTATTTGTCCAATGGGTTGTGATACTTAAGTTTCTACCCATTTGTATTACCCAATATACTACATACTAGTTATGTGTATATTTTATCCAAATATGTAAACACTAGTTGTTGTACATATGTATTACTAAATCATAAAATCACTTATACTTGTTTTAGTGTTTTATGTGAAAATGTGAATATGTTAGGAACTATTAGTTCAAAACATTTACGTATTTTATTTGTTTCATTAATATGATTTTACGTTTGTTATTGACAAAACATTAGAAGATCGTAAAATATAAATAAACGCGTTTTCTGCTTATTTGTATTAACACTTTGGGCTCACTGAGCATACAAAGTCAAGTCATGGGAGGCGCCTTTTAGCTTGACATATGGCACGGCTGTCATCCATTCGGAGTAAGTGTCGAAGCGAAGGGTCATGAACTTGAGCGGCAGACAACGAAGGAAGACTCCGTAGCAACCTAGACTTACTTGAAGAAGCGAAGGAAATAGCCTCAATCGGGAGGCTATCCATAAGCAAAAATTGAAAGATACTACAAGTCGGGTTCGGCCTTCGACCTTGAGCCAGGGAATCGTCCTCAGACTCATGCGCTAGTAAAGGCGAGTACGGGGTAAACTAGGACCTACATGGGAAGGGCCCTCGTTATTAAGGAAGCATATGGCAATGGAGCCTACAAGTCGAAACCTTGGATGGAGACGCTATTGATAGAACACGGAATGACACTACCCGCCAGTAAGTTCTACGTATGAAACTTACAATGTCTAAGGACATTTTTACTTTGCTTTCAATCAATGTATTTGCATTCTTCTCACTTAGGGAAAGAAGCATTAATGGTAGGCGTCTAGTATTCATTTCTTAAAATGATGTAATCCTCCTTACCCACTTAATGATATAGCGATTTCCTCAAATCTCTTGTTTCGTTCAATACAACAAAGATTTGTCCACCAAGTCACTTTATAAGTTTCAATGGCGAAGGGATGTACAAAGACTAACAACATGTCTTGCTCATATGCATAACATCCACCTCAACTTCACATTAACTTTCCTATATGGCCTTAAGGTATTTTAAGCCTTTACGCCCAAAGGACTAAGATGGAGTGGGTGCAACCCTCATCGTGATCAAATTATCGATTGCTAATATTCTTGGTGAAGTAACTACACACAATGAGGCTATGCATCTACCATCGCCTTAGGTTGTAAAAGTTTTTTACATAAGTAAAATAAAAGAGAAGAATCACATGACAAAATGCAAGCCCTAGTGGCTTTAATGTAGATTAATGACTAGTTTAACTAGTCTAAGCAGTTGTAGCCTTAATGATCGAACCAAGCAAAACATTGTCTTAGGCCGTAGCCTACATCACACACACCAAATGTTAATTGTTTCATTAGGCACAAAGCCTAGAAAGGAACATAGACAAATTGTTTTAAACAGGGTACATACCACCCTAGGGATCAAATTACAACCACATGGTTGCCTTCATCAAACTTTGGAATGAGTGGGATCAGCGAACACAGGGATGGAGCCTTGGGTGGCGAAGTCTTCTTGAAGGAGGCAGATTTGGACTTTCCTTGGCTTCTTGGCAAGCGGGTCCTCGATAGAGGCCGCTGGGTCCTTCGTCACTACATGAGAAAGGGAACTCTAAGCAGTTAAGTGATTATCGCATCATCATACTCTTTCTCATGAGTTGCCTGTAGTAAGGAACTTCCTGCAGACTTCACGGTTCCTCCGTCATAGCTATCTCCTCCAAAGTGGTACACTTGCCATGGAATATGGTCGCATTCACTGTGTTCCCAATTGCAATCCCCACATCATCGCTATGGTAAAGTTCCATGGCAGCGTGGGGATGACCTTGGTTACTAAGTCCACCTATCCTTCTTGACATCTTGAGACGAAGGTTTAACCCATCTACCTTTTCTCTCGAGCTTGATCTCTTGGTCCAATGACTTCGCTCTCTCTCCTTCGAGGCCTCCACATTTGGATGAAAGAACAGATATATGCTCTTTATAGCCTACGACCTTTGAGCCTTCGATAGTTAGCATGCTGCATTCAGCCTCGCTCGCTGCCAGTTGACCTTTGAGCTTTTCATTATCAGCTCTGAGATCTTGCACCAAGGGGTTCTTGTCAAAATCCTCCAAGGCATCTTCACACTTCTTCTCCAGGTCTGCATACTTCTGATCCCTAGCCTTCTCCCTTCTCAGCATAACATCCATTTCTTCTCGAGCTTTGGTGACAGCACGGAGCAGCTCCCTTGTCCTAGCATTGAGTTGGTTGTCTAGCATGCACTGTCGGACATAACTTTTGTCATGAAGGTCGCAGAGCCTTTCCATGGACATGTTGTTCATCACCCCCTTCCAGCTGGGTGGGATTACATGGTCCACGAGTTGATGACAAGCTAAGGGAGAGGGAATTTCTTTCGTATCATGAAGTCCTACGGCATATATAAATTTGTTAACATATTATTCCGGTATCTACTTTTTGTTCTGTAAGAAACATTACCATGGATATCATCATTGGGCCCTCGATGGTCGGAAATACCACACCTTACCACAGGCACTCTTTTCGGGTAGTTCGAGAGGAGGAGTAGGTAGGATAAGCTTCCTCTTGAGCGGACTTCACAACTTTTGCACGGTACCTTTTCGCCCGGACCTCTCACCAATGCTTAGGAGGGTCCTCGATGACCAATCGTCCTTCGGAGACCGGTTCATCGATTGACAACATTCTCCAAGGTGGTCTTCCCATCTATGGGTTCCTTTGACGGAGAGCGGAGGATACATGTTCGATGGTTTGGGCTTCCACATCATTGTCATTTATTGACATTGATGGAAACCCACACCATAACTCGTCTCTTGGGGATTCTTTGGAATGAAGCTCACCTCCTTTGCACCACCAGTGACCACAAAGTTTACGAATGATATTTACGCGAAGGAGCAAATAAGATAAATATCGAGCGATAAGTTTTTATTTCTTATTTTAATAAAAAAATACATACTTTCTCCATCACAAATAATCTCGGTACCGAAGGAGATCCTCCCATCTTTCGGCAAGGCCGACCATGAACATAATTGGCTCGGGGAATGTTTAGCAATCAGGTGGATGATGAGCCAAATCTTCGATACAAAGGATTCCTCCTCACATTATAGGGCGAGGATCGTTGAACCTTTTTCATCATATTGGAACTCGGGTTTAACAATGCGGGGAAAGTCGGAGGATAATGGTGTTTTGGATATAAAGAACTTGCCTTTCCGGTTCACGATGTTTGTAAATGGCCTATCTATGAGAATGGGCATCCTTTCACCCTCTTAGCCAAGGTCAACCAATCTCCTCTAGGGTATAAATTGAGAAAACCCTAGCACGATTAATGATGGTTCAAACCCATAAGCTTTGCACATCACAATGTATGTCGTAAGCTTGGCTAGGCCAAAGGGTTGAACCTAGATATGTACCTCATAGTCTTGGAGGAATTTTAAGATCAAGCGGATGCAAGGGTATCCTAAGGTTGGAGGTGGTGAATGCATGGGTATATAAGCCTACATAGTTTTCAGGGGCATAAAAAATCCCTTGATTTCTACTAGGTAACATGATTTTATGCTCTTTTGGAATTGGGTAATCGGTGAGGAACGCTTTAAGCTCCTCCCTTGTCAAGGTGCAACCTTGTTGTTTGATTACAAATTTTTTATTTGTAGACATTAATCCTTCTAAAATCCACAATAAAGTATTTGAAAATAGATACGAAGGAACACTTTACCTTGTTTGATCGAAAGCTTGATCGGAAGAGGTTTTAGTAGGTGAAAAACTTGGGCGTGAGATAAAATAATGTTAGGGTTTTACTATTTTTTAACTTTATATACCCTCACATATGTTAAATCTCACCTACGTGTCATGACTTATCCCTTACCGGTTCAAAATCTTTTAAATTTTGAAATAGCGTTTTCTTTACCGAGGAAAAGGGAGTAGTTAGGATAAGTGTTTGCATTAATCTGATCAATAGCTACAAGACTTTTCATCTTCGTTCGTTTTGTGACGAAGGGAGGTTTCGTTCTATTTACGAGTCGTAAGCAATATTTCTTGCTCGTACATATCACTTCGATTGGGGGCTTGATGGCGTACCCTCCGATCGGTCGAAGGACCCCCTTCGACCTCGGTCGAACTTGCATTACGAAGACCCAAGTCTTTCTTCATAAGTCATTGGTGGCGTAAAACCATTCATCATTGACATGGTTACCGGTTGGGATTCATGACGAAGGCCTATGCCGCCGAGTGTCTTCTCGAAGGCGCCAAGACAAAGGAGAACCTTGACTTGGTCTTCCCCACGTTCCCACTATTTCCTTAGCTTCCCGCCAAGACCGAGATAGTGGGGATAAAGCCTAAGCGGTTACCACAAATCGGGGGCGCCCCATGATCTCCTAAGCGTGTGCTAACACTCTCCAAGCTATTTTCTTCACCTATAAATAGATTGGACGAGTCATTCAATGGTATGTTCACTCAACACAAGATTTCACATACTCCATATTATTTACAACACATATCACATACTTACTCTCCTTGGGAGGTGGTTCGCGAGGCCCAACCCTGCGTGATCATAAAGAAGTGTCTACTATTTCTTATTGCGGATTGGCTACAAGTTTGGCGCAAGCATATCACCCTCATACCCTTGATCACCATGAAGGCACAGTCATCTGAAATATTGTACAATCAATTCCTTTGCCAAATCTTCACGGATTATTGTTCCTCTCTCTGTGCACGCTATAAATCAACCACATGAACATTAAGGAAAATGACTACCTCATCCGCTAGAAGACATTTTTGGTAAATTTTCCAAATCAGTTTCTACATGTATACCTTATGGAAGAATGCATTGATGTTGAGGAATCATTTGCTCCGGTTCATTTAGTGGGTCAATGTTCATCCGATTGTATGTTTATTCACGTGTTGGACATTTGACACAAGTTGATTACTCGAAGTTACTCTCTTTATCATTTATTTGAAATTTGAAGTTGACGTTAAAAGGCTTGTTCTTATTTGATAACTTGCTCGGGCTTAAGAATTTGAGTTGAAGTCTTGGGTTATCTAGTTACCGGTGATCGAGGTGGATGGTTGAAGACACAGTTAACTATCACTATTAGGAGTTACTTTGTTTTACTCGATTGTCACACGATATGACGGTGTGGATAATTGCAAGAGGTGTTAATGTCTCATACTTTGCTTGAGTAGTGAGTACTTAGAAATTTGCTTGAAGCATAAATTCTAGAGAATTGTTCTTCCATCATTAAGCGCAAGCTTAAGATACAATTAATGGAATTTGACTTGATTTCAAGTTTGGTATATCGGTGTTCTTCATCGGTGGTCACTTCAAATTTTCTACATATGGGTTGATAAAGATAGTCGAGAGAGTTTCTCTAGCGCTTGATTCTCACGAGATTCATTTGAGCTAATTGTTGTTCTTCTCTATTTCAAGAATATTTGGTATGTATAATGTGTTCTTTGTTTCGAGGTATCGAGAACCGCAAGGAAAGGAGACATACATCTAAACACACAATGAGTACACGTGATGAAACTAATACTTCTTCTCTATTGAAGTAATCCGGGAAAGACAAATGTCATAATCGAGAGAAACTCGGTGTTTACTCATAGCCTTTGGTGTGTTATTCCAACCATTTAGGAGGAAGTGGTCTCTGGATACTTTCGGTATGTGTTAACTCACCTTGATGAAATAAATATGAGAAGAATATTTGGGCGTGAGATGATATTGCTTATCGACATCTTCTACATGACTTATGATAAAGTGCTTCGTTAGTGTTTTATGTACACGATGTAATGATGATTCCGATGATAAAGTTCTTTGTGATGTCGTTGTTTCTACTACGTTTGGGTACTTGTGTACATAATTGGTCGATTGGTTATATGGAAGATAAGCTGGAATGCACTTGGTAAAATGAAGATGTTGATATATGGTTCCCACAGAATAGACAAGCTGCTCAATCTCGAAGAGTAATGTGTACATCGGGGATGCACAACAAGTTCATGTGATCTCGAACTTAATCATTTATTCCGAGTTTGATAACCGCAGCGATGATCCATGTTTCAACTTGTTTCTTCGGTGTTTTCGTCTTCTTCGGGGTGTTGAGCTTCATTCAATGAGACCACTTTGTCTTCAACTATACTTCTTAGGGAAATGGTCTTTATTCGATGTTTGTCGGTTTGGGGAGAAGTTACCAAAGATTCAAATTGAGAAGGCTCATGTTCAGACGATTTTCTTAGAAGCCTCGAATGCTTTGGTGGTGAAAGTTTAAGAGATGTTGATTTCTTTCTTCTACAAAGTGCTTGTTAGGAATTGGAAATTCCATGTTAAAGTGTCGGTCACCCCAATTATAGTCTAGCATATGTTAGCTCGTAGATTTGTAGTTATTTACGTTATGTAGTAGTTAATTAGTTAATTTGTAGCGTAGAATAGTTTAGTGTTTCACCGTGGAGGAAGGACGGGTCTTTACCATTGTATACACGATCCACGGCCGATAGGAGGTCGTTATGTTTGTAACTATAAATACCCTTCCATCCATGGAAGGGTGGTGCTTCAATCTAATATTCCATACTTTTGTGTAAACCTCTAGCAAGAACACCCTCTCTCTAATTTCTCTCTCTAAAATGGTAAACATGTATTTTGATCATCCAAGACCACCGAATCATCAACACAATAATATACACGATCCTACAATTGGTATCGAGAGCCGAGTTATTGTGTTGTGTTGATTTAATAGTCCGTACTATGGTTATTATTTGTGGTCTTTGGTTCGTTCTTTGTTAGCGGTTTTGTACTATTTTGTGTTGGAAAACGTTTTACATTTTTGGTTAAGCAGTTGATACATGTTTTACATTTTATTGGTCAAAGTGTCAAACAGTTTATTCATATTTTAAGTATTACGTATTCCTTGTTTTGGTCAAAGATGTCATATAGTCTACTCTCGTTTATACATACGCTTTGTATCATTTCTTTGGTCCAAGCAGATGTTAAACATCATCTTTATTGGCGTTTTGGTCCAATCTGTGAAAATATTATGGTCAAACTGTGGTCATACTCGGGCAAACATGAATATTCATAGCGCTTTTACGGGTTTCAAATGAATATCGTCGGAAAGTGGTCGGAAAACTCATATTCAAGCTAGCGAGTTGTTTACTGAAATATGTAGCGATTTGTTATGCTTAATGACCTAGCAAATTGTATTTACAAGTCCAGCGACTTGTCATTAAGTTAGCGACTTGTATTGTTTTGACTTTTGAGTCAAATAAGTCTTAGCAAAAAGAAAAAGGGTAGCGATTTGATATTTATCAAAGTAGCGACTTAGTTTAAAAACTTTGCTAGCGACTTGGTAACAATAAAATGTGGCGACTTATGTCAAGAGAATGTCCTAGCGACTTGATTTTGAGCATGGCGACTTGCTTTTAAGCATAGCAAACCTAGCGACTTATCAGTTTTGGGTAGCGACTTAGCTAGCGACTTGGACAGAAAAGAATAGATGAAGAAGAATATGACTCGACCACGACCACAGCAACCATATACCAAAACAACCAAAACTACGACTCGATCTCTGGTTCAAGTACAACCCATCATCAGTCCATAAACACCAACCAAAAACAACAAGACTCAAATCAACAATCTCTTATACATCATTCGAATCACAACTAAATTAACTACATCATGACTCATGATCTCAGATTTCATTGTGGGATAAAGATTTCTATAACCTTTTTTTTTCAGATCCATTTCACCACAATTATTTATCATCATAGATCTATTTTTCATCTAACTATCCGAATATACAAGATTCATCAAGTAACAAGATTGTTAAGTGAAAAACTTAATTCGTTTTGATCATAATTAATACCTATGTTTTGTTCGAACATCACAAGATAAAGGAAACAACAATATTCTGTGTCCCCTTTCCCTTTGTTCGGTTGTACTTTGAAGCTTAAAAATCACAAGATTTAGTTATAACCTACCTTGATGCCGTCTCAAATGAACCATCCCTGTGGTTATGTCACACCTTTTTCTCGAAGCCATCCCTGTGGCTGAGAAAAGTCCAAACCGTTTGTTTTGTGAAGAGAAGATATAAAAAGGAGGCGGACTGAAACTGTAAAGTAATATTAGGGTTTGTTTGAGTATGATTTTGTGAATGTAAAGCTGTGATGTGTGAGGCGTATTTGTTGTGAGAAATCTTAGGTTTTTGAACATGATTTTGGATGATGAGATCCAGAAATATTTAGAGCGTTATTTTTTTTGGAGAGAATGGGGGCGGATATTAGAGAGTTTTTAGGGTTAAGAACGTCTAAGTATTGGTAGTGAGTATCATGTATGCGTTATATAACCCCCGAATTATTAGGGTTAATCCAAGTATGGATCGTGGGTTTTTCTTGTTGGGCCGTCTGGAGTTAAACATGGACCGGACTTGGATGTTGAATCTGCATGGACTATTTATGACTTTGCACTGTGCTTAATTATATAGAGAGATGTTGGATTTTCGTTTAACTTGATCTCTATAATACAGATTTGGATGCTGGATGCTTAAGTATTATGTGTGTTCGATGTCGCATTTTGTGATTGGAAATGGGCTGATGGTATCTCTAAAATCGATCGTATGGGATTTTGATCGATGGGTTGTGATTTATTAAAACTGGGTCTCATGGTTTTTTTTGTTGATCGAATGGACATTATTTAACATTTAAGAGAATGGGTCGTGAAGTATGTTCTTAAGTTCATGTGATATGGTGAAAGTGATATTGTGAGATTTGATTTTAATTACCAAACTAGGGATTTGATTATTTTAGGATCTGTATCATACTTTGATGGGCCGGATTTAATTATGTGTTCAATTGAACTGGGCTTAATGTTTTTTATTGGGTCTCATGGGCTTATACGAATGAAATGAGCTTAAGTAAAAATTGCAAGTTAGATGTTGGGCATAATATTATTATTGTGGACCGGGCTTTTTCGTGCTAATTGAATCAGGTCACTTTTGAGTGGTGACATGTGATATTTGATTTATTTATGGCTCGTGCCTTCATCGGATATTGTTACATGCTCTAGAAATTTGGATTTATGGTTTAGTAATTTATGGAATGCGAGTTGTAACTAGATGATGTGATCTGACAATGAGATTCTTTGGGGTTTGAGTTTTGGTGTGATGATGAGATTCAGTGGGTTATGAGGTGTGGTACTTTGGTGTACATATTTTCACAGTGAATTATGTCTCGGCTTGAATTGGATATTAAACAAAGTTAACTACAGGGTTGTTTGGACGGTATTTCTTATTTGGATTTGAAGTGAGGTTTCTCCGGGCACGTTTACTTATTTCGTCTTCTTTTTTTTCTACCCTTCCGCGAAGATGACTTGTTTGGGGATTTACAGAGTGTGATAAAGACTTGGCTATTTAGTTACGGTTGTGATTCTTTCTCAATTAACCCACAAAGTAACTATCACTTCGATGTCTCACACAGTTGAGGATACGTCAAGAGGTTTTGTACATTGGGTACACCGTTTCTTCTTCACAAGGATTAGTACAAGTTTAAGTAACAAATCTGGGGAATTTTACTTCATGAACAAGTTTGGCATATCGGGTTCACGTCTCCATGTTATCACTGCTATAGCTGACAGAATGTGTGAATGATGTGTTTACCAAAGTGTTTATTAGATGGTTGATGATTTTGCTGTTATTGGATAATGAACTGTTGATGAACCGCTGCATGTTCCCCTAAAACAGATATTCACTAAAACCAAATTCGTCATAACACATTCAAGCTGACATTGCTTACGGTTTTGTCTTGATTTTGTAAAATCCCGCGAAAGAACCTATTTCTCGGGTTAAATCATAGACTTGTAAAATCCCGTGACAATGGAAACATCCTAGTAATTGTAAAGTGCATTTCGGATCTATCTTACGGTTTATTCTTGGTTTTGTAAAATCCATGAAGAAACTATTTCTCGGTTTAAACCATAGAATTGTAAAATCCGTTTGATGAAACTATCTTGGAGAAAGGAAAGTGTATTTAGGGATCTTATTTGATGTTGGTGCTACGAGTTTACACTTTGAAGAAGGGATAAAAGTGTACTTCATGAATTGGATGTGTGTTTGGATATTCGTCATGGCAGTTTGGTTATTACATGGTTTTACGAGGTTATGTGCATTTGACCATGGTCGGGATAAAACCATTATCAAAGTTCGTTTAAATATCAAAGAAGGCTAGATTTGAGCAGTTAACCAGAAAATGTGACAACGGAGTTAATTCAGTATTATTTATTTGAGGTTGAAGTAAATTATCACGGGCGAGTGTACTTAGTATCTGAAGGTATCGGGGATGGATGGATGAAGATTCTTCATGATCCTTGTTCGAGCTTATTATCAAAAATGAAGACTTGGAAATCTATTTATTGTTGGGTGTCTTTTACCTTTTCTTATACCACTTGGGGGAATTGGGCTCATACCACCACAAAATAACTATCACTTTAAGGAGTTACGTTGTAGTGCTCGATGTCACATTCAATTGTGGATTTTCAAGAGGTAATGTCGTCTTATACTTGATGGTTGGTTGGTTGAAGAGTATAGAGTACATAGAGATGCTAATGAAATCGGCACCGCTCTTTGTTACATATGTGCAAGTTTAAGTCACGAGTTCGGGTAGTCTACTTGAGGTCAAATTCATTATATCGGGTTTTCTCCATCATTTGTCACTACAAAGAGCCTACTTAATGATAATGGGTTGATTACAAGTTTTGCCAAGAGTAGATGAAAGAGAGATTTATGACGTATGAACACTATAGTTCATGCCTCGTTCTCGAAAGAAAAGAAAAGTGTGCGCTTGATCTTGAAAGAAGCTTTTATCTTGAACACGAAGAAGAAATCTTCTTATTATAACCATTCTCATCAACATGCTTCATACTTTTCCATGCGCTTGGTCATCAAGTGGCGGGCTCACGTTGATTGTTTTCGATTCCACTTTCTCAACTATAATGACGATGGCGACATCTGTGCTAATTTTGCGGGAGAAGTATGAATAGACTACATTTGGATAATGTTCACTTGTTTAATCAAGAATGGCATCTCCGCATGCAATTCTTAAGGGGAGAAGAAGTGTGAATTTTTGCATTGTCGATTGATACTTGAGAATATAAATGGTCATACGGCTCTAAACTCATGTAAGAACCGAGCTTCTTATCGGTCATCGTTACATGGAGTTTCTTCTATGAGCCGTTAGTTGACATCTTCACAGTGATATGAGTTTATTGACAAAGTGCTTCGGTTAATGCTTCACGTGCACATCATCATGATGATTCGAACAACCTTCATTCTTGTTTGATGTGATTGTTTGCTTGGTGTTACCATTTCGTGTGTTCGTTGCGGCACGATTCTTGATTTCCTTGATGAACATCTTTACGTTCTTGTTTGATTGGGAGGATTTTAGTTAAGGGATTTGCAAGATGTAAGTTGATTGGGATGCTTTTGGTGATGTTCTTGTTTTAGTGAGTTGAAGATGTTAAATTTCTATTCCCAACTAGACAATCTTGAAGAAGGTCGAGTCTGACTGTTCTACATTTTACGCTATATGTAAGAAGACCAAAGACGAGTTGCATTTAATGATCTAAAGACTTCTTCTTAATTTGGGTATTTATCAAAAATATTGTCGATCTAGGGGAGAGCACTAATTGGGGAATGTGATATGTCAAATTTAATCCCAATTAGACTTGCTCACATTATTGACATGTTGATTCTCACAAGAGTTCAAGTGTTCTTCTCAACAAATTTCTAGTATCAAAACGGGCTTATAATGATTTGATGACTACGAAGTGTCAAAACCTAAGCAAGGGGAAGGAGACAAGCATCTCAAGCGAGTAGACTTGATGAACTTAATTCTTCTAAGTGATTGAAGATATCCCGGAAGACAAATGTCATGACCGAGAGAAACTCAAGGTTTTACTCATCAAGGCGTTTAGTGTTAGTATTTCAACTACGTGGGGAAGTGATGTTATAAAAGTTTACGAATATAAAAGAGGTACACTAGTGTGTGGTGAGTTCGATGGTATCGCAATGATCGGGGAGAGATATTGTGTACATTGGGGATGCTCATTGTTTCACTTGAGTGCTTAATCGGTGATTCGAGATATAATCACTTATTCGGAGTTGACATCCAGAGATTGTCACCCGAGAGATAATCGATGACTTGGCTGCTTCTTCAATGTTATCGATTATTCATTCCTTGTGTATTGGTATACTTGGATACTTGAGCTTCATACACGATCATCGGGGAAGAAAAATGTGAACATGGGGAGGTGTTTTCATTCCTCTCATGATGTGTATTCGGAGAGCTCTTGGATATTGGTGTACTTGGTTCTTGAGCTTCATACACGATCATCGGGGAAGAAAAATGTGAACATGGGAGGTGTTTTCATTCCCTCATGATGTGTATTTGGGAGAGTTCTTGAGCATTATACAAAGAGGTGATTGCATCAATTCAACTACTTGGGGAATTGTTCTCTTGACACCTTTTGGAATGGATCGCTTGGACTTTAGTGAAAAAGAAATTTGAGAAGATTATTTATCATTGGGATGATACGTTGTTGTTGTTCTTGTTGATGATATAACCCCGAACATAGAACCTCGTTTATCGTTCTTTAAATGGGCAGTGGGATAAATGATAATGGTGTGCTTCTTGGTGCACTGGCTAATGGAAGCTTGAAAGAAAGCTTTGAATCGCTCGGCTAAAGGTCTTTCGGTTTGGGGAAGCGCCAAAGTCTCACTTTCGAGATGGTTCAATTTCTTTCTTGATTCAAGAGCCTTGGAAGCTTTGGTGGTGAATGTTTAAGAGATGACGATTTCTATCTTCTAAAACGGGAAATTTCGATATCCTTATCTCGGTACTCGTATCATCATCTTCTTTTACTATATCATCTTCTCTATCTTTGTATATATTTATTAAAAACCAAATACAAAAATATAAAACCAGCAAAACAAAATAGAAAAATATAAAATCATCAAAAAAAAAATACCCATAAAAATCAAAAAATTTCAAAAATACCAAAAATATGTTTTCCAAGACATGTCTTCTGGTATCGATAACATCTACGGTCTTAGAAATATCATTCAATAATGGCACGGGACCATAGATGAAGTTCGGCGGAGAGGTGTAAATATTCTTTCAAAACATGTCACAAATCAAATGGCTTACGATTATTCCAAAGCGTAACCGGACTTCAAATAATGGCTTGCGATTACTTGATTGTGACCCGTGCTTAAACTATGGTTTGCTATTATTTGAGATAGCAACCCGTTCTTTAAAGAAAGGAACGTCTTGCGCTAAACTAATTTTCAAATATTTCGTGCACTTATCCTAAAACAAAACAAGGAAAGTATGTCGAAGGATCTTTGTTCCTACACAAATGTTTTCCGTCTAAAATTCTTGAGAAAAATATTTGTTGTGTTTTCAAAATTGGTGGAAAATGAGTTGCTTAAAATCAATCGATTCGAGTTTTTATAAAATTTGGAAACTCAATCAATGACTTGACACTTTTAAAATCTTTTATAAAATGAGTTATTGGTTGAGGGGAAAATGTTTTCAAATCTATATCTTCTAACGAGCTTTCTTAATTATCCTAATATGCTTAATTAAAAATGATGTTAACCTATGTTGAAGGACTAGGTGCCAAGGATATGATTGCTAGGATTAGATAATTAGAGTTTGATGAACACATTTTTCCCATACATTTAAATGATCTGTTTGATATGTTGCATAGACTTTTATTAGTCGATTACTGTTTGGGTGATGTCGACCACCATATATCTGTATATGTGTTCACTAACGTATGTAGATATCATGGATTTAAGAATGTTCCCGATCAGGATCCCACTAATGATGATGATTGGATGCCGAAAGGAAAGGGTAACTATTTCTTGGGTTGACAAATGAAGAAAGCGGAGCTTAATTGGACTTCTATGGAGAGTTGGCATAAATGCAACGAAGAGGTCTCCTTGCATCGTGAGATGGTTTTCTTCTAAGTGATTGAAGAAAGCGGAGCTTAATTTGACCTCGGTTGGCATTCAAAATGCAACGAAGAAGAAGTCTCCTTTGCATTAGCGAGACGGTTTTCTTCCAAGCCCTACGACAACACCACGGAAGCTTCTCAACCACCTAACGTATCTTTGTGCGGGATACCATTTTAAACAATTTTGAATAATTTGATTAAATTGTTTTGAAAATGGAAAATATTGTTTTGAAAATATATTGGACTAATTTTTGAAATCACCGGACTTCTTGTTATCAAAACCTAAGTCACTCAATTATTGACTTACATCATGGATTGAGGGAGAGTGATTTAAAATAAAATATTTTCAAACGATATTTCTTCACAAAAAGTCCGTTTGTACAAAATGTGGTGATCTAAAGATTTAATGTTATGTCATGGTATGGTTTTCTTTTAAACTCAAAGATCTGTCAAAATGAAATTTTTTCTGTTCTTGTTTGATTGTGAAATTATTTTATTTTACTTAAAAGGTCTCTTAAAACTATCATACCTGACACTAACAATCTTTAATGTCTTAAAATGGTCCTTATATGTCATTTTTTCAAAATCAAATCTTGCCACGTCTTTCCCCAAAATTTTCTAAATGATTTAAATCTTTTGGGATCACAAATCTCAAATGGTTTGAAATTTTGATCGCGGGAAAGATCGTGATTTAAATCTCTTATCTGTTTAAATGGAATTGGTTTTAGTCCTTTATAGGCACTCCTGCCTCCATGTGCCAAACGATTTTAATATACACAATGCACATGTTGAGGAGGAGGATTTATCCAAAAACATGATGAGTATTTAAACCAGGCCACATATTCTCCCATGTTTTCTAAACCTTATTAAATCACTTGGGATCCAAAATCTCAAAGGGTTTGATATTTTTGATCGGGGGAGAATTTGTGATTTAATAATGAAATTTGATAAAAGGTGATCATTTTGATTCAATTGTGCAGTTGCTCTCTCAGTATGTGCTAAACACTTTCGAATCTCGAAGCATATATTGAGGGGGAGCATTTTATAAGAAAATAAACTATCGAGGTACAAAAGCTTTTATGTTTTAACATAATGTACCTTGATTGAGTTTTCAAATGGTTTTATTAATGGATTTTGTGATCGTGGATGTGCTTCAAAAGAACTCTTTCCTCTATGTGATAAAATGATTTCACTTATCCTATGCACATATTGAGGGGGAGAATTTTACCATGAAAATCAAATGGCTTTTTCGTATGAAAATTGTGATCATAGAAAATATTTCAAAGTTCTCTTGCCTCCTTGTGCTAAACAATTTCTAAATCATACGCACATGTTGAGGGGGAGGTTTTCTAAATGATCAAAACTATTAAGGTACAAAATGCTTTGATCTCGTATCACAAGTACCTTGATTGGTTTTCCAAATGATTTTTCAATTGGTTTCAAGGAAGAATGAACTGTACCAAAAGACCGACCATTTTACTTTATGCATGGAGTTATAAGGATGGTGAGGTTAGGTATTTGTTCCCACGATCCGTGAGCCGGAGGGATCTACCGAGGACAATCCACTAGATAGTGTAGAGTCCTTAGGTATGATGAAAAAAGGAGAAAAATGAGAATATGGGAAGAGTGTGGACTAAGGCAGAGCTAGTCTTGGAATAAACCCAACAAGGTTCTAGTTATGAAGTCTCGGTAGCTTGAAGGGTTGAAGAATGAAAAAGAACCGAATGTGAAAAGGGTGAAAAGTAATAGCCTCCATCAATTCAACCTTAGGGCGAAACGGGTTCAATACATATACTCTTGGTTGTTACTAAGGTAACACTTGGTATTGAAGACAAGGCGTCATGGACCCGATGGCCTTGCACTAAACTTCCCAAGCCACTCAAGTTCCTCTTAAAGGGCTTGTTTCATTCTCACGGGAACCGACATAATCTATCGACTTTCTCTTAGAGATTGTTGATATTGAAGAAGGAGACCTCTCCTAGTCTCAAACACGAGAACCAAATGTGCACTATTGAGTCTAGAGCCAAGAGATCATCCACAATATCTCGTTAGGACACTAAATTCATGAAGACTTGCTGTTTCACACAATGTGGAAAGTAAGTATATATTAAGAGTCCCACGCATTATCCTTGTGGTATTGCGGAACATCCGAGTGGTATGTAAATGTATTCACGATGAAGATGGAAATCCTTCTAGAGCCAACATCAAACAAGCTCTTGGTGGGTGACATGTGAGATCTTCTCGTAAGATCAAGCTTGTGACAACTGGATAGAAACGATGGGAGATTCATTCTTGAATCAACCTTGGTCTGGAATGGAATTGGCGAATACTTTTGGAAAAACCGTTCGGTGTGCCAATCTTCTTTTCTCTAGCACATCGAATGTGTATTCATTTTCAAATTCAAAAGTATCTCGATTGAAAAATACTTTTAGAAAAACCGTTCGATGTGCGAATCTCTTCTTTTCGCTAGCACGTCGAATGTGTACTCATTCTCTAATACAAAAAGTATTTTGTTTGAAAATTGATCTTTCTCATAAAACCTTCGTCGTATTGAAAACTCTTTCTTCAAGCAATACGCGATTGTTTTCAAATCAATTTTCATCAATCGATGAATCTCAATTCATTGGTTCACTCACTCCGTGTTGTCTTCTTTGAGGCGTTCGGTTTGAGAACAATAGAACATTGCGAAACCTGTCAAGGAGATTCTTAGGAATCCTCGTGTTCACAGCAAGCTTGTAATCGATCAGCGGGAACAAGTGGGCGTGTACCTCAATTCAACGAAGTGATCAAAGACACTTTCGTGCGCTTTATTGCTAACTTGTTGTTTGCGGTACATTTGGACGGTTGCGGTGATCGAATTGAGGAGTCAATCCAAAGCCGCATGCTCACGACCTCCACACTAAATTTGAAGAAATCATGGTGGTGCATATCTACATAACCCGGCTCGATATTTCATACTATGCTTATGCTTATTCTTTGCAAATATCATGAACCGATGAAGGCTTCCGCTACTACGATGGAAAGATGTCATGATTCAAAAGTGTGAGCATGTCGGTCCAAAAGTCACAACTTCACATGATGGCAACACAATAAAGGGTGATCCAGAGATTTAATGTCGCTGATGATCTCAATGAAAGTTCGAAGATCATCAAAGATGTGGATCGGTTCAAAGACCTCCACTGAAAGTACAAAACTATCACGGACTTTGAAGAATCGCTACTAAAGCACAAAGATTGTGAAAGTGAAGAATTCAAGTCTCTGAGCTCAAGAACAATGTCAAAGAAAGAATGCTAGGATGCATAATGTATTTCATGGGGTGACCTCCTTAGGGAGATTGTTAGGAATTGGAAATTCCATGTTAAAGTGTCGGTCACCCCAATTATAGTCTAGCATATGTTAGCTCGTAGATTTGTAGTTATTTACGTTATGTAGTAGTTAATTAGTTAATTTGTAGCGTAGAATAGTTTAGTGTTTCACCGTGGAGGAAGGACGGGTCTTTACCCACTGTATACCTGATCCACAAGCCGATAGGAGGTCGTTATGTTTGTAACTATAAATACCCCTTCCATCCATGGAAGGGGTGGTGCTTTCAATCTAATATTCCATACTTTTGTGTAAACCTCTAGCATGAACACCCTCTCTCTCTCTACTTTCTCTCTCTAAAATGGTAAACATGTATTTTGATCATCCAAGACCACCCGAATCATCAACACAATAATATACACGATCCTACAGTGCTGAACGATTTCCCTATCTCGGTACTTGTATCATCATCTTCTTAAACTATTACTTTATCTGTACATATTTTATCGTCAAACAAAATACAAAAATTTAAAACCAACAAAAAGAAAATAGAAAAATTTAAAACATACAAAAACCCATAAAAATCAGAAAATTTGAAAAATACCAAAAATATTGTTCTTCAAAGACGTGTCTTCTGGTATCGATAACATCTACGGTCTTAGAAATGTCATTCAACAATGGCACGGGACCATAGATGAAGTTCGACAGGAGGTGTAAATATTTCTTTCTAAACATGTCTCAAAAATGGCTTACGATTATTTCCTGTAACCAGCGCTTCAAAATGGCTTGCGATTATTTTCATCAGAATCCGTGCTTAAACCATGGTTTGCTATTATTTGAATAACAACCCATTCTTCAAGAAAGGAAAGTTCTTGCTAAACCATTTTTCAAAACCGTACACTTATCCTAAAACATAACAAGGAAAGCATGTCGTTTGTTTCTACACAAATGTTTTTCCGTCTAAAATTCTTCAGAAAAATATTTGTTGTTTTTAAAAAATGGTGATAAATGAGTTGCTTGAAAATCAATCTAATTCAGAGTTTTCAAAATAAATTTTCAAAAAATGAGTTATTGATTCTATAGCGGAATGTAAATACAAGTTGTTATAACTAAGAACACTTAGATCCTCTATGGATCTTTTATTAACTGAAACTCTATGTTTCGAATAAAATGAGTTATCTATTACAAACTATGAGGTTCCTTTTATAGACAATGAACCCTAAACTATTACTACTCAATCGACTAAGCATGCAAGCATGCATTTAATGGCTAAACACATTAAACAATATAGAGCAGTACAATAATACCCATGCTAACCTCGGGCAGTTCAAGAATAATGATGGGTTAGCATATAATTAATAAAGCGTGTGCAGATCCTAGTCAGCTTCCACTCTTCAACAGATACACGGCACGGCTTTATACGTCAACAAAATGTCTTCTTTAGCGATTACGCTTCTACTTCAGCAGAATCCTTCTACAAGATTGATGTAGAAATCCTTCTTCGCATAATTCCCAACAATCCTCCCTAAAACTGGAATTTGACTTGGTTAAGTTCGGTTTCCTAACTATGATAGATCTTAGAGACTGCGGTACAAGAGGATTGTTCTCAAACATCAAGAGTAAAGAACCAATAATAATCTCATCTCTATGATGATCGGACTTTGAAACGCTTGGTCTTTGCGGCAACAAAGACATAATGTACATCAAACTTATTAGTTGCATACTATTCTCATCACATCCGGTGTGTTAACTCTGTGAGAGGTGAATCATTGAAAATAATGGATTTGATGTCTCTTTACCGATAACCATCTCTCTGGAGTAGCCAAATGTTTAAGTTCGAAAACTATGGTACATTGATAACCATCGATTTATGAGCAAATCAAAGAACTATATAAACGGTTTGATGTGTCTTTACGTAGCCGTTTGCTCGGGACTAGTCAATTCTTAGAATTGGTGAATTGATAACCAAATATGGATTCATTGCCTTTACCACAAGCCATATACTTGTGGGCTAGCCAATTCTTGGATTCCAACAAGGAATAGACCATGGTGAATTGATGACCATACAACTCTTAGCAATTAAGCATGGGTGGTTGCGCAGACCTATGATTTTGAGCAAACCATTACTGACTATTAATGATTTGATGTGTCTTTACCAAAGTTGTACCCTTTAGACTAGCCAACTCTTTGATACACACAAGGTATATCGGTGAGTTAAAACCATCCACAAAGTACAACAAACGCAAGGAAAGTTAGTTTTTTTTTTTTTTTTTTTTTTTAACTAAGAAACAAACAAAACAAAGAAAGAAACAACAAATCAAAATAAAATAAAATCCTCCACGAGGCTATGCCTCCCCGAGGCCTATGCCTCCCTTAATCTTTGCGTTAAGGGTTAAGCATTCCAATATTGACCACAAGGTGTTGAAACCTTGGTCCATCAAAAGCTTTGTTAATGATCCGCCACATTATCATCTCGTATGAATTTTAGCCACATTTATCAAATGTTTTCATATGCATCTCTTATAAAGTGGTGCACGATTTCAATATGTTTGGTTCTCACTTGTGAAAATGGATTTTGACAATGCATATGGTACTTTGATTATCAATGAAAAGAGTTGTGTTCATGAAGTTATACCCATAATCCGACAATTGGTTTTGAATCCAAAGGACATCCATAGCAATTCTTGACAACATACTACCGCTTGAGTAGTTGAGGTAGCCACAATGGTTTGTTTCTTGCACCGCCAAGAAATCAATCTCGTTCAAGGAATTGTGACCTCGATTGTGGATCTCCTATCCAGTTGCACAAGCATAATCACTATCACTATATGCTTCCAACTTAAAAGGAGACTCTTTTGGGTACCAAAGGCCTAAATGAGGTTGGCCTTTGAGGTACTTAAAGATCTTCTTGGCGCATTGAGATGGGAAGTAAGTGGGTGACTTGATGTCGAGAGCAAACACTCACGAGAAAGGTAATATCGGGCCTTGAAGCCGTTAGATACATTAATGAACCAATCATTGATCTCGTATAAATGAACATTCAGGAAGATCCGGATCATTGTTGGTTTTGTTTTGGAGCTTCATAAGGTGTTGTGGCGATTCGACACTTTCCATACCAAATTTCTTCAACATGTCCTCACATATTTATCTTGGTGATAAATATCCCATCTTGTTCTGTGAACTTGGAGACCCAAAAGAAAGTAAGCTCCCCATAGCACTCATCCGAAATTCTCCCTTCATCGGATCCTCAAATTCCACGCACCAAGCTTCTTTAGTGGATCCAAAATGATGTCATCCACATACACTTGCACAAGTATGATGTCTGTCGAGTTCTTCTTTAGAAAAGAGTCTTATCAATGGCACCTCTTACGTAGCCATGCTTGAAATGATGAAAGCCTAGCATACCATGCCCTTGGTGCTGATGAAGTCCATAGAGAGCTTTAACGACCTTGTAAACATGATTAGGATGATCCGGGTCTTCAAATCATTTGGGTTGAGTGACATAAACCTCCTCTTCTATCTCACCATATAGAAAAGCACCTTTAACATCCATCGATACAACATGAAGCCCATGTAGGATGCATATGCCAAGAAAATTCGAATAGCCTCTACTCACAGCAACAGTGCAAACACTTCATCATAATCAATCCTTCCTCTTGCTCGTAACCTTGAGCTACTAATCTTGCTTTGTTTTTAATAACCACACCCTTGCATCTCTTTTGTTCTTGAATCCATTTAGTTCCAATAGCATATTTGCCATCGGTAATGGTACCAAGATCCAAACTTGTTGGTTTTGAAGCTGTTGCATTTCGTCTTGCATTGCCTCAATCAACTTGAGTCTTCAAGAGCTTGAGTGACACGGTTGGTTCTACTTGAGAAAGAAAACACGCAAGCAGATAATGCTTGAAGTCTGTGATTGTCTCTTTCTTGATTTGAGACATAAGAGAAAAGCAATCATCCAAATTTAGGACTAGAGATAGCCCTTGAGTTCTAACAGAGCTAGAATGTCACCAATAATATTGGATTGAGGTGAGTTATGTTGATTCTTTTAGTAGCGATGGGGTTGACATCAATGGTAGGTTCAAGATTAGACACAGTTGGTACAAAAGTTGTGTCATAGGAAGGTGAGGTGAAAATGCCGTTGGGTTGATGATTTCCAAGATCGAAGGTCTTGGAAAGCGAGTATCTGATTCACCAAAGTCTGTGGACACTCTAGTAGGAATAGGAGTAGTGTGATCGAGCTTTGGTGATTTGATGACGATGGGAGGCGCATCGGTGTTAGAAACATGGATTCCACCGACGACCTCATTTGCAAGCTCCCATTCACCTTCTCGACTTCAAGCTTAGCTGCAAACTCTTGAGTCTGAAGCCTATCAAGGTCCTCAACATAGTGTGATTCATCTTCACTCTCGTGAAGTATCTCTAGAAGTGTTACCGCAACATTGTTAGGGAGAAAGAAGGCACAAGTATAGGTTGTTCATCATCTACAAATTCACTTCCGAGTCGACATCCAAGGTACTGCATTGTTAGTGGGAGATTCTTGAGAGCACTTTGGTTAGCCATATGTCTAGTATAACCCGGATAATCGGTTAGGTAGTCAAGGTCAAAGACCACACATGACCCATCCTTGAACATTGGGCTTATCTTACGGTATCTCGGGTTCAAAGTGTCCTCTATCTTCTTGGCGAGATAAGTTGTACACTCTGTAAGCCTTGCTATTAGTGAATAACCCACAATATAACCATCATCGCTTTCTCATCAAACTTCCCCAACGGATCACTTGGTGTTTAGAATGGTCACTTGACAACCAAAAGGTTTGAGGTAATGAATAGTGGAACCTTCCCAAAGAGAAGTTCATATGGTGTTTTGAGGTGAGGTCTAGTAATGGAGACTACATTAAGCACATAGCAAGTCAGTGCCAATGACTTGATCCGTAACATAGTGGGCAATTTAGAGTGCGCAAGCATTGATCTTGCGACCTCTATCAAGGTCCTATTCTTTCTTTCAGCTACCCCATTTTGTTGCGGGTTCTTGGATTGCTATAGTCCTCTTTATCCTTTAGACCTACGAGAGTTCTATAATAGTAGCATTCTTGAACTCGTCCCATTATCACATCGAATTCCTTCACCTTCTTGTTCAACCGATTTTCAACGAGGGTGATGAAGTCTTTCGACCGGAGTTGTTTCATCTTTAGTCCTTAGAACGAACACCAAACAAAATCGCTATAGCCATCGGTGATAACCGGACAAAAATACTTGTGATCAATGCTTCGACTTGAGTTGGACCAAATAGATCCATACGTAACAACTGAAGAGGCTCAGAAATAATGCTCATAGCAGTGATAGTTTTGTAGGAGGCTCTGTGTTGCTTCCCTTTGTTGCATGCAACACAATTATGATCATTGGAGAAAACTTTGGAGGGTAGACCTTCAACAAGACCCCTTTTAGAGAGTGTGTTTATGGTCTTGAAATTCACATGAGCCATTCTCCTGTGCCATTTGTTAGACTCATCCAATGATGCTTTAGCTAGCAAACAAGTGAGGTCACCTTCAGGATGAACTTCATTGAGGTTGAATGTGTATAGATTGTGAGTTCGAGGAACTCTCAGTAGAATTGAAGTATCTTCTGGAAGCTTGAACTCTTTATGTTAGGTCACTAGTTTTACAACACAAGCTTATAAGAGAAGAGGTAAAGGCGATTGAACAAGTATCAAACACAAACACACAATATGAGTAGCACGGTTAGGCGTATGAGAGTGAATGAAAGAATAACTTGAACAACCAACCCTCAAATGAGGGTTTACAATAGTTTATATAGGCAAGGAGCTGGGCAACACTCCCTCTCCTCCCTATTCCTTATTGGGCTTGGGCCTCGACATGGGCCTTCTACATAGTCGGACCTTAAACAAACATAAAGGCCATAATAAAGCTACCTATTACATATGAAATATAAATACTTGAAATCTGAGTTTAGGAGTGATTCCAACAATCTCCCTCAAGTATATATGAATAACGGTGAAAGCGTTGATGTAATAGTAGTGTGACGTCTTCGACATTCTTCTTTCTTGTGAGAAGAATTGCCTTGGTTGAACAATCTCCCGGTGTAGAGGCAGTTATCTTTGTGCGGTTTTGCTTTGACGTCATCATTAACTTTGTTCTTTGATTTATTGTTCTTTGTGGTGAAAGTGATAGTATGTTGTTGTTCCGCATCGGTATGCCTCAGTGCCTTGTTTGCTCCAAGGTGTCCACGTCATTCTTCAACATGCTCACACGCTCTTTGTGGTGGAAATCGATCTTGATAAAGTTCTTTAAGTCTTTAACTTTGTAGATTCTTTGGTTGATGAAGAATCATTCGACCGTTGTGTTGCATTCGAATAGAACTTCCATTAGTGATGATGTTGGCGTGAGCATGAGAAGAATCAAGACGATCATCCCGCTCCCGAGCTTCCATAAGAAGAAAACATTTCAAACGGTTAGTAATAAGCGGTTTAAGACTTACAAGTTTGAACTCGAGAGTGTTAATGACATAGTGTGAAAACACAACTCTAATTCTTACAAAGGCCGTTCGAACCGAGTCCCACAAGTGAGATAACGCGACGCATCAAGTACATCTACATTCAGATGAGTCACCGAGGTATACCAAGCATCACCTCACGATGTAGACCGTTTGAGACACACTCCAGCGTAATCCACGGGAGTTACCGAAGCGACTCTTGTCGTGTACATTTGATGTTGACCCCGGCAGAGTTTCCATTCAATCACCGAGGATCACGGATGTGAACCTCTCATAAATGTTCTCGACAGTTGCTAAGATCCGTGAAGGACTCGATATGAACCACTTTGAATCATCAAGATCTTATTTGTTGATCAACAAGTGATTAAATGTCAAGTGTTCCTAAGAGATCTTTTGATGAATCTCGTGGCTCTAGACTCAATAGTGCGTTTTGGTTTTCCGAGAGACTAGGGAGAGGTCTCCTTCTTCAATACCGGCGATCTCTAAAGAGAGCCAATAGATTATGTAGGGTTCCCTGTGAGAATGAAACAAGTTTACATTGAGAGGAACTTGAGTGGCTAGAAGGTTTAGTGCATGCGTCCACCGGGTCCATGACGACTTTTAATCTTCAATACCGGTGTCACTAAGTGACAACCGGTAGTATATGAATTGAACCCGGTGTCGCCCTAAGTTGAATAATCGGAGGGCTATTTCTTTTCACCCTTTACTTTGCATTTCTTTTTGATTCTTCAACTCCTTCTTTCTCCGATTCTCATTTCTCCTTTTTACAATCATTCCTAAGGACTTCTAACACTAACTAATGGTAGTGTCCTTGGTAGATCCTCCACTCTGGCGGATCATAGGACGGTTATTCCTAACCTTAGTCACCTTATAACTCCATGACTAACCTATGTTTGCCATTTAAACCATGTAAGTGAAAAATATCTCAAAGGGTTTGTAGATGAAAACATGTTTGAACCATGTGAGAGATAAGTTTTTGCATAAATACTCCCCCTCCGCATGTACTTAATAGTTTTAATGGTTAAATGCACGGTGAGGAAAAAGCGCGCACTTTTGAATTGATCCACTAAAGATAGAGCGGTCTCCGCGAGACACGGTTCGTTGAATAGTTAAAGAGTTACATTGTCGACTTTTAGGTGACAACTAGCTCTAATAACTACCTTGAAGGTGTAGACAAACCTTGGGAGGTTGTCAAACCCGTCGAGTTCATGTCTACCAAAAGTTTCTCGAATGGTACTTTCTACTCGAGACAAGTCCTTGCGAGACACGTTTACATCACTAGCGAACTAGCTTGAAATTATTACCCGTCCAGGACAAGTCTTTTCGAGTTACAACCAGTTAAGGATCGTCAATTCATTGGTTAAGTCTATGCACACGAGAAAGCCAAAGGGCTTGCACATGTTGCTTTACAAAACATATTTCTTATCACACAATTTTCTCCCCTCAAAAATGGCATATCAAATTGTTATTTTGAACGGTTTGAGAATAAATATGACCATTTTGAGTGTTGGGAAGAGTGACCATTGTGAACAATTTGTGAACAAAGTTTTAATTCAAGTACTCCCCTCAATTAGTGATATAAGCGGTTGAGGTTTTGAAATCATATGGGGAAGTACTTGTCTTTTGAGCAAAACCTTGAAAAATGAAAGGTTTGATAGGTTTTACTCAAAATAAGAAGCTTTCGCTCCTTTTATAAGGATTGAGGCACCGAGGCGTACCACGTGGTCCTTTCTTGACAATTACGGGTTGTATTGTTATGTGTGCACAAGCCATACACATATAGAATCATACATCCAAAATTATATGAAGGAAACCAATTAAGGGGTACCGGAAGTGCGGTGATATTCCTGTGAGTGCGCACCGGCGTTGAAAGCCGATGATGTTTCTCCCGATTCGACCACCAACATAGCTTTCGATCGTGCGAGGCGATCCTTCGAACAACCGCTCATCAATCATGGTGATGATCGTTTCACATCCCTCCTTTCACGAGAATTCCGGTTTAGGATTCCCAACTTTCGGTGATATCCTTCAATCATCGCCAATCCATCCCTAACCATCTTCAAGGTATGATCCCAATTTTGGAGCTCACTACACGCCATTAAGCGGTTTCTTGAAGTTCACCGCGTAAACAACGCCGAAAGGTTTCTTCGATGAGCGTGAGTTGTTTAAAGCCGGTTGATGTCGGGAAGATCAGGCGTGGTGGAGTGAAGTTTACGTTTACGATATGATTCAATAGCCATCGAATATCTTGACACGTTCTTTGATCACGATCGTCTAATGAAGATGAGAACCGACTTAATAAATTCACGTTGAACTTCATCGAGAATTGTCTCATACGATACTGTACTTTTGCAAGATACATGTCTTGATGTCGTTGAGGACAAGTTCTCAAAGTCGACTTCGGAGAATCCATAGTCCTGTTCATCTTGTCGTTTGACTATGATATTCTTTAAGAATGTGTAGTCCCACTTAGACTTGAGATCAATGTGTTTGATGGCCACGATGTCCTTCGAGCTATACATCGCATGTTGAGACTTTTGAACCGAGGCGACGGTAGTAGATTCTTGCTGTTCGGGCCAATGATGAATCCCATACAATGCATCTTGGTCGTATGCTTGCACTTTGTCGAAAACAAGTGAGTTGCACGTTCTCGATAGCTATGCGATTAGAGTAAATGGCACTGGAATGGAAGAGTCAATGATGTAGTGTATTTTCTCGAACCATCGCCACCATGGAGAAGAAATTCGTGTCTTTGTTGAAGAAATATCGGAAGGAATCCTTGGTCTGCTTGCTTGTCCAATGGTTGGTAGAGGTTTGGTCCGATCGGTGTAGTATGGAGGTTGTCCCTTTGTGTGAAGTCAATGTTTGCTTCCGGATTGAGCCAATCCATGTTGTTAGACATAGCTCGGCGATGTTCTCAAGATGATATTCGACCTCGAGGGCACTTTGTGAGCTGTTCTTCAATGTAGGAATGCTTCATTCTTGATGCGTTTCAATTCGGATTTCGCCATCTTCTTCACACGGAATCTTTCTTCGAGAATCTTTGCATGCTCCAAGGTACTACCGTCTACCAATTCTTGACCTTCTTCGTAGGAGTTTGATTTACAAGTGTGGAGAACCATTCATACTCTTGATTTTATCGTCATCTAGCCGCGATACGACTCGGGTGAGTCGCCTGCATTTCTTCTTTTGGAAGGCTTTGATGATGAAGTGGTTTCGCACTTGTTTGGGTGAGGTGGGTTGTTGTCGGGCTCAGGACCTCTTCATCGTCACCACCCGTATACTCAAAGTGATCACCGCTTTATGAGTCGGGGTGGTAACTCGAATCGCCCCGAGGTTTATCGATGAAGATCGATGTGGAGGAGACTTTTGTTGAGAAGAAGTCCGTGGTAGAGGTGGCATAGATGTAGATTGACCGATCGCTTCGACGCTTAGGTGCGAGTCCTTATCCTTATCATTGTCATCTCTTGGCCGTTTTGGTTGATGGTGACTCCTTGCATGATGAACCGAGTTGAAAAGCAAGTAGACCTTGAAAAATTTAGCTTCATCCGAAGTAAGCGTTCCGGATCGCTTTGACATTTGCATCACTAGTTTAGCGATTAACTTTCGTATCGGAGAGATCGCTTCTTTGGCCATTGTATGTTTGACCAATGTGACGATGTTAGGAGTGAGTTGTCGGAAAATATTTCTCTAGTCACACGGGGACAAAGGTCGAGAAGAAACTTGTGGGTTTGTTCTCTTGTCGACTTCTCCAGTTCCTTTTGGACTTTTGGAACGATATCCTGAAGGTACTTTTGAGTGTAACCTTCAATCATTTCATTCAGTTCCTCTTTCGATGACTCTTCATGAACTTGAACAAATTCCTTTCTTTTTCCATCTTGTCTTTCTCATCATTCAAGTCTTGAATTTGGTCAAGAAACCAATTCATTTTCCGTAAAGTATGTCCTTCTTTCGACTTGTTGGATGACCTTCACAATCTTTTATGAGTCGAGAGATCCAAGATTTAGGAGGTTTCTTCACCGATTTGGATGATGATCCGTTGACTTAGTTGATGGTGGTGGTGATGAATGAGATGAATAGTCCGATGATGAGGAGACATGAGGAGACTTCATGTCCTTAGGAGTTTCGAGGTTTTCTCCTTTGAGTGAGTTGGACTATCTAGAAGAAACTTTGTATAATCATCCTCGTCATCTTTAGACTTTTCTTTCTCGATGTCTGCTTCTCAAAATCATACTCAATAGTGTCCTCAATGTGCTTTTGTTGTTGCGAGAAGAGTGGTGGCACGGATCCCTTATCGGGTTGATTAACCGCATCGGGATCGGAGAGGAGGTAAGCACTCCACTTGATCCTCGGGGCCACCCATTTGATCTTTAGCAAATCTGCGGCCTTTTGAAGGTGTCGGACATTGTGAAACTTTTTCTTGTATGATTTGCTCAGTTGCTCTTCTTCTTCTTCTTGAGCTCTCATCATAAGATACAAGTCTTGTAGTCTTCCCTTTTCTTGGACAAGCTGGAGGACTTGGAGGTTTTCTCTTGAGGATTGACATCCTTTGCGGTTCGAGTATGAGATCTCTTCATCGTATCAAGTAGCATCGAGTCCTCGTCCCCGAGCTGTCTTTGCGGTTCGGGTGAAATGATGGGAGTGGCTTCGAGAGCGGAACTTTCTTCTTAGGAGTAGGTTTCCTCTTTGGAATAGGTTTCTTCTTTGGAATATTCCTTTGACTACACCGTGCTTGTGACACTTCCAAAGACTTCCTCTTTGGTTCTCCGACCGTGCGCCGAAGATTTTTAAATCAAGATGACCAACTTTGCCTTGCCTAACGCGCCCAGATATCTCTTAGACGCTTCAAGCTTTCGACATCTTGATTAGAAGGAAACTCGCACAAAGACCTTGTTTCTTTGTGGACGTCTCCTTGATTCGGATGATAGAATAGGTTCCGTCAACATGTCGTGATTGTCGGGGTCATTGAGCCTCTTGGGAATATCGAGGGTGAAGTCCAAGTGCTCTCAGTATCAACAGTTTAGTATATCGATGTAGGAATCTTTGAGCCAAGTTTGTTGAGAAATGACATCATGTCATCCCAAATCGAGCTTCAATAGCGATGTGTTTCATGTTGACGAATGCCCAAAATATTTGCGGTTCTATGAGCTTAGGATGCTCATAGCCGCTATCACGACCGTAAATGCACTTGGTGATGATCATGTAGAGTGTTCTCCAAGTTTGAGGAATACTCTTAAGCTCTCACGTGAGAGTGCTTGGTGATTACTCCCGAGCCTCGTCATAACCGATATCGATTAAGAATGGAGAGTTAACCTTCACGGTGTGGCATAAAGTTTGGTTGGATTGACTTCAGAATTAGGAGAACATCCCTTAAGTCTGCAGTGTAATGATGACTTGTTTGTGATTCGAGTCACCATTACAGTTTGTCCTTTGACCCTTTCCATAGTGTTCCGAGGCGCTGGATGTAGATCTCGTGACAGTTGCAGAGTGAGTAAGCATGTTACGACACGGATGAGTCTTCGTAATGTCGATAGCAATAAAGCATGAAGATTCGAGCAAGTGAGGTGTCAAAGTCAACACGGAGGTTATTCTTTCCAATCTTCATTGGATAGCCATGAGGATAGATATCAAGAATGGAGAGAACTTCAGTGCATCCACATTCATTTGTTCACCATGTCGTGATCTCGAAATAACATTAGCCAAAAGAACCAACATATCGAAAGACATAATGTTAGTCAATGTAAGGTCTTATTGTCTAGTTATTGAATGTATAGTGATAATGATTGTTACGAGTCCTAAGTCACTTGTATGTTCAATAGTTCAATGATATCGTGAAATGTTTCATGAGTTAGTTAACTTTAAGTTTTAAAGTTTATTTTATCACTTATTGTTCACAACATATCAAACGATTTAAGTTTATTAGTGACATTTTTGGATTCGTGATGATATGATTAGTTTATTTACAAGTTTGTACAAGTAACAATTCATCATGAAGGTCAATCCAGGTTGCGTAGTTTTGGAAAAGTTATGCGAGATGTGTATGACATATGCTTAGCGAGACTTACGCCGTAGAATCCTATCTTACGCCAGAAGAAATGTTACAGCGAGGAAAAAGAAACCTTATGCGAGATCTTATGCGAGGCATATATTAACCTTACGCGCAAGGCTACCGTAAGAGTTGACCTTAGCGTAGGGGTCATCGTTTACGCATATCCTTCACTGTGATACGCGTGAGTCCATTGTAGAACCTTAAGCGTAGAAGCTACGCGTGAAGACAAGTCTTCAAGATAACAATCTACGCTGAAGGTGATCCTTATGCGTAGATAATCAAATGACCTTGTAGGATCGATAAAACTATGATTTATGTGGTCTGGGAATCGGGAAGCTCAAAGAATGAATAAGACATGGTATTATTTAGATTAAAGTAAAGGGAAGATGTGTGTGTTTCTAGAGAAGAAGAAGAAATCACACACACTTGTTTACAACAAATGAACTTCCTACCCTCCTAGTTGGGACTAGGAGGGGTATATATACTTAGACAAGTTCAACTTAGCACAATTGACTAAACTAGTCCTTGTGAATGAGTAAAGAAAGAAACTAATGCAATTCCGTAATGACTTCACTTTAGCGAGGCTAACAATCTCTCCCCAAGTGATGTCATACGGGAGTTGCTTACAATGTTCCTACAAGCAAAATCAAATACAAAACATAAGCGCAGTGACTCAAGAGTGTCTTCACAACATCAAACTTCATGAATCTTCTCACCGCCATCTCTTCGATCAATAGGTTTCCCAAACAAATCGGCTCCAATTTTTGGTGAAGTTACCATTGGTGTTCAATCGAATCACAATTGTCCATACCATGATTTTTCAAAATCTCGGTTGTGTATTTAGCTTGATTTATAAAAATTCCACGAGGGACTGATGTATTTGTAAACCAAGAAAGAATTTTAGTTCCCCATCATGGACATTTCAAATTTGCTTTTCATGAGATTTTCAAATGTTTTGAAAGATTCGGATTAGTGGACCCAAAGATGATGTCGCCCACATAAACCGAACAATCAAAATGTCGTTTTGCATTTTGTGTAAACAAGGTAGGATCAACTGCTCCTTTGGTGAAATTGTTTTGATAAGGAAAGAGGATGATTCATCATACCACGCCTCTGAGCTTGTTTTAAACCATAGATTGCCTTTTGAGTTTGTAGACGAGTCTCGGATGTTCCATATCTATGAAGCCTTCCGCCGACTCACATACACTTCTTATTTCGTAGTTCCATTCAAGAACGTGGTCTTAATGTCCATCGATAAACCGTGATATTTTTGTGAGTCGATAGGCCAAGAATATCCCGATCGCTTTAGTCTAGCTACCGCCGAATGACTCTTCAAAGTCTATTCCTCTTCCTCTCGTATCCTTGGCCACAAGACGAGCTTTGTTGCGAATAACGGCCATTTCTTCATCCCGCTTGTTCTTCCATAACCATTTGAGATCGATGACGCGAACGCCAATTGGTCTTGGAACCTTTCCCATGAGTCATGTAGACGGTATTGAAGAAGTTCCTCTGCATTGCTTCTATCCATGCGGATCCGCCATTGCCTCGCGAATGTTCTTGGCTCGATATTGCTAATTGAGCAAAGGTAAATGCACAAGTCGCAATCGGTGGCAAGTTGACGCCTCGTCGAATGGCCTTGAAGGTTCACCAATAACTTGTTCAATAGGGTGGTCTTTGTCCACTTCGTAGTGAAGGATACCGTTGGTTATACGTATGCGAAGTTAGATGGTTCTCTTAAGCTAGAGGATGATTCACCGATTCCGTAGCAAACGGGTTTTCAAATAAGTCATCATCTAACGTTGCATCGTTTCTAGTTTTGGTTTTGCTCATCAACCTTTGGTAGAGGGTGCAAGAACTTGAGTAGATGTAGATGATGTTGATGGAGTTGGTGCATTGGTTTCGACCGTTGTAGATGCATCTTCTCGTTGGTGGTGGAGGATGATTTTGAGCGGGTGCAATGGAATGATGGTTTGATGCATTTGTCAAGTTTCACCATAGTATTCATCGAACATTAACTCAAAGAAATTCTCCCATTCTTGTTCTTTAGGATTGTCAAATGAAGTTGATTGAGCTCTTTGAGGTACGAGTCCCGAACCGATGTGTCCGTAAGTCCATTGCTTAGTGCGGGTTCTAGAGCGAGTCTCTCGTGAAGCCATATGTGAAAGTTCATCAAATTTCACATTCATCGTCTCCATGATCCTCCTAGTTCTCCTGTTATACACCCCGAATGCCCTCGAGTTATCTCAATATCCAATGAAGATTCCAATATCACCTTTTGCTTTAAGTTTTCCAAGATCTTCTCTCATCATTCGTAGGATAGCACAAAGCGCCAAACACGCGAAAGTAAGAGATATCGGTTTTCGTTGTTCACAATTTCATATGGGTTTTATTGAATCTTGGATGGATGAGGATCGGTTCGAGTGAAACAAGCAAAGGGCAACAAAGATCGCCCCATAGAAATAACGGTGCACTAGAATAAATTAGCATCGCATTTGAGCGCTTCCACAAGAGTTCTATTTCTTCTTTCAACTACCCCATTCTCATTGTGGAGTTCTAACAACCGATGTCGATGAGTAATTCCAACATCTTCAAAATAATCTTTTAACTCCCGATTTGTGAATTCAAAGGTCGTTGTTCTGCATTCTTACAACCCTCATCGGAGCTTGAAGAAGTACTTGAATGCGTTTTAAAGGTGATGATGATGCTCGGTGCTTCGCCTTTTGATCTCGTAAATTTAACCCATGTATATCTCGAATAGTCATCGACGATAACAAGAATATACTTTTTCCCATTAATGCTTTCAACTCTCATTGGGCCACATAAGTCCATGTGCAACATATGCAACCTTGCTTCGAGCTAGGTACGATTTGGGTTTATATGATGCTCTTTTGCTTTTCCTTGTTCGCATGATGGACATAAGTGATCCTTGGTGTATTTGAACTTTGAAGTCCATCGACGATGTTGTCTTTGGCAAGATTGTTGATGGTGTCAAAATTGAGATGGATAACCGTCTCGCGCCACAACCAGGACCGTGTTCCGTATGCTCGTGTCATAAGACATATTGGTGATGAAGAGGCCATTTGGTTAATGTCGATAGCATACAAGTTTGTATCACGATTCCGATTAAGAGATCGGTGCCATCCAAGTTTCTAACGAAGCAAGCATTTTCCTAAAAGCAACCTCTAAATCAGATCACGTAATCGCCCGATCGAGAACAAATTGTGTCCCAACCCTTCGACATAGTAAACCCGAGTGATCAAATAATTTCCAAAGGTAGATCTCCATAACCCATGATAGCTGCTACATGATCATTTCCAAACGTACGGTTCCTATGAATTTCGAACTAAATTGATCAAGAACTCAGATTTCGGTCATGTGCTTGGAGCAACCCGAGTCGACGATCCAAAGACATATTTCGATAACCCGCCAATAATGAAGAAGAAGATTTTGGAAACCGCTTTGATTTTGGTTCCTTTGGGTTAGAGGTAAACTCGATCACACTCATAGAAGTCATCAATTGGTAAGACAGTGCATCACTCATTCTACCATTCTCGGTGTGAAAGTTCTACCGTGGGTTTCAAATGTCATCCCTAAAGTAAACATTATGCTCCCTATCGCAGTGTAAAGCCTAAGTCTCGTGACTAGTCTTCCTATTCTTTAGCATAAGTTCTTTTGGGAACATTCTTCTTAACAAAGCTTAACAATCTCATTCTTAGAAACACAATCATCATGAACATTAGTTACGATTTCTTGCAAGTTAAACAACCAGATTCAATGATTCATTAAACTTAGCAGATTTCATAGGTTCATTACATTCAGATGAAATGTCTTTCTTATTACAAAGCGGTAAATTCTAGTGTGTTCTTCTACTTTCTTCTCTTTATTCAAGCGACTACTCTTAGAGGCACGCGAGACTCTATTGTTCCTTGTATTGCTCTTAGGCTTTAGTCTGCTGCTCCTAGAGGTGCTTCCTAGTCTGTAGAAGGTAAGGCACATTCATTAGGATTCACATTTTTATCTAGAGAAGTGGTTTCACTTTTCCTAGTCTCTTTAGAGTGCTTTTCCAAACTTATGTCGTTTGTTCCATATGTTTTAGATGTGGAGCGCACGATTAGTGGTACTCATCTTAAAAAGTCCAGAGCTAAAACTTTGGGTTTCTCGATAACCGCTTTTCCCTTATCAACATTTTGTTTAGGCAAGGCGGTGGAGTGACTGGTTTTGATGAAACATTTTTCTCATTGACTTTTGGAGGAGGCATAGAAGCAGACATTTTGGTTTAAAACCGGTTTGGGAACATTTGCTTTCTCCGCAGTCAATGGTTTTGTAATCACGTTTCCACTACCTTTCCTTTTTGACTTTCCATGAGCCCTCAAAAGATCATTTTCGCTTTCATGTCATTGTAGGCACGCCATACGACAGCTTGTCATACTTGCATTCCCGCTTTTGATCAAGTTGTTTAAAATATGAGATATTTTCTTTTCAAGTTTCATAAGAGCTTTTCATATTTTGAAACAATTTCGAGGTCTCGATCGAGTCTTTCATGATCTTCAATGTAATATGTTTGCAAAATGATGGACATAATATCGAGTCGAACATCTTCAAGAGAGAGTCATTTAAAGTTTCCAAACTTTGATTTGTTCAACATACTATTAGCTTGCTTTACTGTGGATTTATGATCCTTGACAAAGTCGATTGTTTCTTTCAAAACGCTTGTTCAAATGAATTACCCTTGCACCGATGGCATTCACCGAGGGCAATTTGAGTTTCAAAAACTTTCTTTGTTCGATGTCAAAACTAGAGAACCGCTTGTTAGGTGTAATAGTGGTTTTAGTTTTAACAAATTGTCTTGAAGATCCACAATTCTAGTTTTCACATTGTCTAAAATACTTCTCGCATCACTTGTGTTAAAAGGATTGTTTGAAGACATTTGTTCAATGTTCGAAAGAGATTTTGAGACTTCTACTTGGTTTTGAAATGATTTTGAAACAGTGTTGACTCTTTGTTTGAAACACTTGTTGTGATGGAGAACTTTGACTTTTCTTTTGATTAACAAAAGTAATTCCGTTAATTTTGTTCCATTTGTTATAATCAATAGGTTTGATTTCGGATTCTTTTGTTTCATTTTTTGATCTACTCTCCTCGATAGTTCCAACGCTTCAAGAGAATCACGACAGCTATGGGTTTATGCAAAACATTTCCATTGTTTAACACATTCTGAGATTTTTGAGCTTTCTTGAGGAACGAAGAAGGGTCGTTACCAAGTGCCATTCTATTATTAGTATGAAAACGCGGATTTACTTGATTAGAAAGCATCTTGATTGTTTGAGCAGAATGACCCGTTTTGAGAAGCAAATTTTCCAAAGTTTGGATTTTCTCATTTTTATCAAGAATTTCATCAAGAAGAGAATCTTCGCTTTGAAAAATCATGATCAACCGCTTCTTCTTTTTCAAGATCGAAAACTTTGCTTTTGTTTAGAAAGTTGGTCATTTAAATCGAAATTTCCTTGTTTAAAGATTTAATTTTTAAGTTCAAATTCACATCAAGTGTGTTATACTTGATTTGCAAAAGTTGTTCTTTAGAAACCAAATTTCGATAACCAATTTCTAATTTCGATTCTTTGTTTTTCCGAAATTCAAAGGCTTTTATGTTCTCCTTGTAACTCTCAAGCTCACGTCAATTTAGCATTCATGCCTTAACATCGCGATTGACCTTTTAACTTTCTCAATTTCGATGCCACGCTTGTTGATTAATGATTCAAAATAAGCACGTGTTTCCTCATCGCCTCAAGATTTTGTGCCACACGCCTCCACTAGGATCCACATCCGAGTCTCGTAGTTAGTATTGCTACAACCGGATTGTCCATGTATGTATCATAAGTAGGTGTCTTGGCGTCTGTAATCTTGTCGTCATGAGTAAACAAATCAAATATGACATTGTTATAGCATGGATCAATGATTGGTACCTCGATCTCGCGTTGGCGTCATAGATGTGGAGGTGCGTCGAGTCGTGGTCGCACTTAGTCTCCTCAAGATTTGCCATGAAGATGCGGTTTGCATTGAGTTCCTCGAGGTCTTCCAATTCATCCACAATAGCGAAGAAATCATTTTCCTCAAGACTCAACTGTAATCCCGCCGCTTGCTTATCTCGCTAACAAAGCGTTTTTCAAGAAAATCACCGCCTTCTTGTGCGGTTTAGTGGGACGATTTCTTGCCATGTGACCCACTCCTTGACAGCTTATAACACTTAACCCGATTACCCCGATTCACATTTCCATAATTCCCAACGATCGAGCCGCAACATTCCATTCTCGATTTCCCACCGCCGATTCCCAACATTCTCGACCCATCGATTCCTCGATTCGAACCACCGATTACCCATGCGAAATCCAAGAGTATATCCTCGCCGATTCCCAATAACTCCAACCATTTGACCTTGATGACCCATATTCACACCGGTGTGCAACTTGCCTGCTATGTAGTGTTTGATGAAATCCTTTGGTTGTTGTTAGTTGGTGTGGAATAGCGACCTCTCAATGCTTTTCCCAAGAATGCAAATGCTTGTGATAAAGCTTCTTCTTGTTCCATTTCAAGATCGCGATTCCTTGTTCCTGTAATGTTGTTGTTCGTGGATAGTTTTGTTGTTGTGGAATGTATTGTCGCAAGTTGTTGTTAGTGGAAGATGATGAAGGTTGTTGTTGTGTATTCACCGGAGTTTGAGTCTTAGCAATGAGTGCCAATGGATCATGATTCTTTGCTAATCTTTCTTGCTCGACTTCATTCACTTCACTTGGTTTTGTTTCGTAAAATCGCTGAGTTGATCAAAGTTCACTTGATGAAGATCTTTGTTTGGTTGACAATAGTGACATATCGTCCCCATTCTTCCGGTAGATTGTTCAAGAACTTGATGTTGCTCACGATAGTTCGGGTGTCAACTTGTTTCGATCACTCATTCATTAAAGTGCAAAACCTTCCATAGTAGGATTCAATGGATTCTCCGGAGTAGATGTAAACTTCTCCCAAGCGTTAGCAACTTGTTCTCTGTGTCTTGTTGACCAATTTCGCCCATGACAAAGTCGCCTAACACGCTCCCACATATCGAAAGCGGTTTCACAACCTGCTCACAAAGAAGAAAGATGTCTCTTGGTAAACCCAGGTTGATAATATGAATTGCCATGTCATCTCGCTTTCGACTCTTCTTCGATCCTCTTCGAGTATTCCGATTCTTTTGAAGACGAAAAAATGGTGGGACGGGAGGTGTTGCATCAGCATTTCGTGGTCTTGGACTTGTCGAGGTATGAAGGGTCCATCCCGAATGGATTTGATCATCAATTTTCCATTAGGTTTTGTCTTGATGTAACGAAGCATTCGACTTGTCCATTGAAGATAACCACCTTTTTCCAACATAGAGGACGGCCGCACCACCGCATGAATGTCTTGTTGAGTTGCCATAGATGAAGGTATGATCGGATAAAGTTGATGTAGGATCGATTCAACGATAAAGGAGTTGTGGTTGATGATGATTAAGCTCAGTTGAGGTGTTTCCGAAAGTCGTACTCGTAACCTTGGTTCTTAAAAAAATTTTGCCCAAAATTTGAAATTCACTATAAAAATCAATTCTAAGGACGTATGAAAAATTTGAGTTATGACAATTTTGACGCAAAATTTGACCCAAAATTTGAATTTAGGCCCAAAATTTGAATTTTGACCAAAATTTTCACACTTAAACCAAAATTTGAATCTGTAAAAATTGAACGTTTAGTCTCCTCAAAAATTTAAATTTTACTCAACTTTTCCCGCCAAAATTTTTTTTTAGCTTATGAGTAGAAAGAGAGTTAGGCGTAGAAACACAAGTTACGAGTAGGATAAGGTTATGAGTAGACGAGGCTTAAGCGTAGGATCTTATGCGTAGGAAGCTTATGCGTAGAAACCTTAAGCGTAGGAATCCTTAGGCGTAGGAATCCTTAGGCGTAGGAAATTCTTATGAGTAGAAAGTATCTTACGCGTAACCTTAAGCTTATGCGTAGACAAAAAGTTACTCGTAAACCTTACGCGTAATTTTGAAGTTATGCGTAGAGTTACTCGTAAGCTTTTAGCTTATGCGTAAACTATGGTTAAGAACCAAAATCCTTTACATCGTCACAACAGAAGAGATATCCACAAGTCAAGTGTTCCACAAACTTATCCAAGTGAGGAAGCACCGAGTCACCGTTAGAAAGCACGAAGATTCTTCACCAAAAGTTACGAGTAGAACACTATGCGTAGTTGACTTTCACTGAGTAGAACTAGGTTTTGACCTACTCGTAAAAAATTTCCAATGATTCAAACAATATCTCTTGCACGTAAATCCTTAAAAACACTCGAATAACCCAAAATGTAGACCTTTTTCACCCAAAGTGCCTAGAAAAGTTACGAGTAGAAATGACCAATAAACCAAATACGAGCTCAAAACTTAACTAAAACGCGTAAAGCTTCGAACTTTTGCAAAAACTGAAACTTTAGCACCAAATAAACCTTAAACCACAAGAATCTTGAATTTTAAGTGCAAAAATTAAAGCTTTAAGCTTGACAAAAACGTAAAACGAGAGATTTTACAGAACCCTTCAAAACAAACACAAACACTCCTAAACCATTGTTAGGCGATTGATACCAATTGTAGGACCTTAGATATATCAACCTTATCACTTTACCAAGCAAACCCAACACGTATACAAGTATACCCACGTGAAACAAACACAAACAAAGCTTAGAAATAAGATGAGAAAGATGGTGACTTGAATGATATATAAATTCAGTATATGTGAGAGTTTAAGATATAAACAATAAGTTGTATATTCCTCGAGAGAGAAAATACACACACACACACACTTTTACACACCCTCAAATGACCATTTGAGGGTATTTATAGTACAAGCAACTTAAAACCCTAAAGGCTTTGCTTGGGCTTTTCGTGGGTTGGACATGGGCTTGGGATGCTTAAGCTTATACAAGGCTTAGCATACGCAGTAACATTTAACCAATTAGATTAGCCCAGTCCACGAGCCCGTTGACTATTCTATCACGATATCTAACACACATTATAAAGTTCCTAAACGTGAATGACCATCACTTCTAATAAAACTATTAAGGCTAACAGTTAAAGATATTTTTGGGAAAGAATGAGGTTTTCAAAAAGTTGCTCCCCCTCAATATGTGCATCGAGATTCGAAAGTGTTTTGCACATATAAGGGAAAACCTGCACATTGAAACAAATCAATCACGTTTCAATCCTTTTGGGTTTGATATAGATGCTCCCCCTCAACATGTGCATGGAAAATTTGAAATCGTTTGGCACATGTAGGGAGGAGAGCTTGTAAATCACAATAAAACTATTTATCGAATTATTAGTTTAAATCCAATTTAAATCACAGATTCTCCCCCGATCACAATTTTCAAATCATTTGAGATTTGTGATCTCTATAGATTTGAATTGTTTTTGAAATCTTTTGAGGAGAGTTGTGACTTGCTTGTGAAAACATTTAACCGATAAGGATCAAATTTGAGACTTTAAACTCCAACGATTAAACATGCTTGAATATTTTTTGAAAACATGAAATAAGCCTTGGTCTGAACCAATTGTATGACAAATAACCTTTAGATTTAATTGAAATAATTATCCCCCTCAATCATTGACATAAGTTGTTGATTGAGATAGAGATTTTGACAAATGTCAAGTCTAGATGATTTTCAAAAATTGAGTCCAGTTATTTTTCAAAGCTATTAGTTTTCATTAGTTAACAAATATTTTCAAGAATTTATAGAAGGAAAATATTTGGGAAGGAAACATTTGTCCTTTTAGTGACAAACATTAGATTTAAGAATCGAGCCCGATATTTGAAAAATAAGATAAAGCATGGCTCGTTTTTCTTTTAAAAACGGGTTATAGATGTAAATGACTATAAGCCTTTTGTTTTACATTCTCTCATTTTTATTTATTTATTTTTTAATATGTACATTCAACTTCATCCAAAGACCTGCTTTCACTCTTTGAATGACAACACAAAGACCAGATGAAATCGAATAAAGGAAAGGATGAGAAAAATATTTTAGCTTTTTCAAAGATTTTCCGATTTTTATGGATTTTGAAATTTTATATTTTTCTATTTTATTTTGAGGGTTTTATAATTTTGTATTTTGCTTTTTGAAAAGATATTTACAAGAGATAGATGAAGAAAACATTTTACTCCTCGTCTTCCTCTTGAAGACGTTTGAGTGTTTCGGTTGTAGACTCGTTAGACTAAGTCGTGGAGGATAAACTCAAAACGTTTTCTAGGAAGAGCTTTGGTGAAGATGTCGCTAATTGGTATTCAGGTCCTCACAAAATAAAGTTCCACCACACCGCTCTCCACTTGCTCCTCGATGAAATGATGTCGAATGTCGATATGCTTTGCTCTTGAATGTTGAACGTTGTTGCATGAGAGAGCAATGGCACTTTTGTTATCACAATATGAGAGGATTTTGTTGAATTCAAAGCAATAGTCGATAATCGATCTCATCCATAGGATTTGAGCACAACAAGATGACATAGCTATGTATTCACCTCGATAGGATATAGAAGTACTCATTTGTTTCTTTGAAGACCACTCACAAGCTTATCACCCAAAACCGAGCACCTCTAGACGTGCTTCGACGCGGTATCTTGACATCCCGCATGGTCGCAGATTCGCATAGGTCGTTAGTGACATACCGGTGTTCTTGGGTACCAAAGTCCCATGTTGATGGTTCCTTGAGATACCGAAGACCCGCTTAACCGCTTCAAGGTGCTTTTGGTAGGCTTAGCCCGGTATCTAGCACATAGATACAACGAATGTAATGTCCGCCCATCGGGCAAGAAGGTACATCGTGACCCAATCATACTACGATAATCGGCCTGGTCTACCATGATCCCAGAGGTCCTCATTCGCTTTATTACGCCCACCATGGAGTGTCAACAGGTCACAAGAATCAAATCCAAATTTCTTTAAAATCTCATTAGCATATTTAGATTGATTGATAAAAATGCCTCTAGGACTTTGCGAAATTTGTAATCCTAAGAAAATGGCATTTGTCCCATCATTGACATTTGAAATTTGGAGCCCATCTCCTTAGAAAATGGTCACATTCATTGGGGTCACCGAGGCAAAAATAATATCATCAACATAGATTTGAACATGAATTAAGTGTTTCGACTCGACCGTGAACAATGTTGGATCAATCGCTCCTTTGGTCAATCCAAGAGATAGAAGAAACTTTGATAGCGATCGCACCATGCCCTTGGAGCTTGCTTCAAACCGTAGAGAGCCTTCTTCGCGACGTATATGAGTAGGATGATCCGATTCACAAAACCTTCAGTTACCGACGATACAACTTCTTTAAGATCTCCATCGAGAAAAGCCGCCTTTACATCCATCCGATAGACTACCATGTTCATACTTGCAACATAGTCAGAAGATTCTCGATTGCCTCGATGCGCAATCGTAGCAAATGATTCTTCAAAGTCAATACCCTCCTCTTGATGGTATCCTTTTGCAACCAATCGAGCCTTGTTCTTTAATACATCACCATGCTCATCAAGTTTTACTTGAAGATCCACTTTAGAGCAATGATCATAGTACAATCGTGAGCAGTGTACTAATTCCATACATCTAGTCGATCAAACTCATGAATTTCTTCTTGCATGGCATTGAACCATTGTCTTCATTCATGGCGCTTTAACGCCTTTTGGTTCGATCTTAGAGAGTACGGAGTTGAAGAAGCACCATAAGACATCGCTGCAAGTTGTTTACGAGTGGATATCAAGTAGAGGGTTTCCAATGATGTTGTCTAATGAATGGTCATGTGTCCATTTTCTAAGGTGTTCATGTGGTTGTTGTTGAGGAACCAAGTAGTAGTCGCTTTCTCCCGATGAAATGGTTCGATGATGGTTCAGAGCAAATATGTTCTCAAAGGAGCATCTTCAAGAGTAGCAAAGGGATTATCTCCATCATAGGTGCCGTAAACAATTCCATGATGTACACTGATGATTGAGGATTTGATGATGAGACAGAGTGATCAAGCAGCGCTTCTGACTCAATGACATAGAAACCAAGGGTTATCTACGCGATGTGGTTAGGAGCGCCTATGTTGATGGATTTGATGATCATTAGCAATTGGCTTATAGTGTTCATCAAACATTGGATCAAACAATTTCTTCAAATGATCTTCAAGGAGGTACATAAGGAGTTCTTGGTGAGATATTTTATACAAGAGAAGAACTAATGGGACTACTTGATGAAGGTTGTGATACGGGTCCGTAACTTGATTGTCCGGAGCCATTTGCCCGCATACCATCAAACGTGAGGTGAATAGTTTCCATGATATCTCGGTTCTTTTGTTGTAGATTCGTAACCCTTCTTATTTGATGCATAACCCACAAAACTCCAATGTCCGCTTTAGCTCTTAATTTTCCTAAATCTTGACCGTCATTCGCTTGATAGTACAAAGCACCAAATACACGAAGGTAGAGAGATCAATTGTTCGCTTATGAACAAGTTCGTATGGAGTTTTGCATTAGTGGTGTGTATGAGGAACGATTTTGGGTGTAGCAAGAGGCAATGGTTTCACTCAAAGAAACATTAGAACCTTTCGAGTATATTAGCATTGTTCTTGCAGCTTCAACAAGGGTCTCGATTGCCTTCAACTACACCGCTTTGTTGAGGCGCGTGGAATACTTTTTGATTATCGATTCCAATGCTTTCATAAAATTAACTTAGGTTTTTGTTAACAAACTCAAGGCATTGTCTGCTCGAATAATTCTAACAGCCTTGTTAAGTCGAACCAAGTCGCTTGATAAGTTTGATGATGACATCCGAGTTTCATCCTTTGTTCTCAAAAACTTAACCCAAGTAAATCGAGAGTAGTCATCAACAACGACTAAAACATATTTCTTCCCATTTATTGTTTGCACTCTCATTGGTCCGCACAAATACATATGAAGGGTATGAAGAACTTCCATAACCGAGTTTGCGTTTGGGTTTGTGGGCATATTTTTGCTTTTTCCCAATTGGCATGCCGAACAAAGATGATCTTTTCATACTTTAACTGGGTAAGCCTCTTACAAGGTCCTTTTGGAAAGATCATTAATGGTGCCAAAGTTCAAGTGATTGAGACGACGATGCCATAACGATGACTTTGTTTTCAAGCCTTTGACAACAAGTGATTGAGAAGACTTCATCATGTCTTCGATAGAGATGGTGTAAAGATTTGAACCCGTGTTCCTCTTAAAAGTTCCACACCATCAAGTTCTCTAACCAAACAAGTATGTTTTCTAAAAGCCACATCTAGATCGAATCACATAATTGACCAACCGAAACAGATTATGACAAAGACCTTCTACATAATATACCCCGGAGATTACACTATCACCAACAACATAGTCTCCATAACCCATAATTGCACCAAAATGGTCGCTCCCTAATCTAACAATCCCGATGAATTTACTCACGGTTCATGAGCAGCGAGCGATCTCCAAATATATGTTGGAACAACTGAGTCCGTGTACCACGTAACGATTTGAACGATCCGCAGCTGAACATGATAAGAATGGATAATCGATAATTGGGAACCCCATGTAATAATGGGTTCCACTTGGTTAGACAAAGAGATTGGAACAACCACATCGTAAACCGAGTCAATAAAATCATTAGTGGTAGGTGTCGGGCTAGTAGAAACAAGAGATCTATTCAAAGCATGTTCACTTAAAGGTATAGTTCGCCAAGGCATCCATTTCCTAATGGGCATTGACTTAGAAAATTTAGGACACAACTCATTAAGATTAAATTTATGCCAAGAGGTATCCATTGATAACCTATATTACTAAATTTTCTTCCTGGTTTCCAATGTTTTCTAACCTTCTTCCGCCTTTGCTTTCTAGCCTTCTTAGCTTGATTTTTGGCATTAACAATTTTAACTGGCATTTAACAAAGATTAATCAAATCATTCACACCACATTCATGATTAGTAATGTAAACCAAGCAATCATCATTACATGTTTTGCCAAAAGTAGCGTAATCTGCATTAAATACAACATGCTTAGAGCTAACACTAGAGTCAACACGATTCGCTTTATTCAAATTCTCCCTAAGATGATCTTCTACTTTCTTCCATCGAACATTCCTAGCTTGCAAGGTCCTATAATTCTTTGTGTTGCCTTGAGGCTTTGACCCGCCGCTTTGGTGTCACTTTCTACTCTCAGAGGGAATGGGAACATTAGTTGGTTTTGCTACTTTTGCAATTCAGTTTAGAAGTGCCTGGATCCGAGTGCTTGAAGGTACATTAAAATTCACTTTCTTAATATCGGGCATAGAATGGGTTGCATACTTATCACTAGGCATGGAACAAGGCATCACAACTTTATCTTTCTCACATAATGATTTAGGACATGTTGCTCTTAAACATTCTAACAGCTCCTGAGATCATTTGGCCTGAATGCACGCAAACCTAATTTCACTATCAAGGGGCTTATTTATGAAATCCTCTTCTACAATCTCACGGAGACATTCTAGACTATCCTTACGATGAAAGAAATAGTTATGAAACACAAGTTCGTTATTTCTAAGATGAGGAGGAATGTATTTAACAGATACAGTATATTTAGAGTCTGCAGATGACTTTGATGCAACATTATCATTAAAGACAAGTGGCATTTTCCCTTTTACCTGACTCCTCAGATTCTCAATTTCCTTTTGTAAAGAAGTTATTTTTTCATTGTTCTTGTCACGAGTGACTTTCATTGAATCATATAACTCTTTAAAGTGTCGCTTAACTTTTTCATTTTCTTCTAGAAAACTCTCATTTTCCTTTTGTAAAACATTAACCAAGTTTTGAAGATGAAAAGTTTGAGAACACCGAGAATCTAAAGGAGGAGACATTTGGGAGCCAATATATTGTTCTTTTCACCCTTTAATTGTGAAATTTAGGCTTTCAATTTTCTAGTTGTGTTACAAGTTGAGCTTGAATATGTTCACACGCTTTGTTTATTTCAAAATCGCATCAAACTCGAACATTTGAGGATGTCTTGATGTTTGAGGTTTTGACATTTTCTTTGAGATGTTGATATTTAGTTGCAAATCAAAATGTTCAACTTCTAGCTTAGAAAGATGTTTTACCAAATTATCGTGATCATCCCCGGTCAATTTTCTCATTTAGTTTTGAGTTTTGTTTTCAAGCTTAATGACACGATCATGGGAAACTTTCACAAAGAATGATAATTCATGAAATTGAGAAGCAAGATTAGAATGCTTAGTAATAGTATAAAACACATCTTGAGCCACACAACTCAATACTAAGTTCTCATTTAAGATATGCATATTCTTCCTTTCAATTTCATTATATTTGAGTTCCCTGCTCATAATCATTGACCTCAACTATCATTGCATCAAATTCTTTTCCATTTCTTTAATATCCGAGTTAATCCCTTTTGGAGACTCTCAAATTGAACTTTTAATTGTCTAAAGAAAGGTATGACCTCAATTAAATAGCATTCTTTAGTTTGCTCAAACCCTTTCCCTTCGCTATCCCCGTAGGTGTGATTCTCTTCACACGCCTTCTCAAAATCAACTAATAGTTGATAAACAACATACAGGTGATTAAGGTCTTGCTATTAGTGGAAATAGTTCTAGGAACTAAATGCATTGGTGTATTCGAGGATATACATGAGTCGCAGCACTTTCCTGTGGGAGTGTTTGTTTCAACAAGTACATTTGCTTTTTGCTTATCCATGTCTTTCTTCCAAAAATTTGTTATGGGGTTAGTTGAGTTTGAGGCTTAAACATGTTCGTGGAGATCCGATTTTCTTTGTGTAATCATGGGGTTTGATCGTTATGTTTTTCTTTTACACTCGTGCTCTTTTAGCTTCTTATCCATTTTCTCCCTAGAGGCATCTTCTAATTTTCTATCATCTTCCGTGCTTCCAATACATGATGGTGTTTGCCTAGGCTTGAGGATCTCATTACCATCATATACAATTGTATGGAAAGCTTTAGCCTTTTACAATACTCTGGATTTGGCTCTCTACAAGGGGAACACTATGCTTATCGCTAAGACTCGTGCTTAGTGATCATGTGAGCATTCGAATGGTATTTCCTTGTACGCACAACTTATTTTCAAGCTTGTTTTTCAAAGTTTTAGATTGGAAAATCATTCAAAAGTTTTGATTCCTTAGCATTAAATTCTTGTTTAAGCACTTTAACATTATCTTCGAGTTCTTGTTTTGCTTAAAAGTTTTAGAAAACTTTTCTTGTAAGGAGTTTAACTCTTGTTTTAACACTTCTTCTCTAAAATTACTTTTTCTAATAATTGTACGATTTGGTCATCCATTTCTCGCTCACGGTAGTTATCTCAAACTTAGCACGTTGTTCATAAATGGCAACTTGTTCTTTATACGCATTCGCCTGTAGATAATAGAATCATCGGGGCACATGCAAAGGTATTCATAAAAACATAGTCATCATTGACGCAGAAGATGCATCACTTGGTACAATTTCACTTTCACTTTGTATCACATATTGATCATATGAGACAATATTACTATTTTCCACATTATCAATATCTAATTCATAAGTTTCATGAGATTGTACTGTTATGTATCTTTTGCTCATCAACTTCATCGATAGTTTTAATACCGAAATGATTGAATCTTTGATGGACCAGCCTGTTGTGGTGATGAAACCTTTGAGAGACCATTGGAGAAATGCTAGCCATGAAGATTGTCTAGCAAGAGGTTCATCATCGACATCGAGTCAAATGCATCACAACAAGAACTTGAAAGGCATTTTGATGATTGTGACCTATTTCCGAATTGGTCGCTCATCCACATCTCGCATCATAGGTTTTGGCATTTCTCAAGAAGAAACAAAGAACTCTTCTTCATCCAAAACACCCACGCCCCGAGCTTGTACCAAGAAGATCTTGTCTCTCAAATACTCGCATTTTGAGGACGTTTGGAGATGTGCGCCTTGCAATATGTCCATCACCACCACAGCTTGTAGCACTTGATTGGCTTTGCTTGTCCTTGATTTGCATTGCTTCCACGATTCTCGATTAGCCACATATCCTCCACCACCCAGATTTCCATAACTCGCTCCAAGATTTACAACTCGCCCAATCATCCCTTGTTCATATCGCCTTCCTTGCACATTTCGCACCACTACCTTTCCATCTCTCGACAAGAGCTTGATTGTGTGGATTGGATGTCATTATGAGGTTATTGTTGGTGTGTGGGTGGAATTTGATTTTGACTAACCATGAGAGATAATTGATTGATGAAGTTTTCCATGACCGTGTTTGAGTCCTGAGGCTTATATGTCGGATCAGAATGAGCTTGTAATTACCATTACCCGTGGGTATGACTTGAGAAGCTTTGGTGGTAATTCCTACATTGGTGTAAAAGGTCATTGAATCATTTGACGAACTTGCTTCTCCCTGCTTAGATTTGAACCGCTTCAAGAATCATTCGCTCAAACATAGCATGTCTCTCATTCTCAAGGTGAATGCATATAATTGCTCATAGTTAGTGTTCCTCAAACCCTTAGTTAACTTGGATGTAGTGACAAATTTGTGCCATTCAGATTCATGTTGTTCACAAACTTTGAATTTAGCCGAATGTTTGGCATAGTCATTTTGATATTCCTCATGTCATTCACAAGCTTGTGGAACCTCACGTAATATTCAAAGGACACTTTCCCGGTATCATCTTAAAGTGCTCAAAGTCATCATACAATTGTGATTTTGCCTTCTTTAGTTAATTCGTAACCGAGAGAAGCATCTTGACATTGTCCCAAACCGCTTTGGCTTCAGTGTTGTGATTGATTAACTTGTAGATGTCTTTGAAGACCTCAAGTATAATGTTTGAAGCCCCGATATCAAGATCATATCTCTTTTTCTCCTTATCATCGAGCTCATCATACGCCTTTGCCCCGTCCAAACCTAAGATCACTATTCCATCCGCAGCAGCTTCAGTGTGTCTCTTGTAGTCTCAACTGATAAGGTCCTTCATCAATTGATTTGAGAATGTTGACCCCATTTTCCTTTCCCAAACAATACAACCTAATTCGCTGAGCCCATGAGTCATAGTCGCTATGTCAAGCATGGGTGGACGAGTATCCGATCCACCGCTTGAACGCCCCTCACCATAGAAGAGATGATTGTAGGCACATTGGTAGACATGATTACGATTTCACGGCATTTTATAACTCTATGATTAAATCGAAATAGATTCTTTCACGGATTTTACTAAATCAAGAGAAAACCGATCGTAAACAATAAGTAATCAAGTCGCTATAAACCTTGAAGACAAGTCGCTAAGTCACCAAGTCGCTAAGTATACAAGTCGCTTTAGTGGACAAGTCGCTAGGCTCACAAGTTGCTAGAGTGACAACTCGCTAGAAGCACAAGTCGCTAGTGATACAAGTCGCTAGACACAGGTCGCTAAAGTGACAACTCGCTAAGTGGACAAGTCGCTTAAGAACAACTCGCTAGACTGAACAGTACGACCACTACTTTGTACTATATGTCGCTATGTCTCAAAAGACAAGTCGCTAGGGCACAAGTCGCTTCCCACAATAAAGTCAAGTCGCTAAAGATTGTAAAGACAAGTCGCTAAGTTGACAAGTTGCTACCCGAAATGGTACAGCCACTACTTTGTAATATTTGTCACTTTGTCTCAAAAGACAAGTCGCTAGTGCTCAAGTCGCTACCACAACAACTACAAGTCAATAACATCGATACAAGTCGCTACCAAGAATACTATTCCGAGACTCAAGTCACTAGCTAGAAAAGTTCAAATGCAACACTTTTAAATTCAAAACTAACCCAACCACAGTGATTCAAGTTTTCGAAATCAAAACCCAAGCACTTACAATGATTCTAAACACAAAAGTACACTCAAAATCAAAACTTTAACACAAGAAATGATCCAAATGATGCAAATACTACTAAACTTTTTCAAACCCAAAAACCATATAAAACCACTAGAAATCCAAGAACATGTAAGAGAGATGATCAAACCATGGCTCTTGATACCATTTGTAACATATTGGATTTCTCAAACACATCAAACCATGATCATACTAGGCGTACACTTTGAGGTTTTTAGAGAGAGAAAGTTTAGAGGTTTGGGAACTTAGTGAGAGAAGGTAAAAGTATTATTATGAGCTCCAACCCTTTACCTTGAGAAGTAGAGGGTATTTATAGTATCATACATAAACGCCACCTACGGGCTGTGGATCAAGCATACAGTGGGTAAAGACCCGTCCGTCCTCCACGGTGTTACTAAACTAAATTATAACTAACAATAAATAACTACGATTACGAGCTTTCTAATAATTACATATAATTGAGGTGACCGACACTTTAATAACTGAATTTACTAAATCCTAGCATACATGTTTTAGTGTTTTATGTGAAATCTTAAGTGTTAGAAAACTATTGGCTCAAACTATTTACGTATTTTATTTGTTTCGTTAAAATGATTTTACGTTTGTTATCGACAAAACATTAGAAGATCGTAAAATATAAATAAACGTTTTACGGCTTATTTGTATTAACAATCTCCCTTTTGTTGATGATAAAACATAAAATTATTTTAAGGAAAAGCTAAAATTGTAAAGGTTTGAATTTGTAGTTTTACTTTCTTCTCCCTTTTGTCGAAACAAAAGAGCTTCGAAGGAAACTAACACATTATTTTAAGAAAACATGTGAAAAATAGAAAGTAAGAAAAGTAGAGAGCAAGTAACGGAAAGGATCTCGTCTTAAATCCCCTTGACGAGTCCATCCCTATGTGAGGGCCAAGAAAAATAATACTAAGCTAGTTCATTTGCAACTAAGTTTGCAAAAATTTCGCCTAAGTGACGAATATGCTCCCCTTGATGATTGCAACTTTGCAAAGGGACGCCATGAAATGTAATCCTAATATTGCAAGTGATTTGGCAATGTATTGCTTTGACACAAAGCTCCCCTAGCTTTAGGGTGTCAAAGTCTTCATGTGTAAATTGAATAACTACAAAACAAAGGTTAAAAAGAAGTATAATGCATAATTTTCTCAAATATGACTCAAGTTAGTAGAAAAATAGTTTTTCGTCTTCACGGATCCCACGGTTCCCTCCTTGTAGGGATCCGCTCAGGCAAATTTCGTGGATCCGTCTGGTCGATGACTAAATTCAAGAATGGTGATATAACAAATAATGTTAACATCAAAGTGAGATATGTATTATACAACATAATCATATACTTAAAAATATAGCAAGTAGCATGTAATTTCATTTAATAAAACTAGAGGTATGATATACATGACTTTAAAACTAAGAAAATGATCGATACATGACTTGGAATTACTAGACTTATCTAAGTAACGCTGATACTAGAACACCACTAAAATCCTCTAGCTCAAGTTTGTTTAGGTTTAATCGCCGAAACGCTCGAGGAGGTGATAGAACATGAAACGTTGATCTTCCCGCATTTCATGTATCGTAATTTCAACATGTTGACAATGATAACAATCTTTGTCATGGCTAGGTAGTGGTGGTGGAATAAAAGAAATTGCTTGATGCGAAGGATCAAGTGAAGCGGGTTGAGGAGCCTCAAAAGATGGAGGGATTGGTGGAGGTGCATTTGAAGATGGCTCGACCAAGAATAATGGTGGTGGTAGAGAAGTTTCAACTTCCATGTGGTCGGGTGGTTGACTTTGATAGTTTCTCATAATCCAAATGGGATTATTTGATGGTGACGGCGAAAAGGAAGCCGGAGCTAGTGTTGACTCAACACCTTGATTTTGTACCATTATTCCTCCTAATGAGGAGAATGTTACCGGTGGAGGAGGATGGGACGGCCTAGGAGGCAAATCCTCTAGATTGTAGAGATGTGGTGATGAAAGTGGAGTTGTGAATGAGATAGCTCTAGGAACCAATGGTGATGGTTTAGTGGAGATGGGATTGTTTGGCTTAGGAGGTATGGTGGTGTTTGGCATAGGTAGTTTTGTGGGTACTATCCTTTTAGGGATTGGTTTGATTGGTGGAGGAGAAATCCTTGCATTTGTGGACTTGACCGGAGATGACTCGGTTGAAGAGATTTCGTGTACAACACGAACAATTTTCTTGGGTGGTTATTTGGTGGATGAGTTGCCACTTGGAGCTTTACTCATGATGAGATGATTTCAAGAGGTTTGTAAAGATTTCTAAGTGCTGAAAATGAGGATGAAGATGATGACTTTAGGAATCCTAACAATGTGGTTTATAAAGCAAGGGATTTGGCAAGTGCATTCAAGACTTAAGCCACTAAAATTCATTGGAATGTGATGATTAACATGCAAGAGAGTCAACTTCAGAGTTGAACTGATCTAGGAACTCATTTAAGATGAGATGGAGTGTTTAAGTTAGCAAGATGAGCTTGAAATGATTGTTTTATCTAGAGTTGACATAAATCTGTCATACGGATCCTACGGTTCCCTCCAATGAGGGATCCGTCTAGGCTAATCCTAGGGATCCGTCTCTCAGCAGCTAAGTAAATATAGCAATGATGTTTGTAAGGTCTAATGCCTATTTCTTCTTGAGTGTTTCAGTCCATCTAAGTGTCTTAAATGAAGAGGTGCTTAAATACTTAAGGGTAATGAGTGATGTGTCTAATGATTGCCTTTATGGAAGAAATTAGAACTTTCATGAGTACCAATGAATGAACAAAGATGACACTAAAGATTATGAGAGTGTCAATGGAGCTAAATGATCCTAGAGATCGAGATAGTGACTTAGGATAATGTTTTGGAGAATATCCTAAAGGCCTTAAGATGGAAAAACTAGAATTTGATCAATTTTGACCAATTTTGAGGTAAGGATGATTATGATCAATTTTGCCATAATTGAAAGATTTCCAAAGCTAAATATGAGGGATCATGTGAGAAAGGATGAGTGAGCTTGAGAGCGGAAGAGTAATGCGTTTAAGTGAAACGATAGATCTACAAGCGTCTTGAGTGTGATCTAAGTGAGTTATGTGTGAGTACGAAAGATCTACTTAACTTGATAAGAACTCAATTTGCCTTAAGGCACTATGTCTAGCTTAGTGTGAAATGTTCTAAGGACATGTTTGAAATACAATGATTGCAATTGCATTTTCTGTTTGCCGGATCCCACGGTTCCCTAAGAGTAGGGATCCGTCTAGCACAACCTTTGGGATCCGTCTATTTACTAAGCAGAACCTTTGCTAAAGATATGCAATAATTTTGACAATGCATTTTATTTCAAGGTTAGTTTAAGAGGTTCTATCACTAAGATATCAAATGTAAGATGTTTTATTTTATGAAAGAAATTGATTACATTGATAAAGCATGAATACTAAGGATTGACCCTATTTGAAAGACTACTAAGTTCCTTGGGCTGCTAGAAGGATCATCAAATGGTTGATGGGTGTTTCCGATTCAGAATGAAGAAAGTCTTCATGAGAGATATGTTTAGAGGTTCCATCATCTTGTTCACAAGCACGCATAACGGACTTTGAAATTGAGGTGGAAGTACATGATGTTATGATAAAGGCGCCAAGAACATTCCATGAGGGATGAGTTTGTTCTTGGAGCCTTGAATATTTACACCGCCTATGAAGAAGTACACGAGATTGTATGGTTGTTGTGTTAGCAAACAATGCATTATGTGAGCACACCAAGCGGGAAGGATTTCTCGATTTCCCTAAGACTCCAAAAATTTCCCCATAGGATGAGTGTGAGAGCTTTGTACTCTTCTCGGATATCCTTTGTATAGATAATGTTTGGATCCGAGTAATAGGGTTGAGGTTTACATATTAAAGTAGTCAAGTCTTATGGGAAGGTATGTGAACAATATGGACTATTTTCTTCACGAAGTTGAAGAGAGAATCAAGAGACCAATCTTCGGTGAAGGCACATTGTCCATGATTTGAATTCGAGAATTTGAGCAAATTGCCCAAGGGTTAAAACAAACTTTTGGTTTTGATCCAAAACCAAAGAGATAGAGAACGATCATCGTTATTTAACGAGTTCGACTTGACTAAGAATTCCAATACAAACCTTGGACATATTTTCTTGTTAATTTAGAAGACATTCCAATCAAATGGTTCGGAAGGAGGTATTGATACCTTCTTCAGATTGTAAGAGTGTCGACAATACGTCCTTGGTGGAAGTGACGGGTTTCGAGATTATTGAACACACGGACATGATTGCCAGTGTGTTGGGCTCAAGGAGATGTTAGGAATGTAGACGCTAGTGAGTGAAAATCAAACTCATATTCATGCGACATAGAGAAACCTATAGGAAAGACAAGTTAATGGGATGTGACGACACGGTAAAACAATGATTACCTAATGTTTTTACAAGATGTTTATTAACAATGACGCTTAACTCACTTAATGTTTGACATTCTAGTAGAATATTTCTTTTAGGAAGGAAGTGGTTTTTATTTTGCATGAAAAATCATATCCGTATGACGGTTCCCACGGTTCCTTCTATAAGGGATCCGCTAGTATACTTGTCGGGATTCGTAGATCAGAGTAATGTATGCATTTTGATAAAACATAAGTTTAATAGTTTTATACCAATATATGTGTTTTAGCCTACATTTTCTTTTAGCATGCATTCATGGTTTCTAATGTATCACAAAAGAATACGAAAGATATAAATCAAAAGAAATGATATACACATTATGATAATAATAACCTAGATAAACTAGACTATTAATAATATTTCATTTCAATGCTAAGAATGATACAAAGGATTGGGTATATAACCCTAATGTAGATTAACAACACAAAGTAAATGTCTCCGTATGTGAACTTCATCATAGGGAACACAAGAACGATGAGTGTTAAGGCGATGAGCATGAGGGCGATATAAACCATGTTGATGATGAACCTTCTTGGTCTTGGTTTGAGATGAGATGAGATGAAGAGGAAGATGAAGTTTTGAGTGAGAGGTAATTTTTGAAAGTGAAAGATTTGAAAAAGTGAGGATTTGATAGAGTGGACGACGAATTTTTGAGATTTGTGTTTTGTTTTATTATTAGAAAGATATGATTTTGGGATTAAGTGAAATAAAGCGCACTTTTTATATACCACGACTTTAGAAGAAAAAGTAACACGTATGTGAGAAAAGGCTTCCTAATGAAGCTACATGTAATACATGTATATGCACAAAAGATAATCATATAAATACCTATGTAAGCATACTTATTTATCAAGCTAATGTTATTTAGAGATAAGTGAAAAATCATACCTCTAATGCACTTAGTAATGTATTTACAAATGACACAACAAATGTCATAAGACAATTCCGGCTCCTTTGTGCTTAAGATACTTTCTTAGGGAAGGTATTCTTGTTACCAAGTGATTCCTATGACTTGGTAGGTATGAGTTTTAACTAAGCAACATGACAAAGAGGATTAGTGCAATTAAATGAAGAATAAATAATAAGAAAAATGTTGTCATCTAATCAACATCCAAACAAAGAGTTTTAAAAGACATGGTGTTTGTTTTTAAGAAAAAAAAAACTTTCTTTGTAGTTTTCAATTAACCATGGATCGTATCAAGTTTTTAAAGTACAATATACTTTAAGAAACTTGGTAACGAAGCTCGATGCCAATCGTGGAAAACTAGAAGGGGGTTGAATAGTTTTACCAATTAAACTCGCTTTAAACTATTTAGATCGACTTATGCCAATCTATTTGATGTGTGTTGGATGTTGATAAACAAACATATAGAAATATAACTATGTAATCGAAAAGATAAAGAGTAAGAAGCACAAAACCACAACGCGAGTATTTATAGTGGTTCGCCACAAGGACACCTTCCTTTCCCTACTCCACTCCCGAGTCACCTACTCGAGAGTTCGTAATCACTACACAACACCGACTCCTTATGGTGGAGAAACCTTCACAACGTTGCCTACTCTTTTTCCCAGACTAGGCTAACCACCGGGTTCTTTCACACCAAGGTGAACCACACCTACCACAATGTCGCCTACCCTTTATCCAGTACTAGGCTAAGTACCGAGTTCCATTACAATGGAGGAACTACTACCCAACACTACACAACACCTAATCCCAAAGGAGATCTACTCCTGTTGGAATCACTCCTAAACCATTTCTCAAGTGTTAGTAATCAATATGTAATAGTTAGCTTAATTAAGGCTTTTATGTTTGTAATTAAGGCAAGGCTCATGTAGAAACCCCATGAGCCTATGCAAAAGCCCAATAAGGAAAGGAATGGACTAGATGTGTTACCCTAGCTCCCTTCCCCCATAAATAGTCTTGTGACTCTCATTTGAGTTTTGGTTGTTCACTTTTATATTACACTTATGCTTATCCTTTCTATTTCATATTAACGTGTGTGTGTAAATTGTTCATCCGATCTTTCTTATCTATATTTCTAATATATTGATGCTTGTGTTACAACATGCTGACCTAACCCTGGTATCATTCGCCATCTAGTTGCGTGAAACAAATTTTTGTTTTTGAAGTTTTTTGGCATACGCGTGAGTTTCAATATAATTTTTACACTTTAAAACTCAAGATTCTTGTACTTTAAAGGTTATTTGGTGATAAAGTTTAAGTTTTTTGTAAAAAGTTTGAAACTTTACGTGTATTTCATTAGTTTTGAGCTTGGTTTCATTCGTATAGTCATTTCTACGCGTAAGGTGAAAACAAGTTTTGGATCATCAAGTTTCACACTTTTGTGTTAGTTTGGTGATATTGAAGCTTTTTCATCATAAAAATCTGGTTTACAAACACTTTTGGGTAGAAAAATCAGTTTTGGCAAAGGTTGGTTCATCCTCACGCATAGTAAAACCCTAGTTTTACTCGTAAGGATTCAAAGTCTACGCAGAAGCTCCTCAAGGTTTGATCTAAGTTATTAGTTTACTCCTGTTTTCTTGCTTGGATAAGCCCGAAAACACTTCGACTTTGGATATCTTTTACACTGGGATAAGTGTAAAGGATTTTTTGGGCAAAACCCTAGTTTTACGCATAAACTGGATCTTACGCGTAGAATTCTTTACGCCTAAGTATTTTCTTACGCCTAAGCCTGTCTTACGCATAAGCATTCTACTTCTAAGCCTTTAGTTTATGCCTAAGCTAAGTGTTTCTCAAATCTACGCGTAAGCTATTCCTAGGCATAAGCTATTCTTATGCGTAAGTTTGTGTTTTTATGCATAAGGTATTTTCTTTGCATAAGCTGGTTTTCTACGCATAAGGACACTTCATCAACAAAGTTTCATTCGACTACAAAGATCCATCATCAACACAAGTTTCAACATGTCTCAACCACCATACTCTAACTACTTTCCTCATATGTATCCTCAACAACAACTCCAACAACAACAACAACTCTATCAACAACAACATCAATTTCAACAACAATTTCCTTAAGGAGCAATTCCACCACAAATGATTCAACCACCACCTAGTCTATAAGTACAACCTTACATACACTTTCAAAATCAGCATCCATCCAAGTATGCTATGAAGGAACCGTCTTGGTTTGCAAAGATGTGTGAAGCTTTAAGTAGCCAACAATCCATTCACGAAGCTAGATCACTTGATAGACCTCCAATGCTCACTCCTGGAAACTACGATCAATGGGTGATAAGGCTCTTTAGGTTTTGTGATCTAAAGAAGACACATGGAAAGTTCTTGAAGAAGGTCATCCTTGAAGGTCCATTTCAAATGCCTTCTATCACTGTACCCGGAGATCCGAATGCTAATCCACCAAGAGATGATATCACCAACGTTGTCGGTCTTGATCAACTTACTACCGACCAACTTATACACTTAGAAGTCGATGAACTTGCAATACAATATATCCTTTTGGGATTACCTAACCGATACTTCAGAGTGTTGATGCACGTAAGACCGCTAAAGCAATGGGAGCATATTCATCTTCTCATGGAAGGCAATCAACTCAATCAAGAGGATATGGAATCAAAATCTACTTAGCATATGAACACTTCATGATTGAACCAGGGAGACATTAGAGTCATATCATCATCGATTCTCGACATCATCAATGACTTGAAAACATAACATCATTATGCCAAGAATTGCACCAACACTAAGTTCCTCAAGAGTCTTGGTCCCGATTGGGAAAAGTATGTTATCTTCATCCGTAGTTTAAGAATCTTCATCATGCTACATACGGATTATTGTATGACTATTTGAAGCCCCACCAAAAGGAAGTTAACAGAGAAAGAGTCATCCGTGGAGCTCCTGTTTCACCTTCACTCCTGGATAATCAAACTCTTGCATTGTGGGCTCAAACGTGTTATCCTCAATTTCCAACCTTACAAAATGTTTTCACAAATCCTCCACAACCAACTGCTACAATTACCCAATATGATCCGTCACAGCCACAATCCCAAGAAACTCAAATGGTTCCATACAACAACAATGATCAAGCACTTTACAGTGAATCTAATGAGGATGCAGAAGCTTTCGATGCATTGCAACAAGGGTTTGTCATGATTGCTAGAGCCTTTGGCCGATATTCTAACAAATCTAACAATCGCATTCGTACCTCATCAAACACAAGGAATCAAGCTGTTGTTAACAATGGACATGTTGAAGTTCAGAATCGTGGTAATGTTTGTCAGATGGGTAGTGGTCAAGGGTTTAATGCTTATGGAAGGAATAACATGTGTGCTCCACAACAACGAGCTCAAGTGGTTGATCGTGGAAATGCTCGATCGGGGTTAATGGTCTTCGTTGTTATAATCAGAATGAGAAGGGTCATCCGCTAATGCATGCTCAAAGCCGAGGACAAGAGGCGCGCTATTACAAAGAAGCTTTACTTGGCTCAAGGATGAAGATGGTGGAACTCTTACCAACAAGGAACAAAGCTTCATGGCAAATGCAGATTCTCGATGATGACATGGAGGACTTGCAGTTAATGCAACAGTTGATGTTAATGGCTAACATGCACGAACTCCACATGAGTGACACAGCCCGCAGTATGACATCGATGGCTTGTCTCGTGTAACCGATCACACTATCTTCATCATCGATCCGATATCTCCGCCAATATCTCGTGATCCGACAAGGATCGAATGTTCAATATGAGCCGCCTACATCTCATTCCGATAATAATCAAATAGATCTCAGTTACATTTGACGCATCAAGATGACCTTATGGTTAACACCGATAATCAAGTCGACTGCGGGTTATATTTGAGGATCTAAATAATGATCATGTTGAGACTCACGCTGAACAAGTCGATCTTTGTCTAATCTAGATATTGAGCTCATGACCTTACTTAAGGACCAAAAATCTCAATGAAAAATGCCTTGACATCAATTAGCAATTAAAGGATAAAATGCACCGCTAACTAAGGATAATGAATGCTTAAAATTTCAACTCAACATTTTTCAAACACAAGAAAACGTGAAAAGGTTTTGAAGTCGCTTTGCTAAATCTTACCAAAACGAAAATCTTTGGAAAACAGATATGTGATCTAGTTGCATCTAAGAATGCTTTGTTGTCTCAAATAGAACAACTGAAATATGATCATAAACAACAACTTAACACTCTCACTTTGGAAACTCAAAAAGCCAAGTCTGAGTTGTTAACTTGTCAAAAACAGTTCTGTGAGTACAAAAAGCATTCAAAGAAACGAATAGATGACTATCCTGAAGAAATTGTCGACTTACAAAACAAAATCAAAGAGTTTCAAAATGTTGTTTACAAACATGGTGAGTCAATCACAACTATTTAAAAGTTTACTTTTAAACCAAATTCAAATGGATATGGACCGAATCTTGCCGACATAAACCTAAGTTTTCACATAGAGCATTCAAACCAAATCCTCAAGTTTACAAAGTAACAAAGAATTGATGATTCCATTATGAGTGTTGTTGAATATAATCGCATGGAGGAATTAGATGCGTAAGACTAGAGTCGGTCAAAATTGGAAAATGTTGTTTATAACAAACCATTTAACTATTCAAAAGTCATATTCGGCCACACAATAGGATCATTCTAACACACCTTGGGTTATCACACCTACTTCCGAGCCTTCTGATGATGGTCCCCTTTCCAATGCGGCACAAATTAATGGTCCTTTACCTTCACTCAATGAAATAAAGCCATTAGCTGAACAATGTCAAGTTATAAAATATTTTGAAACATTCTTATCGGACATCAAACTTTTGGAACGTGAAATTGAAATCAATTCTGAAATAAAAGTTGAAAATTTTCAATCGCCTCAGCGCGAGCCCAAAGAGATATTTTTCTAAAAGAATTTTACCTCATGTCCGAAATTTGAAAATGTATGCAATATATTGGGAAAGAGATTTTACAAGGAGCTTGGACTTATGAAAAGAGTTTTCGAACAAATGTAAACATCGATTTCAAGTTCTAAACGAAAAGAAAATGTTAAGAAAAGATGTTGATCATCGTTGGAAGATGTTCTCAGGTCGATACCATAAATGTTGTGTTATTACATTCGCTGCATATGCATTTGATTATATCACCGCCGATTCTCGTTGATTATTTTGAAAATGTTGAGAATACCGATAATGTGTCACAAATCAAATCCTTGAAAGTTAAAAATGAGCGTTTGTTAAACGAGCTTTCAAATGCAAAACGTCGTCTTCAATGGTGTCAAAAAGATTGTCAAAATCGAGAACTCGCTTTGCAAAACAAAATAAAACAGTTGCATACTAAAACTCTTAATCCAAAACTTAAGCAACTGGATGATGAAAACGTGTCTTTAAAATGTCAAATTTCAAAATATGAACAAGAAATTTCAAAAGTTAAAAAGGAATATGGTGTCATACTTGATTTACTCAAAAAGACTCGTGCTCAAGCGTCAAATGATGTTGATGATCATCTTGCATATACCAAAGATGTTTTACGACGAAATGGACTCACTCGTTCTGAAAATCAAGATTTGTTACAAACTATCCATGATTTAAAAGCAGATTTGGTGAAACTTAAGCAAGATATGAATAGTAACACAAATATAATTACACCAGGAATTCTTAGACTGCCTAATGACACATCACAAGAAACTAATGTGCTTCTCTCATCAAACAGAATAGTTGCCTCTTTTCCCAACGCTAGCACTTCACAAAGATAAGAGCACCACAAGGAAGAATAGGAAGTTGCAACGTAAGAAAAGAACAATAAAGACCTCTCAAGTAGAAGAACACCTTAGAATTTGAATAAGACTCAAGTTACACCCACTTTAGATATTGCGCTCGATAAATGTAATGGAAAATGTGATGTAACAAATGTCAATCTTTAAGTACTTTAAATATTATGTTTGAAACTTCTTGTGTTGGTTGTCGTAAAGCATGTTTTCCGTTGTCATGATAACTGTGTTAATGCTATCTTATCTCGTAAGCGGAATAATAGAAAACGAATACCCTAGGCCCACTAATGCTTCTAAGTTTGTGCTAGGTAAACCACCCTCTAGTGTTCCGACTACGATCATTGATGTACCAATAGAACCCTCTTCACCTCCTAGGAAGAACTTATCACCTAGTGCATTTACTAAGACCAAAGCTAAGACTAGTTGGAGATGGCAGAAATGGTTACATAATACACTTGGCTTTAAATGGATACCTAAAAGCATAAACATGTGTGTTTCAACTACAACTGCATTGGAACCCTCTAACTCTTTGGGTTCCACATCTACTTCTATTCCATCTGTGTCGTCTGTGTGTAATCCAGGTGATACAGATCATCCTCTGGATTGTTGATAGCGGATGTTCTTGACACATGACAGGCAATCTCAAACTGTTATCAAATTTTGTTTCAAAGTTCATTGGCACTGTTAGGTTCGGGAATGATAACTTCGCAGCTATCATGGGCTACGGAGATTACATCAATGGTAACATTGAAATTAAAGGTGGTTTACTATGTAGAAGGTCTCACCACAATCTCTTCTTAGTTGGTCAATTTTGTGATGGAGATTTGGAAGTTTTCGGGAGAAAACTTGTTTCATTCGTGATTACAAGGAAACGATCTTATGTCCGGTACCCGCACATCAAGTCTTTATACAATCTCAATGCAAGATATGATTGCTTCATCTCCCATCCGCTCTACTTTCAAAGGCAACATCTACAAAATCTTGGCTATGGCACCGCCGACTCACACTTAAACTTTCAAACCATAACTAATCTTGCACGATACAAACTTGTCAAGGTCTCCCAAGATTTTGGTATTCTAAAGATCACCTATGCTCGCCAGAACAATGGAAAAGCACTCGTGCTCACTTTCCTTCAAAGATGGAACATGTACCACAAAGATGTGCTTCATCTTCTTCACATGGATTTGTGTGGTCCGATGCGCAAGTGCGCATTCGACTAACGGCAAATGCTACATCTTGGTAATTGTGGATGACTACTCAAGATGGACTTGGGTTTATTTTCTTCAAGTAAAGATCAAGCTCCACAGATGATCATCACCTTTCTCACGAAAATTCAAGTTCACCCGAACACGTCGACAAATCGTAATGCATAAAGGAACCTGAATTTGTGAATCAAACTCTTCGTGTATACTATGAGAAAGTGGGAATTGAACATCAAACATCAATTGCACGCACACCGAACAAAACGGAGTTGTTGAAAGACGAAACCGTGACGTTAGTGGAAGCTACAAGAACGATGTTGATAAATGCAAAACTTTCAGACATTTGGGGTCAAGCCGTGTCAACTCGCATGGTACATTCGTAATCGCTCAATGATTACCAAATGCCATAACAAAACACCTTATGAGCTTATCCACAACCAGAACCAAATCTCAAACACTTTCATGTATTTGGATCCCTTTGTTACCCGAATAATGATCGTGATGACTTTGGTAAGCTCAAAGCCAAAGCTAACATTGAGTCTTTGTGGATACCGTGAAAACTCTATGGTTACCAGACCGAATCGCCAGACAAAGGAGATTATGGAAACGATTCATGCAAATTTCAATGAGCTTACGTAAATGGCTTCGAGCAAAATAGCTTGGAACCCGACATAACCGTCTAAACTTCCCCAAACCCCATCATTAGTCGAACCAAGCCTCCAAATTACTCGTCAAAAATGGAACAAATTTATTTGCTCCTCTGCTTAGCGATGATATTGATCAACGTGCTCGTGATGTATCAATTGTTTCCGCTCAACCCGATAATAATCCAATCTCGGCGAGGAAGCACCACCAATTGATTCTACAACAACAAATGAACAAACCGCATCCAATGACGCCGAACCAACCGATGATCTTCTCGAACAATGAAGTACCCCACCGCAGATTATGATCCAAATGCATTCTTCAATCCGCTTGCTAATGAAACCGCCACTCGATGTAGCGAAATCATCTACAAGCCATTTGAATCCTCCTAACTGCAGAATGTACATCAACATCAACCTCCACACATCGTTGGACTAAAGACCATCCTCTTGTGAACATTATTGAAACCCGAATCAACCAACAGAATTAGACAACGCCTCAGATCGACGGTGAACATTACATTTATGCACTTACCATCCGCCAACCGAACCCAAAAATATTAAGGAAGCTATGACATATGACAACCGGATTGAATCCATGCAAGAAGAACTTAATCAATTTAAACGCTTGAAGTATGGGAATTGGTTGAAAACCAACTGGGTCTATGTTATTGGTCCGAAATGGATTTGGAAAACAAGTTGGATGCTCAAGGTACGGTTATCCGAAATAAGTCGCTATTCGTGGCTAAGGGTTATAGACAAGAAGAATGGATTGACTACGAGGAATCATTCGCACCGTTGCTAGACTTGAGGTTGTATGGATTTTTCCGGCATTCGCGGCTCACATGAACATCACGGTCTTCGATGGATGTCAAACCGCTCGAATGGTAAATTGAAAGAAACGGTCTATGTTAGTCACCGTAGGATTTGTTGATCCGTAGTTCCCTAATCACGCCTACAAACCGAACAAGGCTCTCTACGGTCTCAAACAAGCCCCTAGGGCATGGAATGATAAGTTGTCATCCTTTCTTATCTCTCATAATTTCGTCAAAGGATCGGTCGACCCAACACTATTCATACAATATCACGAGGCACACATTTTAATCGTTCAAATTTATGTGGATGACATCATTTTTTGGTCAACACATCTAAAGTACTCAAACGCTTTTTCAAAACTTATGTAAAAACATTTTGAAATGTCCATGATGGGTGAACTTACGCTCTTTCTAGGATCGCAAGTTCATCAATCACCCCGTGGTATTTTCTTGAGTCACCCAAATATTCTCTTGAAATTTTAAACAAAATGGAATGCAAATCGATAACGCTACACGCGTCGTTCGGGGTCAAAGGAACTTCCTTTCATCGAGGAAGTTTTTCAACACCCTAGGCAAGGAACCTAATCGTTGTAGTGTAGTATTAGGGTAAGCCACGGAATGGATATCGCTCTCTAGGGAATAGAAATGCTAGTGAGTGGTTACTACGCTAAGGTTGGGGTTGAGGAAGATTATTTTTATCTTTTATATTTTTAGAAATGGAAAGGTACGAATCTCGGGTTTGAATTTGGGGGTTGGTATTTCTACCGATTACTTCTACTATCTAATTATCTAATTAACTAATGTGAGGGTAGTCTATGTCTAATTATTGTGTGCTCGTATGACGGTTTAAAGATGTGTTTACTTAGGTTTTATTACTCCTTAATTATCTCCTATTGATGGTTGAATTGTCACGCCCTTATTCTTAATCGCGTGTGTCTAAGGTCGTAGGGTATGCTTATCCCTAACTCTTTGAAACTACCAAAGGTTATCGCCTACAAAGTCTCTAGGATTTATAAACTCTAACTCTAAGGTACTCTTCGGATGGTTTAGCCTACAACAACTCTAAGTGCTATAAACTAAGGTTCACAAAGATTAATCAAGCATTAACTACACAACGGATGACCTATCGCATTACTAGATCATTAACAATTAAGATAAGAGACAACCAATCAATATTCAATAATTAAGTTTCATATTCCCTAAGCAAACACACAAGTAAATTAGCCGGACATGGAGAACATGCAAGCATACACACAAGTAATTGAAGACATAATTAAATTAATGAAGTAAAACACTTATCTTGTTGTAAGATAGGGTTTGGAACCCTAAAATACTGTACAAGACAGCCTTGGTTCGGTTTAGGTTTTTACTCCAAAAGACTACACTCTTAAAACTAAAAAAAATTCGGATTCTATATATAAGATTACATTCGCGACGCGCCACCTTTAATTTGTGGACGCCGCCGGTCGCCGCCATCGTGGTTTTGTCTTGGCCACGTTAGTCTTGGCGCGGCGCCACCTTATGCTTGTGACGCCGTCCCTTCAGCCTCGACGCCGCCTCGATCAAATCTAGGCCGCTCGAGTCATGACGACCTACTCTTTAAAACCCGACACCGCCACTTGTAAATAAGCAATTTGGCTACCGAGCCGTCACAAAGTGATGCGACGCGCCACAGATAACACCGATGCCGCCCCTTCGCCCAAATGTCCGAGTGGCTCGATTCTCGACTTTGGCCATTTTCTTTGTATATTCGCTTTTCGTCCAAATAAGTGTCATTCCAAAGATTTTGCCTTCAAGATACCTAAAAGTGAAAAGGAACGATATTAAGTAATAACGGATACAAAAGTGATCAAATAAGGGCTTAAACGACCCTCAAAAGGTACATTTAAAACCTTATCAAAATCGTGACACCTATGCCACCCAAGGGCACATACCAAGAAACCGGACGCCGATTTGCATGGAAATTGCTTGACCCTACCAAATACCGAATTATCATTGGGTCTCTCATGTATCTAACAACAAGAGACCCGATATTGTCTTTGTTGTATATCTTTGTTCGCTATCGATCATGACTAATCGAAACTCACCTCTCGAGGCTAAAAGAATCCTCCGATACATCAAGGGAACCATTAACTGGGGATCCGTATTCAAGGATTCTCGTTTTGAACTAATAGCTTTTTCGACGATCACGCAGTTGCTTAGATTCTGAAAAGCACTTCGGACACGCTACAATTTCTTGGTGATAAACCGTGTCATGGCAATCAAGAAGGGGATCGTACATCGTTGTCATCAACCAAGGTAATATGTAGCCATGTCGGCGTGTTGTGCTCAAGTCATCTGGATGAGAACACAACTCAAAGACTATGGTTACGTATTTGACAGAATCCCGATGTACTGCGACAATCGAAGTTCCATTGCAATCTCATGCAACTCTTTTCAACATTCAAAGTCTAAGCACATCGATCTTCGATATCATTTCATCAAGGAGCATGTGGAAAAGGGTACCGTTGAATTATATTTTGTGGGTATCGAATATCAATCGCGCACCTTCTCACCAAAGCTTTAGCTCCTCGCTAGGTTTATCGAGTTGGTCCACCGGATTGGTATGAGGTGTTTGACTCGCAGGAACCGGACGAACTTTTAAAACAATCTTAAAACCACCAAACACCAAAACCTCTTTTCAGAATAAATTTTTCAAAACAAACTACAAAATATAAAATCGATAAAATTCAAAATATTCTTCTATCTAATTTCTTTCAAACATGGCAAGTACAAAACTTCAATCAACACATTCTTCTATCAAACTTTTCACAATTTTTCCGAACAAGTGTTGAGGGGGAGAAAGTAAATATTTTATGTTTCATAAAACCTTGTACTTGCATGTTACCCTATACCGGTTGTATCTTTGATAATGGTGGACACGTTTCTTGTTTCCTGACACTCCTCGGACCCAAATTTGTAAAATTTATCTATTTTCAAAAGTCGAGGAGAGTGTCACAAGTTTCTTTCCAAACTTACACTTCATACTTAACCAAAATGGAACTTATGGGCTATGGATGAAAATGGTTGAGGTGGAGGGACCAAAGTTGTCAAAAGTTGAAACTATTCTTTAACAAAACCACTCCACCAACTCTCCTAACACATTTATTACATACATTAAATTTTCAACCTACTCATCCTACGCCTAAGATTCAACCTTCAAATCCGTGCTTTAAACCTCTAATTTGTAAGTGGTTACTGATTCTAGATGATATTCTAAACATAGGTTTTGATTTATACAGAAAACCAACGGTTAGATTTTTCCCTAGGCTTGATTTCATGTTTACGCATATGCGTATGAACATGTAATCATTTTTGGGAGTTTGTTGTTGAAATAAGTATGTTAAAACGTTGCTAATATCATTCTAAAACTATTTCTAACATGCAAATCCACCCAAAATCATCAATATTTCAATTTTGAAAATTAGGGTTTATGCGTATGAATTGGGGTTTTCTATTGTGAGTGTTTCGTGGAATTAGATGGTTGTATGTTGTTTTCACATATTTAATCGACCTAAACCACTTTGATTCTTGCCCAAAACATGAATTGTATGAAATTGAGAATTAGGGTTTAAGGTCTGTATGAATTAGGGACTTTTGATTCTTGAGTTTTTGGATGTTAAAATTTGTTGCAACACATTCACATAGACTCTAAGACATCCCGAATTAATTTGGTGCAATTTCATAGTCGGATTTCTTACTGTAAGAATTAAACCTTAGAGTTTTAGTTTACGCAGATGCAAATCCTACGCAGAACCATTGATGACCTGTAATAACTTGTGATCATGAAAAGAAGTTGAATAAAATGTTAATGAAAGTGTTATGATGAATTTATTTCGTGTTATTAGGCGGCAAAATCGTAATCAAGGTTAAAATGGATCTCACGATAAGGATCATCTTACGCAGAGAATGTTATACGAAGAGAAATCTTACGCGTAAGGTTCTACATGGGACCACGCCGATCCCGTGAAGGATATGCGTGAATTGAGTCTTATGCATAAGGTTCACTCTTACGAGTAAACCTTACGCATAAGCTCCCACATACGCTTACGCGTAACCTCTATGCCAAGGGCTCTTTTCCTATGCGTAAAATTTCTTATGCGTAAGAGGAGTTCCTACGCATTAGCTTATGCTCACGCGTATGGTTACTACTGTTTACGCATAAGCTTACTTTTTACGCATAAGCCAAAATTTTAACCTTATCAATGAATTGTTACGTGTACAAACTTGTAAATAAATAAATCATAACGTCACAAAACTGAAATGTCACTAATAAGCTACAATGGTTAATATGTTGTGTAAATATGTGAAAATTTGGACTTTAAAATTCAAAATCAATAAACTCACGATACATATCACGACTACTTTGGTCTATTGGACAAGCAAGTGACGTTGACTCAGAATATTCATCAACATTACATATTCAATAATTGGACAATAAAATCAACTTTTGACTAACGAATGTCTTCGATATGTTGGTTCTTTTGGCTCAATATCTTCGAGATCACAATATGGACGCCACAATGGAAAACGTTAACGCACCAAATGTACTCACAAGAGAAGATATTTTCCTACCGGTTACCGATGAAGATTGAAAGAATAATCTCAAAGTGGACTTTGATAATTTCACGTGCTCTGAGTATTCATGTCATATTGCTGTGGATATCCTAAAGACTCATCCATACAAGAACATGCTCACAAACTCTGCAACAGTACCGGAGATCTATATTCATCAGTTTTGGCACACCATGAAGAAGATCGATGGTCAAGATGTTGTTACGGTGACACTCAACAACAAACAAGTCACCATCACTGTTACGGATTTAAGGGTAATTCTCCTTCTTCCTACCATCCACCGCCAATTATGTTGCTATCCTTCCAAGAGGCTACTCCAATTCATGGTCAATATTGGCTATGATGAAGTCAGGGATCATCACTAAACATTCTTCTCGTTGATCTAAAGAATATTCCTACCGTGGAGAACATTATACATAATGATTGCCAACTGCTTTCGACATGATAGTGGTTATGAGCATCCTAAGTTCATGGAACTACGATATTCGGGGCATGGTCAACATGATGCATATCGACTTAGCTACTCGATCCGGGAAGACATGATGTCTTACCTTAAAAGCCCGGCACCAAGATTCCCTACATCGACACAAAGTTATTGATCCAAAGGATACCGGAATAACTGGACATTCCTCGAGACTTGATGACCCCAACCATCACTCCGCTGTTTGAGCCCACACTTAATGTTGTCGATTCAAAGACTCAACAACAAAGAAACAAGGTGTTGTATTGCGCATCGCCTTCTCACTGACGATATCAAGAATCTTCAATCATACAAACGATATCAAGAAGCAATTGCATTAGGAAAAGTTGGCTTCATTAATGAAAAGTCTTCCACTACACATGTCAAGAAGACAAGGAGATCGGGCAGTGCTGGAAGTGCTGCAAGCACAGGGAGTACCCGAAAGTATCCAAAGAGGACTCATACCCTCAAAAGGAAAGTTCCATCGAAGGTTGCTATCCCTAATCCTAAACCGGAACCTAAATTGATGGACGAGGACTCCGAGGACACTGAAACAGATGAAGAGGTTCACTACTCAGAAACTGCAACAAATGAGACAATTACAGTAGCAAAACCTCATAGTCCAAAAACTGACAAGGGCAAAACTCCAATGGAAGAGCAGGAAGAGGAAGAAAGTTCAGAAGAAGAGCCACATGATGAAGAAAAAGATTACCGCAAGAAACTGAAGAATCTCAGGCTTCAACATGTTGCTAAGGAGTTTAATCTTCAACAGACTCGTGGCCCTGGAGGTTCAAGTGGTGGCTCACAAACAACACTAGTTATCGATGCGGTTAATCAACCCTATAAGGGAACTGGTACCACCACCCACGAATCTGAACAACAACAGCAAGAGGATGAACTTATCTTCGACTTTGAGGAACCAGAAAAGGAAAAGGATGAAAGGATTTACAGATGAAGATATTGAGGAAGCTGATATGGAAAGAAAAGAAGAGGAAGCCGAAACATAAGAAGAAAAATGATGATTCATCATCTATGTCTCCACCACCCCAAAGGACCTCCACCTCCAGACAATCTCCACAACGTTCTCCTGCTAAAGATAAACCTCAGGACTCTGAATCTCCACCACCAACGCAAAAAACTGGTGATCACTTTGAATACACTGGTGGTGACGATGAGGAGATTCCTTAGCCCCAACAACAACCTCCTTCTTCTACATCAACTAAGCAACCAACATCATCCTCCAAGCCAAAGAAGAAAAAGTCAACATCGGTTGTTTCATGGCTAGATGAAGATCAAGCTGAAGAATATGTATGGTTTTCAAAGCTTGTTGACGAACCCTCGCCACTGGAAGGCCAAGAACCGGTAGATGGTAGAACTATGGAGCAGTCAAGATTATCCAAGAAACGCTCAAGGTGAAGAAATGAAGAAAGCGTAGTTGAAACGAGTCAAGAATGACGCTTTAACCGCTTATGACGCTCCGCCATGCCATAGAAGTCGAATATCATCTCGACAACATAGCACGAGCCATGTCCAACATTGATTGGCTCAACCTCGAATTTAATATCGACTTCACCGCACTGCATAAGGCTCCATACTACACGCATCGGACTAAACCACTACCTACCATTGGTCGACGATCAACCAAAGATTCTCTACCATTATTTCTTCAAAATGACCGAATTTCTTCTACACGGAGCGATATTAGCACAAATACGCCACTCACTCACCTTCCCTTTCCCCCAAAGAATCTACTCAAACAACATAACCATCGAGGAAGAAGCCACACACATGTTTGTTCACAATGTGGCAAAGTATGACCTCGATGCACTGTATGGGATTCATCATTGGCCAGAACGAAGAAGAATCTACTACAGAAGCTGCCAGGTACAAAAATTGAAAAAGGAGGTGTTTAGTGAAGAACGGATCATTGCAATAATGCATGTTACCCTGTCTTCGAACTGGGACTACACATTCCTGAAGAAAATAGTAGTCAAACGCCAAGACGAACAGAATATGACTTTTTCAAGCGGATTTCGAGATTGTCGCCAATGACATTGAAGATATGTACCTTGCCAAGGTACAAGGACGAATGCGACAATTCTCCAAAACATCCAACTACAAGACATCACGTCATTGCTAATATTCATCAGAAGCATCGTTATCCAAGAACGTGTCGAAGATATTCAACTTGCCGTGGAATCTTACTAGAAACGTGTTAATCTCACCAAACCACAACTAGACCTTCTCGATATCAACCATCTTGCTCAGTACACCATCATTAAGAAACCATTTGGGGTAGTTTACCGCAGTGAACTTCACCGAAATTGCTTCATGGCGTGCAAGGAGCTTCACAAATTTTATGATCATACTTTGAAGAAGGTTCAGGATGGGATGGCTTATAGGTTAAAGGAGATTCATGAAGGCATAGGGTCGAAGAAAAGGTGGAATTCTAGGAAATGAGGGATGCGAAGAAGATCATTACCGTGGATTGATGAAAGGTTGTTTCGTCGGGATCGATGAGGACATTGAGAGTTTCGTGGGTGGACTTCAAAGCATATCTCTAACAGTTACCAACGCCCGTAAAGAATCCTCGTGTTATTGACGGACTTCCCGGTACTCCTTAATTTGTTTCTTTCATTTAATATTTGCATGTGTGATCTTTAATTGACAATGGTTTGTGCACACATAACAGTGTACAACCCGTACTTGTAATGAAAGGACCCTGTGGTACGCTTCAGTGACACAATCCTTATAAAAGGAGCGAAAGCTTCTTACTTTTGAGTAAAACTAATCAAAACTTTCACTTTCAAAGTTTTGCTCAAAAGAACAAGTACTTCCCCTTTTGATTTTCATAACCTCAAAAGTTATTATTACTTATTGAGAGGGAGTATTTGATTAAAACTTTGTTCACAAATTGTTCTTCGCGGAAATCTTCCCACAAAACTTGAAATGGACATATTCGATATCAAAATTTCGTCAAAAATAACATTTATATGCCATTTTCGTGGGAGAAAATTATGTGATAAGAAATATGTTGTGAATTGCTATTGAATCTCGCATTTAAGACTTAACCAATGAATTGACGAGCTCTTAAATGTTAGTAACTCGAAAAGACTTGTCCGGACGGGTAATAATTTCAAGCTAGTTCGCTAGTAATGTAAACGTGTCTCGCAAAGGACTTGTCCTAGTAGAATGTACCAATCGAGAAAGTCTTGGTAGACATGAACCTTGACGGGTCAAACCTCCTCACCAAGGAGTGTTTACAACTTCAAGTCGACCTAGTCGTTGATGTAACCGTGTCTCGCAGGAATTGTCTATCTTGAGTTGATCAATCTAAAAAGGCTTTTCTCTCACCGCGTGCATTTGTCAAAATACTTAAGCACGTGTGGAGGGGAATATTTCAAAATATAAAACTCTTTCGCTGGTACAAAATGTTCTTACTCATAACCACTTTGAGAGATTTTTCACGAAAATGGTTTTATGGCAACATAGGTTAGTCATGGAGTTATAAGGTGATTAAGGTTAGAATAACTGTCCTATGATCCGCCAGAGTGAGGGATCTACCCAAGGACACCACCAAGAGTTAGAATTTAGAAGTCCTTAGGTATGATTACTAAAAGGAGAAATGAGAATCGGAGAAAGAAGGAGTTGAAGAATTAAAAAGAAAAGTAAAGAAAATGGTGAAAAGAAATAGCCCTCCAAATTATTCAACTTAGTAGCGCATAACGGGTTCAACTCATGTGCTATCGGTTGTCACTAGATGACACCGGTATTGAAGATCAAAGTCGTCATGGACCCAAAGGACGCATGCACTAAACCTTCTTAGCCACTCAAGTTTCTCTCAACGTAAGCTTGTTTCATTCTCACAGGGAACCCTACATAAACTATCGGCTTTCTCTTAGAGATGGCTGGTATTGAAGAAGGAGACCATCTCCCTAGTCTCCGCTCAGGAAAACCAAAGAGCACTATTGAGTCTAGAGCCACGAGATTCATCAAAAGATCTCTTAGGTACACTTGACATTTCATCACATGTCGTTCAACAATAAGAACGCAAGTGATACATTCTTGAGTCCTTCACAGATCTTAGCAATCTGTCGAGAACATTTATGAGAGGTTCACAACTGTGATCCTCAGTGATTGAATGGAAACTCCTGCCATAGTCAACATCAAACAAATGACACAAATAGTCGCCTGTAACTCCTCGTGGGTTACGCTTAGTGTTGTCTCAAACGGTCTACATCGTGGGGTGATGCTTCAGTATACCTCAACGACTCACCGAACCATAGATGTACTTTGGTATATCGTGTTAGCCTTCTTGAGGGCATCCGGCTTCAGAGCGACCTTTGCTAGAATTAGATATGTTTTCACATTATGTCGTTGACACCTCAAGTTCGAACTTGTAAGTGCCGGAAATCCCGCTAAGGAGATTCCTTTCATGAATCGAGTCCTCAATATGCGGGTCATTACTTGAACTTGTTCAATGTAATGCCAACCGTCCCTCACGGATTCGAGACACCGATTCGCTCACCAAGGTGAATGGAATCAAGACATTCATCAAGAGAACAATTTTAGTAATCAATTCTTCATGAAAAGATTACAATGATCAATTGGTGTTCGCGATCGCATCGAGATGCCGCGGTGATGGATGCTCATGGAGGAAGAGATCGTCCGATTCTCCACATGCTCATACCAACAACATCATCAAAGAAGTTCTCTCATTATCAAAGGCAACACAAAGTCATAATGATTCTTCATCTAATCAAAGAATCTACAAAGTTATAAAGACTTGAGAACTACTTCACATCTGGAATTCATTGTCAAATGAGTGTGTGAGCATGTTGGAAAAAGATGTGGAGACGCTGGAGCAACGGAGTCGACTCAGAAATGACGACAACATACTATCACAACCACCACAAAGAACAAAGAATTAAAGAACAAAGAAATCAAGACGCCAAAAGCGTAATACTTCAAAAGAAACAAGATCCCTACACCGGGAGATTGTTCGAATCAAGGCACTTCTTCTCACAAGAAAGAAGAATGTCAAGACGCCAAAGCTACTATTACATATGCACCACAACTGCTTAAGATTACTTAAGATATCAATTACTAACACTTGGGGAGATTGTTGGAATCACTCCTAAACCATTTCTCAGTGTTAGTAATCAATATGTAATAGTTAGCTTAATTAAGGCTTTTATGTTTGTAATTAAGGCAAGGCTCATGTAGAAAGCTCATGAGCCTCACGCAAAGCCCAATAAGGAAAGGAAGGACTAGATGTGTTGCCCTAGCTCCCTTCCCCTATAAATAGTCTTGTAACTCATTTGAGTTTTGGTTGTTCACTTTTATATTACACTTATGCTTATCCTTTCTATTTCATATTAATGTGTGTGTAAAGTGTTCATCCGATCTTTCTTATCTATATTTCTAACATATTGATGCTTGTGTTACAACATGGTGACCTAACAACTCCTTATAATATCAACAAGAATAACAATATCCTTTGACCCAATACTAATCTATCTTGTACATCGAAACACCATATCGAATGTACATCATAGGCACCTTTCACTAATGCCTTTGACTAGATCTTCAAGATACCCTTCACTAATGTCTTGTGACTTGACTTCTAGGCACCCTTCACTAATGCCTACAATACGGACGATCAACACCCTTCACTAATGTCTTTGTCTTGACACTTGAGACATCTTTCACTAATGTCTTCAACACTACACTTCTTAGTAGAAAGAAAAGAACCATCAACAAGAGGACTTCAGTAGTCTTGATGATGACGAAGCAAGGAAACTCATGGACTTGAGCTTGCTTGACTTCAAAGGTGGTGATCTCGCCTTTAAGAGAAACCTAGAGGATCACACACAAAACAAAACTACATACATAGATCACTGGATCTTGGGTTAGAGAGTTTTAACTCAAGGAGAAAGTATGAGGAAGGGGTTAGAAACAATGAAAAATGGATCACTATTCATAGAGAGAAAATGCTATCGTTCCTGATCCCACGGATCTCTCCTTGCGGATCCGTCTAGCGTAAAGCTAGGGATCCGTGGGACGCTCCTCTTTGCCCATGAGTATTTGGGTCATGGGTCATGGGTTATGGGTTGATCCATGGGTATTTCTTTAGAAACAATGTATCTAATGAGTGCAATGTATCTAGTCAAGTGGCTATGGGTCAATACCATGGGTTATGGATATGCTCCATGGGTTGAAGTTATTTACCCATTATATAATACATACTAGTTATGTATATATTTGCCCAATATGTAAACACTAGTTGTTGTACATATGTATTACTAAATCATAAAATCACTTATACATGTTTTAGTGTTTTATGTGAAAACTTAAGTGTGTTAGAAAACTATTGGCTCAAACTATTTACGTATTTTATTTGTTTCGTTAAAATAATTTTACGTTTGTTATCGACAAAACATTAGAAGATCGTAAAATATAAATAAATGTTTTTACGGCTTATTTGTATTAACAAAATCAAATTCGACACTCCAATTGAATGACGTAAATTTGGAATAGCTTATTTTATGGGCTTATTGCTATCGAGCTTCTGATCAAATGCTAATAAGCGGATTCTTCTCACCTCGTGACCGTGTCCATTTGAGCTTATGTAAGCCATAGTATAAGATTGATAACCTCATAAGCTAAGAAAAGTGGGCTTATTGGCTGCAAGCAAAGAACTGAGTCGTTACTCTCAGATAGTAAACCGCGCAAATCAACCTAAACTGATTTATGAAAGAGGTTATTAACGAAATGGCCTGATGAAACTTGGAACGATTTTGTTTCGTTAAACAAATGGGTTGGGTCTATCCCATCTTGTTATTCCTAACATACCTTGACACACCGAATGCCTCGGCCGATTGTTCTTATATGACGCTGATCGTTCTTTTCCCGAGTCTGAGCATGATGCACTACAACAAATCGTTGTTGATCAGTATAATTTAAACGACCACTTTCTTGTTACGTGCATACAATAAATAACATAAACATAAATTAGATTGCATACATTGGTCGGTAGGATGATTTGGCCCCATCATCGGCAATGACGGCGCATGTAAATATCCGCTATTCGTTTGTCGATACCTGTAATAACAACAGTTTGGAATGAGTTAGTACACTGTACAACAACTCCTAGGTAGTCAAGTTACAAAATTCTATATTAATATTAACAATCACCAAACATACATGTACATCTGTCGAGTCATTTTGAGATATGCTATCTGTGAATTAATAAGTCCAAAATTAGCTCGACACAAAATTCAATTATGAGATCGGAAAATGTTAATTTCTACATAATTGGATGATATATTATACTAAATGGATGTTTGGATTAGCTCAGTTTCTAGGCCCATGGGCTTATTCGAGAGTGAAAAAGCTCGTACGCCCACTTTTGTGGCTTATCAGCTTTTCAGGTCGACCATGTAAGCTTATAAGCTTCAAAAAAGAGTTTGTGAGCTTTTCAATTTTAAATAAGCTCATAATTCCAAATTATGTAGGTAAGGCACGGTCGCAGGTTGACCCCCTCATTGAATGAAGAATCGATGCTTGCAAAGTATTAGAAGGCAACAATAAACTTTAGAAGACTTTTCTGCACTTACAGGTATTTGTACCAAATTTGAACTGATAGCTGGAGTGTTTGCAAGTTATCCGCTTATTTTTATCAGGTTCCTCGGCTGGTCCGTTATATACACTGGAATGCAGTAACCTTTTGAATAAGTTCCTGAAATTTTGCCACATCTTCAATCTTTTCATCGGCCTGCAACATTCAAACATAACAGTTATATAACGGATCAGCTAAGTTACTGCATTCCAGTGTATATAAAGGACATGGAATATCATCCTGTTAGGTTTACAATCGCAAATAATTTGTACCTAGATTACTTCCGATCAACTTTAATGCATCCGTAGGAAAAAGAAGACTATAAATAGATTAAAACCATTTAAAATGCAAACATAAATCATCAGTTAACAACATACCTACATCGGCTATACCCTTGATCAAATGGCGCCTAAGGTTGTCGCACTTCTTCTTTATAGAGCATTAACTTTAGCTTCAAAGAATGTAGTAAATCAAATGGTTGTTTTTTTTTTGGAATGAGAACCAAAGAAAAGGTATGTGTCAATATAAGGGTATTCCCGCATACATATAAGGTATAATATTTTATCAAGCCTAGTAGTTCATTGGTCAATTTCCTTGTAACTACTTGCTCGATATGAACATTAAAACTCCTGCTGAGATCAATAATAATAACAGATGCAAGGCCTAGGGAAATTTTAAAATTACCTTGCTCTTTAAAACATGGATCCATGTGGGCGTATTGTGTTTCCAGAGCTCATACCTCTCCGTCCCTCCTGCAACTCTCTCTCCATCGATGCTCGCTTAACCAATACTGTGTTCTTTGTTATGCTGTCAGCGACGTACAGATCTGCAGCAAACACCTTTTCCCTGGTAAAAAAATATGTTAATATTATCAAAAGTGTAACGAAAACCACTATGGTCGATATTATCAACACAATTTTGGAATATGTAACGAAAACCACAAATGGACTTACGTCACGGCCCCAAGGAAAACTGTTTTTGGAATATGTAACAGAGAGGTAGTCGTGCTATAATCCGAAGGCTCCTCTGTCTGTTACGTTACAGAAGGCAAGCTCAGATAGGGTAGCATTTGGAAAAAGCAGACGCGCCCACCATCGCTGCAACCCCAACAGGTTGTCGTGCCAAGATATAGGGCATCTCGCTTTTAGCATGACCCGTTAAAACTCATCATAGCCTAATTAGCTTCGATTAGATCCGGATGTCAGTTAAAAGGAAATGAAATCTATTTCGATTTTTTGAGAATCCCAAAGCCGGTAGAAGCTGGTATAACCTATTAGACAGGGTTAAGTGAACGATGCAACAAAACGGGCTACCAAACCGTCCCAAAGAAATATTAATATTGTAACCGTAAAATAACATAGTTTGAGACGCTCCTCCTATAACATCTTATATAACAACATGTAACAAAAAGGTAACCAAGGCAAGCTCGCATGGTAGCATTTGGAAAAACATATGCGCCACCATGGTCGCAACCCCAAAGAGGTCGCCGTCAAAATATGGGCCATCTCATTTTTAATCGACCCGGTAAAACTCATCATTTCCTCAATGCTGTTAAAAGCAAGTGGTACAAATGTACATTTCAATATCAATGGCAAAACAACTAGGAAAACAATGTCGCCGAACTTGCATCAATGGGAAAATGCTGAGATAGCCGTCATGGCTGTAATCCTAACAGGATAACACACTCCAAACCCAAAACTAACATTCACATCATATACCCAAAAAAGTCAACGAAATGATGAGATTCAACCCTCGAGATGCTGCGTCATTTCGGCACTCAAAACAACCGCACATGCAGCCAAACCAATCAACCGTCCCTACAAACAAACAAACACAAAATTCATCAACAATCCAAACTGATCAAAAGTATTGACACTCGCCGTACCTTCCTATGATTGGTTTGGGCCGAATACGTATACTCATGAGTCAATAAATTAACAACCGCAGTTATGTTATCATGATCACCAACAGCTGTCAATTGCCTCACAATTCCTTCAACCTAAATCAAAGCAATCAAGTCATCATCATAATCACAAAACCCTAACCCTAACCCTAACACTAATGAAATTGAATACGCCGTAAGCTTGCGCTTCTCGTAAAGCTTATTGGATAAGTTCCGAAGCACGACAGCTGGAATGACAGAGAACGCATCCGCCATACCACACACAAAACAACAACACTTATCACAAACAACAATAATTATATATCTTTTATAAGAATAATGATTAATCGATTGATTGATTAATTAGTTAAATTTTTGTTGATGATTTGAATGGAAGATGTAGGGAGCATTTGAGTTAGGTATTGGAAGTGACGATTATATACCGGATATCTGAGTGACCGGAGATCTGCCGGTGGTAATAATGAACGCGTGATAAGTTAGGAGATGAAATCCATCTGGAACATTTGAGAAACCCAAAGGTGCTAGAAACTATAATGGGGCTTAAGCGGACGGCACAACAAAACGGACTACCAAAGTGGCCCAAAAAAATATTCATATTGTAAAAATAAAATAATATAGTTTGGAGACCCTCCCATCCATTATATCCTATATCAATAATCGATTAAAGGCTGAGACAATTCCAAAACATTTATCGCTTAATCGATTATAGAGCTTTAAAGAAATTTACTTATTCTTCCACTCCAAAATTCTTAGATATGAAATGTTGATCAATATGATGTCACATGATGAAATGTTGGATTATCATACAACTATAGGTTTTATGAGACTATCCCGATACATTTATTCGATCTTACTATAATTTGTTTATTTAAAACGTGCTCGCGAAACACAATCGACTGAAATTAATCTGAATACAAATTCAGAACACTGGATTGCATGTAGTCGTGTATGAAAATTTGATAATAGTTTATGTATTAATAGTTCACATGTTGTAGATGACAACTTACATTACGTTGCAACTTCACATTGGTATTTTGTTAGATTATATGTTTTCATACTATCTTCAATTACAATTCTATTAAGAAGGAAAGCTTATATAAAGACCAAGTGAAAGGATGTAATGGTTAAGAACTTAAGATGCAAAATGTTGTATGAGTTGAAAAGGGAGATATAAAACGTTACAAAAGGATTGGAAATTTGGCTTAGATCACTTAAATGATAACACTTTTGTTTTTAAAATGGTCTTTTATTAGGGATATAAACATAAAAGAAAAATTTTTAAATGAACCATTTTCGCTATTGTTTTACGGATATGAACTTCGCCTAAATTGTTTACCAAAATGAACTTTTTGACTGGACGAACTTTGGGCAAGATTCTGGGCGACAAAGACCTCCTAGGCAAATTTCTGAGCGAACCTTGGGCGAAATTCTGGGCGACAACGACCCTTGAGCGAATTTTCGGGCGACGTGGTTTTGTTTTGATGGTTGATGGTTATTGTTTAATCATTTGGGAATATCGTTGACTTTTGTGATGTGATGATATTGGGAGGATCTATTAGTTTTGTTTTTTTTGAATAAGATCCATTATTATTAAGTTCATTTGGTTGTAAGATTTAGAGATGAAATCAACGGGTTGAGGAAGATTGAGTGAAATGAGATAACCGTTGGATTTAGATTAGAGAGGGGAGAGGGAGAACAGTACATAAAGGTGAACCTAGTTCGTGTTTTGTTTCTCTCTAGGAACTAGGGCCTTTTAATAATTTAGATTAGATAAGTTACATTGCATTAGGGCTGAACATCGGTCATAAATGACCCAAACCGAGAAAATTGAGGACCGAAAACCGTGAAAAGCGTGAATCAAAACCGAATCGAATGTTGTCGGTTCGGTTCGGTTTTGTTGGTCTAGGTGTATTTTTGTATGTTTTTGTCGGTTTAGGCCGAACCGGACCGAACCGACTCGACTCGACCCGAAACCGAAATCATGTAAAACCTCAAACCGAACCGACGAGTTGTCGGTCCAGTTGGGTTTTTTTCGGTTTGGTCGGTTATTCTTGCCGGTTGGTTTTATTAACCTTCTTCAAATTTCTACATTGCATGTGGTCCCTTTAACAACAATACACGTGGATCCATTATAGTTCATTTTAGTAAATGATAGAAAAGGCCTCTTCTTGTAAAAAGAGTGTGTTATTGGTTCATATAGGTAATTCCTTTTAAATATAAATATATAATATGTAATATAATTAGGATAAGGATGGCCAAATATTTGCTTTTTAATACCTTTCCTAAATCCAGCCTTCTTGGCTTTTGGGTTGGAGAATTGTAAACTTGTGACACTTGTTGAACTATATGGGCCTACTTTAAGCCCAAACTGTCATATCGTTTTACTTGACCTAAATAAAAATAATTCGGTAAGAATAAAGTTAACATATCCTGGATCTCCTAGTTATGTTTAATCTCAACTCTCCAAAGCATTTTGTAGCTTGATGTGTCATCTCATTTAACTTAAGAAACATAGTTACAATTAGTCTGAAGTATTACATCATGAGATAGAGAGATTGATATCGAAAATGTATAGGCATATAGTTTAATCACATGTTGTGAGTTCAAATCTTAACTGAAAATATACAACACGGTAACTATCTATGCAATTCAAACATAAAAATGTTTACGAGTCAACCAAACACCTTTGGATAAACAATTAAACTTCGACAAATAGGTGTTGAATTCAACCTTGTAGTCATAGTTCAACCATGTCATAAATAGACATTAGTTGTATATAAATCGTGTAATACTTAGTTTTCATAAATATCTGGAGCAACGAGATTTGAGTGTGCTAAAAGAATGTTTAGTTGTAGTGGACATGGGAAACAAAGATGCATCATAATAGGTAAAAGCAAATCATTTAGGATTTACAACACTAGCATCACCCATGTTCCATGGGGTTTGTAGAAAAGAAAAGGGACGACAAATATTGGTTGTAACATCTGAAAAGTTTGTTTAATTACGTATAAACATATACTGTGATTATTCTAAATAACTTTTCCAATGTGTTCCCTAATGTGCTAAAATAGTTTTGCAAGGTTTGAGACATTTAGCTAAACTAGATTATAGATTCACAGAACTATTTGTTTTCCAAAAAAAAAAAAATTTGAATACACTTTAGGTTGTACTAAGGGCGCACATATTAACAAACCTCTGTTATAAATAAGAGAAAGCATTTTGCTATCTTCTTACGAATTCGTTCTTCAAATAAACAGATCATGACATGACATGCTTTGAATTCAATTGCGCACAAAATCTCATAAGAACTTTGCACTATATACATAATTCCGATTTTTTTATACCATGAACTTGTTTACATAAACGAGTTAAGTATCAATATACCAAGCAACAAACATACTTGCATAGGATATGGTATGGTTACGAACGTATAGGGTTAGTTTCATGCACTTTCCAACAATTCCATGATGGAACCCATTTTTCAATGTTTGATTCGATTGGCAGTTACCTAGGATAAGTCACCTGCTTGTTTAGAAAGTGATGTTTAGGGGGCCCACACTCACCACCTTCAACCAAAACCTTGTAAACACCCGAATGGAATTTAGGGAGTGGCATGGGATCTTGCTCTATAATGTTGGTTCATACACCCTTTCCATGTACCCAAAGGGGGAATGCACGAATGAATAACATTGTTTTTACAACCTCACCAATTTTCTTATCTTAACATAATAGTTTTATATATTTCATTATTCATATTATTTGACTAGCTTCTAATTTGTCATAGAAGAAAAATGATTCAAATGATCATATAGTATAATTAGATACTCTTACGTAACTATGTAACATTAATACATATATTTTCATTTCAGGTATCTTCCATTGTCAATTTAACGAAAGTTAATTGAGAGTTTAAACATCACCAACAAAAGAGTAATACCATCAAGGAAATCAAAAGTAGTTTAGTGAGCTAATCACTACCTACATACGGTGATAGAACTAAGGGTGTCTCCCAGTGTAACCAACCCTGATAAAATAATGTGTTGTATCGATTTTTGTAATTACACTCGATCCAAAATAATATGTACCGTTATATTAGAGTGAATTTTTTTATGCATCCGGTCTCTTAAAAACCTTTTCCACCACTTTCTGCATAAACCACCATTATAACTGAAATCAAGGTAAATATCTGATTGCTTATCGGAATTCATGTAACTCGCTACTAGAAGCTAAACATTTAAATGATAAAGGGTCGCTACTAGAAGCTAAACATTTATTAGATAACTCGGTTTGAGTAAAGCGAAAAGACTCTTTGATCTTTTGAAAGCCAAAAAGGACATTGAACTAAATGTTATATTTTATTTTTGAATTTTTGGTCCAAATATATGAGTGAAAGGGAAAGAGGTAGAAAAGAGTGTAAAGAAGATTCGTCGGATAAAGAAAAGCGATTTGAAATGATGTTGAAGCCGATGTTAATCCATGTGAACGCAATCGGATACACAAAGATTTCATTATGAGGTGTCCATACAGACACTTACGTAGAACTATGTAGTTTTCCAAATATAGCTTGACAAGATAAGATTAATAGACGAATTGAAGAATACTTGTGTTTTCAAAGCATAATATTTATTTAGCAAATGAATATATTATGTGAAGAACAAGTATACGGGCTAATCAAATTCGAACCTATATGAAGAAAACCCGTCATGCATGCCATCTAATAAAATTTGAGCCACCGCAAAAAATAATAAATAAAATAAAAAATCTTGTTCTTTTATTTATTTTAAAAGTAATTTAGGACTCGACTGAGACAGATCATGATCATGTACATGTAGCATGGTAGTTTATTGCTTTATTCAATCTCTATAGATTAAAATAATAGATCATGGCCCTATAGTCGATAACAATCCAAGGTATGAATGTGTAAACTTGTTTAAAGTATTTAAATAATTGCTAGCTATGGTTAGAGGGTCCATGCAATTCGATTAAAGCATGTTAACATGTTACTATCACCAAGTCATTTAAAATCGCTTGGTACTTTGGTTTGCTTTTGAAATGCAACATTTAAGAAACCATTACAAATAGGTAGGAAGAGTCTATTTACAAGTCATGGTTAGGTAGGAAGACTCTATTTACAAGTCATGGTTTTAAAAGGCGCGCAAAAGCCCCGTAAAAATGTGAGACTTGATCATGTCATAACGTCACGTCTTATATCGCTTTATGCCACGTTTTTTTGTAAACTTAATATATATGAAATATGATATAAATATGTAAATATGTTTATATTTTGTATCGTTTTATGCCACGTCTTATGAAAATAAAAGCTTCACATTGACCGTTAAAACGTGAGGTTTGACCATGCCACCACGCCACGCCTCGCGGTATTTAACCTTGGTTCAAGTCAGTACCTTTTCTTCTTATTTTTAACATTTTTCTTAAAATCTTAGTCACTTAAGATGAGAAAGAACCTAGAGTTTTGATAATTAACTAACAACTCAAAAGTTGTTATATATGTTTTGATAGTTAAAAAAAAAAAGCAAAATCACTTGACTTTATCTTCATCAATATATAATAACACCTAGGATGATGGTCGAAAATGGGCTATGATGAATTGAATGATGGATATGAATAATATATTATAGTGAATTTTCGGTCACTTATGGTCGTGTCGGTCATGAACCCAACCACGCCTAATACTTACAAGCCCAAAGACGACTTGGGCCAATATCAATAAAGGATTGGGCTCACGAAAGCCCAAGCCCAAATCTATTTACGGAATGGATATAGATATCTTCTAAAATATGAAGATAATCATCCCCAACCGACTTAAGCGGATACGCCAAGGTTGGGGAACACGGAACCAACAAGGATTCCGCATATATAAAGGAATGATACCCCTCGCTTAAGGTACGATCTCATAACCCTAAAACTCCTTAAACCCTAAACCGATTACTTACTCACGCCGGAGGATAATCGGGAAACAATCCCACGGTAAGCCTAACGGTGTCTCTTGTCTTTAGTGCGCAGTCTCAAGCAAAGAATTCTCAATTGGTACGAGAACCGAGCTCCAAATCGTGAACGCCCATCTTTTGTATCAACAAGTGGCGCCATCCGGACCCTACACTAAGAATCGACACTAGAATGACAAAACACGCAATCGCCGATCGCAATGATCTCATGGGAAGAAGTCACAGAGCGGACTAACCCCAAGCTGCATCATTGGGACAACCAACCGCTAAAAGTAAGTGGGTCGTCAAGACTTGATCTTCCTCTCGAGAACCGCACTGAATAACCCAAGTCACTACAACCACCACGAGTGGAGTAGACCCATCACAAGACTGAACAACCCGCCTTTACTACTCCTTTCCAATCGGTGCTAGAACCGACCGACAAAGGTACCAGAGGCACCAAGTCGGGATAAGTGGTGCAAGAAGAGAAACAAACGCACTCACTCGAGGAGTCGCGCTGCACTAGCACCGTAAGCTTTCGATCCCAAAACCACGGCATTGGTCGCCTCATGCAAGAGGAAGAGAAGAATAGATCGTATGAACCGAAGCCCGACTCAACTTCGATTCGAATACGATATTTTCCACCGCTACACCAAGGAAAAGCGCAGAGGAAGCGGCCATAAACCCCAAGATTCAATGTAATCGGAGGAGAATCGAGGTGATGAGACATCTCACCACAACACTTGAGTGATAGTGATAGAGAGGAAAGGCGCATCAAAGGTTCACGCCGATCGGGTAGCCGAGAGCATGTGATAGACCGGGCGGAAGTATTCCCCAGTGAGAGCCCTTCGCATCCGCACTATGAGTCGGATTCGAGGAAGGTTTCGCGCAAGCGCCGTAAGAAGGTAAATTCATCTTCGACAACCCTGACAACGAGGATAGTGATACAGGCATTGAAATCCGTAGCGCACGCGATAGCCAAGAGGAAGACATGTCTCCCATGGCGCCGCTGAAAGTGGATGCGCTCACCGACGCATCGCTGATTTCTCCGAAAACAAGAAAAGGCGATGCCGCAAATGTTAAAACATATGATGGGACAGTGATCCCGACGATCACCTAAAAATTTTTGAATCACCGCGACCATCGAAAACCGCCACAACCGCTTGGTGCCATATGTTTAATTCCACCGGTGGGAAGCGCGCTGAATCGGTTCAACAAACTCCCACGGAAGGAGCGTGAATGGTTTTGAAGAGTTGAGAAAGGCGCCCGCCTAAATTTCACTCAACGCAAAAGTGTAGCTAAAACCCCGCCGAACTCGCCAGGTAAAATGTAACCGTGGAGAATCCACGAGCGCTGCTCATGGAACGCTTCAAAGACGAGTGCATGCAGTTAAAGCATGCCCGTAAGTCTTAAAGATCTCGGCTTCATGAATGGGATTAATAACCCGTAACTCATCAAGAGATTGAACGACAAGATCCCCGAGACCTTCGATGAACTCATGAAGCGCACTCGGTCTTTTGTCCAGGGAGAAGCCGCCGCGGATAGCAAAAGAACCATTCCAAGCACGGTCACAGAACAACCCGGGAGACAATCCAATGACCGAGGTAATAACCGTAATAGAGCTATCGCAGCCTGAGGAGCGGCAGAGACAGTGGATAATGATGTATACTCCCCGATCAAAACCCCAAAGGAAATACCGCAATGTAAGGAGCAAATTTCCCAAGACCGCCGCAGATGCGCACACCGTAAGATAAGCGATCGGGAATGGATACCGTGACTACCATGCACAAAAGGGTCACACCACTAACGAGTGTGTCCAACCGCGCCAACTCATCGACAAGATGGTCAGGGGGGGTGGACCACTTAGTTAAAAACATTAAAGAGGAAGAGATAGGCAAAGAATGAAAGCAAGAAGGAGACACCCAAGGATAAGGTCGACACAATCTATATGATACAGACGCTGGCAATAACCACCGATAAAAGGTCGCCCAAGAGTTTTCCAAGAGGTGAAATCTCTTTCCTACTTTGATCGCGGACAACGCAAAGATCGAGCCCTCACCATTGAAATTAGCGCGGTGGTCACGACATACACCGCATGTACATCGATGGTGGGGCATCGCAAATATTATGTATGAGCATTGCTTTAAAAGACTACGACCAAATACGTAGTCGCTAAACCCGGTCAACACCGCACTCACCGGTTTCACAGTGAGAAGATATGGCCTATGGGCCAATCGCGATTGCTAGTCGGCGTTGGCAACGCAGAGCACTCTACAACAACTTGATGGATTTTATGGTGATCAAATCCCTTCATCATATAATGGCATTATTGGGAGACCCGGATATCGCCCATGCTGCGGTGCCATCAACAACAAGACGGATGCTTAAATTCCCAATGAAGGGGCATTGTCACTCTTTACAATGCCACGATGTTAAACAGGAATGTAACACGCTACACGCGAAACGGAAATAATCCCGAGCAAAGGCGCGCCAAAATCCCCAACTTTAAGGTCGCATTCACCCGTAATATCCGCATCAGAGATAACCATTGGAGGGTCATTGTCGGACAACCAAGAAAGCGGCCGCGCGGCCCTACAAAAGAACGTGGATATTTTCGCATGGGAGCCCAAACACACGATCGGGCGTGCCACGCCGATCACGAGCATAAACTTAGAATCCGACAAGGATACTTACCAATACGCCGAAGAAGCGTGGCCAAGCTCCGCAGAGGCGCAGTAATCCTAGCAGAGGTACGTAAATTAGTTAAAGCGGAATTATGCGTGAAGTCTATTACCACGATCGCTCTCTAATCCAAGAATGGTCAAAAGCGACGGTAGTCGGCGAATGTGCGAGACTTCACCGACCTTAATAAAGCATGCCCACAGGATCGCTATCCGCGCCGTAAATAGATTGGAAAATAGAGTCCTTGTGTGGATACCGCTGAAGTGTTTTCTCGACGCGATAAGGGATATCACCGATACAAATGGCCCAAGAAGACGAGGAAAAGACAACAGCCCACACAAGCCAAGGCGCCATCGTTACACAAAATGCCGCTTGGCTTGAAGAACGCGGTGCCACCTATCGCCGTTGGTAGACAATGCCTTTGAAAAATGTAGGCCGCAACTCGAAGTCTATGTGGATGACCCGTCATTAAAAGCCATACCGAAAAGGAACCTGTGCGACATAGAAGAAACATTCAAAACTCTACGCGAGATTAACATGAAGCTAAACTTAAAATGCACCTTCGCGCCATCAAGGCATGTTCTTAGGGTACTTAATAGAACCCGATGGCATCGCACCGTGTCCGAAAAAGACAAGGCGGTAATGGAACTTCCTCACCACGCACGTCAAGGAAGTCCAATCCTCAACGGAAAACTAGCCGCCTCAACAGTTCCTATCTAATCGCCAGAAAAGTCATCGCCTCTTTTCAAAACACTCAAGAAGTGCATAAAAAGGTGACTTTCGGTGGACAACGGAGGCGGAAGAAGCTTTCACCACACTCAAACAAAGATCTAGCAACGCCCCAACACTTGTAGCACCCCGACTGTGGGAAGAGTCGATCATGTATCCGTCAAGAACTCATGGGGGCCAACAGAAGGTTACTAACAGATAGGGACTCGTGCAAACCCCTATCTATTTCACAAGAAAGCTCTCAAGAAGACGGAGATGAACTATAGTGCCATGGAAAAATTGGTCTTGGCATTAGTGTTTGCCGCCAAGCGATCATACCAGATTTCCAAGCGCACCGATAGCGGTAATTACGCATCAAGCCATCAAGCGCATCATCTCCAAACCCGATGCGTTAGGACGACTCCGTATGGAGTGTGTTGCTAGTGAACATAACATCTCTTACAGCCACGATCGCAATAAAAGGACAAGTTCGCGGACTTCATCATCGAGAAGCCGACATCGACGAGGTACCTACACCAAGTTAAAAGCACTACAAGATCCATGGATCCTGCTTACGATGGGTCCTCATGCGTGGATGGCTCAGAGCCGGCCTTATTCTCACAAACCCGTAGGAATGGAATTCACTTACGATCGCTTTGAATTTACCTCGACAAACAACGAGGCGTAATATGAAGCCCGATCACCGGACTACGATTGCACTCGGATGGGTGTACGAACTTGAAGCAAATGTGGACTCGACTAGTGGCCAACCATGTGTGGGTGAATACGTGGCCAAAGAAGAAAACATGATTCAAGATCTTGAGAAGACTAAAGATCGATCAAAGGCTTTGACAGATTTACTATCAAACAAGTCCCTAGAGGAGAAAATCGCAGCGTATGCATCGAGTAAGATAGCCTCGACAAGCTTCAGACACTTATCAAAGCAAGTGCCGGTGGAAACACCGAAAGCAAGTCGATAGCGGAGATGGAAGTTTCGCAATCATAGAGGAGGATGGTCCTACATGGATGACCCCAATTGCAAATTTCTTAAGTAAAGGGACATTACCCCAAGAATGCATGTAAGTCATCGCAGAATACGGCGCACGCCGCAGAATTGAATCGCGCGACAACATATCAGACGACGTTCTTTCCTCCAACCATGGCTTCGGCGCGTAGGCCCCTGACAAGCAAATTATGTGTCGCGAGAAATCCATGAGGGTTCATGTAGCATGCACGCAGACCACGGTCCGTTGTAGCACGCGCCATGCGATCGGATACCATCGCCAACCATGCATAAAGATGCGCGGATCCGATAAGGAAGTGCAATGATTGCCAAGTCCACGCACCTGCATCACGAAACCACAAAGATGAGTTAACACCAATCACGCGCCATGGCCATTCTACAAATGGGGCATTGATATCGCCGGTCCTTTTCCAAGAGCAAAAGAAGCGGTCTCAAATTTCATAGTCGCTATAGACTACTTCACCAAGTGGATCGAGGCAAAAGCAAGAGCGACAACCATCGCAACCGTGTAAAACGCTTTGTCGGGATAACATTGTATGCCGCCGATTACCCGTGAAATCATCTCGACAACGGAAACAATTCGCGACAATCCCTTTAAAGATTGGTGCGAAAGTTAAACATCACCCAACACTTTATGCTCGGTTACGCACCCCCAAACCAATGGTTTAGTCGAGCGCAAACCAAGCTCGGGTGAAGGAATCAAAGCACGCTGGACAAGCACAAAGGAAGGTGGGTCAAGAACTTTCACATGTATTATGGGCACACCGCACTCGCTAAAACCAAAGACAGGGACACCCCTTTCTCTCAGTATACGGGATGAAGCCGTTATACCAACTGAGATCGGCATGCCAACTATCCGCACTGCGGAGATTAATGTGACTACAAACGACGATGAAAGGCGTGTCGACTTGGACCTACTGGAAGAAAGACGCGAACGCGCAGCTATACGGGAGGCAAGGTCGAAGTCAAAAATGAAAGGATACTATGATGCCAAGGTACGCAGTGTTTCATTCGCACTGTGTGACTTTGTTCACCGCGACAATGAGGCAAGCCGCACCAAGATATGTGTAAGCTCGGACCTAAGTGGGAAGGACCTTATGAGGTTATCAAGCAACGGCACAAAGCGCTGCACGGCCACGAGGTTTCGATGGTCGTGACTCATCACAAGACATGGAATATCAAGAACCTCAAGAGGTGCTACCTATAAGAATTGCTACTAAGATAGCGCGCAGACGCTCCGCACTTTTAGTGCTCAATAAACATTCATGTAATCGCTTTTATTTTTCATATTTACTGCTTTTTTGTTATTTCTCGATAAACTTGCAAGTATTAATAAAAATGTCGCGGTTTCTAGCTAACTCGCGACACATTTTAAGTTGTTATCTCCATATACGATGCTTTAACAATTTTTATTTTGCTCACGATGGCGTGCATGCACTACACATAAACCCACGATGGTAAAAGGATAAGTTGACCTACTAACTAACTTGTTGAGTAAGAGGGTTGCAAACCCATCAATATCGGATCACGAATCCTTGTTAAACACCTTATTCTCAAGACGTTGGAATAAGATATGTGCGCCCCACGACGGTGGCGCAAAGAATGCACACGCATGTTTAACAACTTTGAGCCAAGACACTTGCTTCCCTAATACGATGTTTACAAGAGACGTGACTCATAACATACACGATTATGATTAAATACTTAGAATTATTTTCCAAAGTATACTCTAACTTTCATACATGACTATGAATTTTTACATTGGCATGATCAGATACATTACAAATGCCTACAAGCAACAAGCAAAAAGAAATTTTTATTTATAACTATGAGTTATTACAAACGATATCAAACATATCCGCTACATGCTACTACAACGCCTAAGTGACGGCGCCAACATGACTTGTCGCTTTAACTTCACGAGACTCTTCAAGACATCCGAACCATTAGGCGACACGGTGGCCACACCGACCGGCACTCCATCGACTCTGCAAGTGAGCCGCACCTAGTCCACACAAAACGGCCTTACCGCAATCCCCTTTTCTTGGCAAGACGGGTGGCATGCGCCCAAGACCTCCTTTAGAGATACCTCTTTCTCCAAAGGCAAAGGGATTCTCGATTATCCCTAGGACGCGCAAAGACGGGCACTTGAGTCGCGACTCATGAGGTTTCGTGAAATAGTCCTACTGTGTCCGCATCCTCAAGACGATGACGCGCCAATGTCAACCCCGCCATAATAACACCGATCGGATAATCTTGGTCGCGCCAAGTTCAAATCATTGGAAGCTCTAAGTCTTTCATTTTTGCATGGCAATGACCAAGTGATCATATGATTCAAAGATTGTACCCCGGCACCTTATCAACAAAGCGCCAACACTCTGGCCATGGAGTTGTTCCACCGCCTCGATTTACCACGCCTAGAGCGACTGCACAACCTCCCCGAATGCATTCACTACCTCGACGACTCTAGGGTACTAAGCGCACCATGCGAAGACCGTGGCTTATGAGCCACCCACGCCCGCAATCACCGACATAAGATGCGGATACAATTCTTCATCGTACTCGATGCTCACCACGCAGCTTTGCCTCCCGACCTCCAAGGACCAAATCACAAGACTCCCAAGTTCCCCAATCGCAAAACAAACTTTCTTTTCCCTGATCTAGGTGTTTCAAGGCCCAGCAGCACGCAGACTTGTACTTGGCAGCCTCAGCACGCTCCTGACTTAGTTGACACATTAGCGCCATCTTGTCATCGGCCTGTTTTTGCACATATGCGCTGAGCTCACTAGACTCGGCACGAGCGCTATCCAGTTGCGCTTGGGTGCTTGCCAGCTGCGCCTCCAACATAGCTATTGTTTGATCTTTCTTTGAGTTTTGGTCCTCCCCACCGACACTTTATCTTTCACCGCACAATTAACGAAGCCTCGATGAGCGGAGACTTGAACCAACTCTTCAACTAATTGACCTGTGGGCACATCCGCATCCGCTTGGTTTTCTTTATCCGGCCTGCGGCTCGTAATGCGCCGCTTGTGTTGGACTCGCCTTGGGAGGTGATTCTATGACCGCTCCACCGCGAATGATCACCAACAAGAATGTTAGAATCACAAATAGCACATTCAGCAACTAACAAAAGGTTATACATGTATGGTTTTACTTACTTTGGCTCCGCATCATCGGCAGATGGGTGCGACGATGCTTCATCCGTGGAGGACAACTCCACAGTTTGAATCACGGGACGCTTCTTCCTTGATGGGCCCGCACCATGATCTTGTCGGGTCCTTTTGCGGCTAAGCGCTTCTTCTTCTTCTGATTCCTCTTCAGGTTGCGCTCCAGCTATGGGCGCTGACTGCGCTACCAGCGATGTCTCCTCAGGATTGGGACGGCTCTGTAGCGGCGTTGCCTCCACTGCAACGGAGGAACTAGTCCTCAGATCCCCGCAGCCGCCCATGACACGCCTTCGCTTGCGCCTAAGATTGGCCTCGTCATCCTCAATGGTCTTACCTCGCCTTTATGGTCACGGGCTTCGCCAACCGCATTTACGTTGAATAGATCCATCTCGCAAAGCAAAACACATATACAAACAAAGTTATATAATGCGCAAACAAGACGGAAGATTACTCTTACATTATTTATACGCAGAGGTACGGAGGAATAAGTACCACCCCGCCATGGGCGCCTAAAAAGATAGGAATCTCATCTTCGGGCCAAAATAATTGCGGCCGATCCCCATGTGCACCAAAATCCTCAGATATGCACTAATAGGGATGCGGTTCGCATTTATCAAACCGCATCCTCAACGTTATAAGACCCGTGCAATGGGCACTCATCCTCTGTAGATTTCCTCGCGATAGAACTCATAATTCCACGGAAACATGTATCATCTACCCGTAAGAAATACTCCTCCAATTCCTAAGGCGCCTAATTTATCTCAGATAGCACCGCAGCCTCACCCGCTGCTTTTGAAAAAGTTACCCACCCATGCGCCCACGAGTGTGGTAAAATGCGCGAATAAGTTGATGGTGGGATTAATCCTCAACAAACGGCAATTTACTTCAAATTAGTAATTTTGGCCGCACCGATGCAAAGGTAATCGCGATATGTGTAGTGTATAATAATTTAACACATCGCATAGGAAGCGTGACAGGGCACACGCTGATTCGCAAATTAATAACCGTGTAAACACCCACCTTTCTTCGGGAAATTCGCAATCGTGGCACGCGCATCCGAACCACCGGATGCACATCCCGGTATAAAGTAACCGAGGCAAATTCCATCGATCGATTAAATTAAGGTCGAGGTGAAGTCGACAACCGCTTAACCATGGTGATATACTTTTCGCTTATCACGCACGCCAGTTACCTTGGTGGTTGGTTACTTTTGGGATAATGATTCTTAATTTGCTTTAGAAAGAGTGAAAGATGTTTTACCGTGAGGAACCGTGAAAATGAATCCCAAGTTATATACTTCTCCTTTTCCACACGACATGGCGACACGTGATCCCACTAAGCTTCATTGTGTGGACGAGATGACTTGATGTGACAACGGGCAAGAACTTTCCCCGATTAACGAGGCCTCGACTATTCACATGGATGTCTCGATACATTGTACCTACGGGTAGTATATGGCTTCTTGATACGCTTCAGATATTATTTGTTTTTGGGACTACGGTCATTAGTCTAGCATCCGCAGCTACGCATCGCGCATACTAGACCGGGGACATGATGACGATAGTCCGTGTCGGGTCATGAACCCACCACGCCCAATACTTACAAGCCCAGCACGACTTGGGCCAATATCAATAAAGGATTGGGCTCACGAAAGCCCAAGCCCAAATCTATTTACGGAATGGATATAGATATCTTCTAAAATATGAAGATAATCATCCCCAACCGACTTAGGCGGGATACGCCGAAGGTTGGGGAACACGGAACCAACAAGGATTCCGTGCATATATAAAGGGAATGATACCCTCGCTTAAGGTACGATCTCATAACCCTAAAACTCCTTAAACCCTAAACCGACACTTACTCTCACGGAGGATAATCGGGAGACAATCCCACGGTAAGCCTAACGGTGTTTCATTGTCTCTTAGTGCGCATTGGTCTCAAGCTAATCAATTTCAATTGGTACGAGAACCGAGCTCCAAATCGTGAACGCCCATCTTTTGTATCAACAGCTAATAAAAATAACTTTACTACCTTTCAAATCAAATAAAAATAACTTTACTACCTTTCATCAACATTTCCTTTGTCTAATTTCATGTCATCTTTGTCGCCCTTCATGATTTTCCTAATTTTTAAAAAGCGCACAATAAAATGCACACAAACTTCAAAGTTTTCCAAATGTTTTACAGGAAAAATAGAGTTATCAATTATTATTTTTTTCTTTAGATTAACAGTTAATATTGTATAAACAAGATTTTCATATTTGTCCTGTTTTTTAGACTCATTTGAAGATTTCTAAATTCAAGTCAGTATGTGATTAATTTTTGTTGTTTATTTATTTAGGGTGCGTTTGGTTTGTCGCTATGAATCACAATGGGTACGGGTGTTGGTATAGAGTGGAATGATAATGGAGAGTATGAAGAAATAACCCACACATGAGGAAACATTCACATTTGGGTATCCTCATTCCATTGTGGTGGGCCATATAACCAACCAAACAATATTAATATTTTCAAAGTCATAGACCTATACCCATACACCCCAACCAAACGGGCCTTTATATATATATTTATTTTATAATTGGTGGGAATAGAGGTCTAATTTTATGTTCAGTCAAAATAGTTGTAGAATAGCAGTTGGGTGGAATATCAGTGTGGTGAATGTTATGATTGTTCATGTATCCAAACAACATATCATTTGCTTAGTTGATACTATTCAGAAGAGGATAAATTTTTATTGTAGTATTGTCTATGCAAGTAACTGAGGGGGTGAAAGACAAGTATTATGGAAAGATTTGCAAGTTCATAAAAGTATTGTTGATTCCAACCCTTGGGTTATAATAGGAGATTTTAATGTGGCTTTGGGAGTTAATGATCATTATGTTGGAGGGTCGGTTTTAACTAATGATATGAAAGATTTAAGAGATTGCATAAACAGTTTGGAGATTGAAGACATAAGCAGTTTTGGATTTTTCTTTACCTGGACTAAATCATTGAAAATCAAAAGTGTGGTGTTTTGAAGAAGCTATATAGTATCCTAATAAATGAAAAATTCATGAAAGTCTATCAAAAGGATTATGAAATGTTCGTACCTTACCTCGTCTCTGATCATAGTCCTTCAATATTAAGTGTTCCAGAGGGGTTGGATAAAAAAACACAAATATTTTAGATTTGCAAACTTTATTACAGACAAATAGGAATTTATTACAGATGTGAAAAAGGAGTGGGTAGATAGTGTGGAAGGTTATGAAATACTTAAGCTGGTGAAAAAACTGAAGAAGCTTAAAATTCTTATGAATAAGCTCAATTGGCAAAACGAAACATTTTTAAAAAAGTAACCAATTAAAGAACCGAATTGAAGACTGCTCAGGAAGATGTATATAAAGATCCTCATTATGTGAGAAAAAGGGAAATAGTTGCTTAAGTATGTTATTGTAACAAATGATGAGCTGAAATTATTATATCAAAAAGGCAAGATTAATTGGCTTAAAGAGGAAGATAAGAACACAACTTTCTTTCATGGAATGTTAAGAAATATGAGACATAAAAAACAGAGTTGAGACTGTATATGATGAACATGGGATAAGATACAAAAGAGAAAAAGTGGCTGAGCAATTTGTTGAACATTTTAAAATGTTTTTGGGCAAAAGTTTACCAGTTAGACCTCTTGGTCAGTTGGGCAGAATCTTCACAACAACTCTGAATGATGATGAAGCACTATCAATGGTGAAAGATATTACTGATGCTGAAATAGAGGAGGCTTTATTTGACATTGATATAATAAGGCATCTGGGTCAGATGGTTATACCTCATGTTTTTTTAAGAAGGCTTGGTATGTGGTAGGAGATGATGTGTGTAAAGCTATCAAGGAGTTCTTTTTAGAACTGCCAAGCTTTTGGGTCAAGTAAATGCCACAATTATCTCTTTAATCCTTAATAATGGAAAATCCCCATAAGATGTTTGATTTCATACCAATAGCTTGCTGCAATGTAATTTACATGTGCATCAGCAAGATATTAACAAACATGATCAAATAGGGCCTTCAAAAAAGTGTAAACTTGAACCAAAGTACATTCATAACAGGGAGCCACATTCAAGATATTATACTCATTATACAAGAGTTGCTTATGCTAAAAGATGTGATTTTAAAACTGATTTGCAAAAAGCATATGACATTGTGAACTAGAAATTGCTTGGTGTTGTTTTAACTAAATTTAGATGTCACTCTATGATGATTAAGTTGATAATAACATATATAACTTCTTATGCTTTCTCAATTAGTGTTAATGGAGAAGTACATGGATATTTTAAAGGAGGCATAGGGTTGAGACAAGGTGATCTCATTTCACCCTACTTGTTCGCAATGATCATGGAGGTATTGTCTCTTATATTAAGCAAAATATCCAAGAATCTGCTTTATTTAAATATCATTATAGATATAAAGAGTTAAGGCTTTCTCACTTGTGTTTTGTTGATGATCTACTGGTGTTAAGCCATGGGGATGTGGAGTCTTAAAGGTGATAAATAAGTCAGTTGATGAATTCAGTCAGGTATCTGGTCTTGTATCGAATCTTAATAAGAGTAATATTTTCTTTGGAAGTGTTCCTAGTGATGTTAGGGATGACATATTGCAAGTTGTTCCTTTTAGTATTGTAAAACTCCTTGTGAAATACCTTGTTGTTCCATTACTAGCAAAAAGGCTTAGTATAGGTGATTGTAAGAGCTTGGTCGACGAAGTAACTAGTAAAATAAGTTTTTGGATGAATAATGTAACACCCACAATTTCGTGAATGCAGCGGAATTCAAACTGGGTGTTACTTCATGGCACAACAATTATAACAATAGAAAACGAACTCTAATTGAGTCGTTTTAAAACATTTATCATTTTAATTATATAAATATCAGAGTTTACAAAATGAGGTCCTAGTAGTTTCACGGTTTACAAACAAGTTTTTGAAAGATAATAAAATTTATAGTCATCTTGTGTACTCGTGCCCTTCCTTTCCATTCTTGCCAGCCTCGTGCCTTATGAACCTGAGATAAACATGCTAAAAGTGTCAACACAGAGGTTGAGTGTGTTCATAGGTTTATAAGTAACTATTGTGTAAGACTTTACAAATAATTCCTGTTAAAAGTAAACTTCAAATATTCCGAGTGTATGACTATTGTACTAAATACAATATCACATATAGGTAGTGTTTCCGTTGCACTAAGTTCTTGACATTGAAACCTTAAGTTTTTGTTTCTAGTTTCTTCACAATCGTACCAAGTCTGTTTGTTCGTTATTATACCAGTTCTATTAGATCGAGAATATACCAAGTCCATTAGATTGTGATCATACCAAGTCCATTAGATCGTGATCATACCAAGTCCATTAGATCGTGATCATACATACCAAGTCCATAAGATCGTGATCATAGTACCAAGTCCATTAGTTCAACAAATGATTCATGATTTGCCGTTATACCTAGTGTTCTCAAATATAGTGTGTCTGTTTTCCTTAACTGGGTCAACACTAACGGGGTTTATCAATTCCAATAGTCCTATTCATAATATTCGCGCTCACTCAACTAGTGATTAGGGGTTTGTGATATAGGGACTTAAGTGTAACAATAGTGTTACTTAGTGCTAATACAACATTCAGTTCAGATAAACGTACAGTTTTCAAATAATCGTAATTGTTAATAAAAGTAGTTGAGCATGTATTCAGATAAATGTATAGTTTGCAAATAATCGTGATTGTTAATAAAAGTAGTTGAGCATGTATCTCCCCCAAAGAGTTTACAAAATAGTTAAACGACAGAAAATGGGGCTACGAACTCACCGTTAACTAATGATATCAAATCGTATAACGGAAACGATGGATAAGCTGGGAAGTCTCTACGTACAACCTAGAAATATGATATCGTGTCTTAGGTTTTGAAATAACGATGTGAAAGTATAAATGAGCTTATATACGTCCTTATATTGATCATGATGTAGTACTTGGTAGTTTTTTTGTATGTCTTTTAGAGAAATAGTTTTAGTTTGTATATCTCATACTACCGCTCGGGCCATCATAATCCGTAGGTCATGTAGTAAACGTCGAGGAGCTAGGACAATTTAAATGGTAAATCCAAAGAACTCGTCAATCCGCTTACCTGCATGAAACCCTCACATGAAGCTCCCTAGTGTTGTAGTACTTAGTATGGAAAACATTCGCTTTGCTTGTGGCATATAGATTAGGTGGTTACATGGTTCCTAATTACTTGACAAGTGAAAACTCTATTTTGTCGCCAAAAAACTATCTTACCATTTGAGGCAGAAAAATGCCCTTGATTGGTGTTTTCATGCCGAGTTCTATCTTTGTAGACGTAAAACATCATTCCGGACAACTTTCGTATTTTAAATTTTTGATGAATCGGACCAGAAGTGCCTCTAAAAATTACTCAGATTCGGCAGTAAGCTAATTGGCAGTTTTTAGTTTTCTTAGTTTCGCTAACTTCTTTTGAGCATAACTTATGATTCGTGTGCTCGTTTCGAGTGATTAAAATTGCTACGTTTTCCTTGTAAGATCCTCTATCATATATAAGCTTTTTCAAGTCTATAAGTATATATTTCTAGTCGTTTATCATAGCATAACCTACTAGTTTACTTGTTTGTTTTATAAATGATAACATAAAATGATCTATAAGTTTAGACTTGTTTTAAGGATTTGTACATCATGAGATCAATATAACAATACATATATAGCATATAGAGATTATGAAAACATAGTAAGGACGATGAGCATAGGTTTCCTTACAACGTTTGACCTTATACAAGGGAAACTAAGAACAAGAACACTAGCTTAATTCTTCAACCAAAAACCCTAACTTCCAATCCTTCAACACAACTCTTGCTAACCTTTGATAACCTTAATCTAACCTCGTAAGAACCTTATGTATTCAGCCCCTAATCACTTTGTGTAGCTAGTAAATTTACCATGGAATCACCAAATAAACACTAGGACTTTGGATCACTTAAAGCTTGATATAGCACTTGTTCTCTTGAATAATACTTGAAAGGAATTAGCAAATGAAGGTGTGTTTGGTATTGTTGATGGTATGAATGACTAAGAGATGGGGGGAGGGGTATTTATAGTGTCTTGAGGAGGTTAGGAAGGTGTTTAGCAAGGTGTAGTGAGGAGGTTAAGTTTTAAGATATTTTCAAGTCTTATATATAAGTTATGACACATGCATTTATCTAATAAATTCAAGACTTATCACCAAGCCACCAAGGCTTGGTGAATCACTAAAATTTCGTCCATGGTCTATCTTGGATGACTAGGTATGAGTTTTGACGTTCTCTTGCTTTTACGGAGTCAGTTTTGGTTTCGGTAATCGCTAACTGTAAGTCGTAAAGTCACGAAACTTAAAATCGGGTATCGTGAAAATATGAAACTTGTAAATATGTTAAAACCTGTTAATATACTCTATACTAGTATATTATATGAGTGATAAGTTTGACAGAGCACGTAAGCGCTGTTAAAACCTAGAATGGTAAGATATTTAAGAAGAGAATTTCAACTTTACTTCTCTTAGTGAGATATTTTGTAAGATATTTAACTAGGTATTATCTAAATAATATCTAGTTGATGACTAGGTATATGACTAGGCAAGGTAAACTAAAATGTATTAGTCAAAAGGTGGTGCGGGTATCGGGAGGGAATAGTAAAAGTGAATAGTAAAAATACGAGGATGAATAGTAATCTGAAAATGCGAATTGTTACTGTTAATACAAATAAGCAGTAAAAACGTTTATTTATATTTTACGATCTTCTAATGTTTTTGTTGATAACAAACGTAAAATCATTTTAACGAAACAAATAAAATACGTAAATGGTTTGAGCCAATAGCTTACTAACACACTTACATTTTCATATAAAACACTAAACAAGTAATATTGTTTACATATTATAGAAATGCATATGTATAACAACTAGTGTTTACATAATATGAAATGTACATATATATATATATATATATATATATATATATATATATATATATATATATATATATATATATATATATATATATATATATATATATATATATATATATATATATACTTGGTATATATTGTAATGGGTAATGTAATGGGTAAAAATCTAAGTCCCAACCAATTGACTAGATACATTGAATATTGTGGGTAAAACCCAAAGTCCATGACCCATATGCATGGAGCTTGATCCATAACCCATGACCCATTGCATGACATCATGCATGAAGTCATGTTGGTATTATCCATGATCCATGACCCAAGACCCATGACCCAATGTCTAGATACATTGCATCTTGATAACCCATGGTTCATAACCCATAACCCATAACCCGGTTTGCAAACCAAAATCCGGACTTAAGTCGACCCACCGCCGGATCCCTTGATTAGACTAGCCGGATCCTCCGGGAGGATCCGTGGGAACCGGGAATGAGAGAAATTTTCCTATAAGTAGTGAGCCATTTCTCTTGCAACACACCCTTTTACACATACTCTCTTGGGGTGAGCATACAACCCGAACGGATCGGACCGATCGAGATCGACGGACCGGACCGACCACATTCGGTCCCGTCTGCGTCTTGGCATTTGACTACTCGGTCCTCGGTCCGTCCGTCCGGACCATAACCGATTTAATTTGAACTAATTTGGACCGGACCGACCAAAGGACCGACCGACGGTCCGATCGACACCGACCGACCACATTCGGTCCGGTCTCGTCTAAGGTTTATGCCAAATCGGTTTTCGGTCCGTTCGGTTTTGGCCGGTCCGTCCGGTTTTTGGACCATGCACACCCTTACTCTCTCTTAGTATTGTAATATCTCTAACCTTAGATCCAAAGGATCTTTCTATGTAGTTTTGTGTTTATGTGATTCTCTATGTTTCTCTTAAAGGCAAGATCACCACCTCTTGAAGTCGAGCAAGCTCAAGTCCATGAGTTGCCAAGCTTCGTCATCATCAAGACTACCGAAGTTATCTTGTTGATAGTTTTTTCCTCCTTCCTTAGAAGTGTTGTGTTGAAGGCATTAGTGAAAGGTGCAAAAAAGTCAAGTCTAAGGCATTAGTGAAAGGTGCCAAAGGGTCGTGTCGAAGGCATTAGTGAAAGGTGCCAAGGGAGTACATTTGATATGGTGCATCGATGTACAAGATAGATAGGTTGGGTTAAAGGATATTGATATCCTTATGATGTTGTAATAAGGAGTGTGTCTCTTTGGGGTAGTCGGTATTGGTTCATCGTTGGGTAGTAGTTCCTCATTTGTAATGGAACTCAAGATTCAGCCTTGTACCGGATAAAGTGTAGGCGACGTTGTGATAGGTTTGGTTCTACCTCGTGGAAGAACCCGGTGTCTAGCCTTGCACCGGATAAAGAGTATGCGACGTTATGAAGGCTTCTCCGCCACATTAAGGAGATTTTGTTGTATAGTGCTTACGAACTCTCGAGTGGGGAACTCGGGGAGTGGAGTAGGGCAAGGAAGGTGTCCTTGTAGCCGAACCACTATAAATACTCATGTTGTGGTTTTGTGTTTCTTACTCTTTATCTTTGCATTACTTATTTATATGCTTATCTATCATCATCCAACACACACATTAAATGGAGTGACATAAGTCAATCTAAATAGTTTAAAACAAAGTTTTAATCGGTAAAACTATTCAACCCCCCTTCTAGTTTTCCACAATTGGTACTAGAGCTTCGTTACCAAGTTTCTTAAAGTATATTTTACTTTAAAAACTTGATACGATCCGTGTATGTTTGAAAACTATAAGGCATGGAATTTCTTAAAACAAAAAATCGTGTTTTAGAAATCATCATATTTTAAATGTTGGATAGTGATAGATCATTCTAACATTTTTCTTTTGAGAATCTTCATACTAGATTTGGGCATCTTAGAAGATCATGAAGAATTTCGCGCCTATGATTTTTTTAAATCATAAAATGAATATATATAGCAAAGGTATGTTCTTTTATTTACTTATAGATAAATTATTAATGTATGCTTCCTAGCTTTGTTAGTAATATCATTTCAACACGTAAAGAATCGTAGACTTAATATGTATACTCCAATATCACAATTCTCCAAAAGATTGGTATCTATATTAAACACATCATCAAGAATAAACATTCTTGGTTGATCCTCATATTACCTCGTAATGATAACTTGGCTAAAGCGTAAGTCATCATTTCTCACATAAGGATATTGGCATTACATTAGTAATCTATGTCAATAATGTCCATGTGAAACTTTTCATGATAAAATAGTATTTTGTCATGACTTCTAACTTTCCAATTTATGATTCATTTGTAAAAAGGAACCTCGTAAAAAAGACTAGTAAAACACGAAAACTCGTCAAAACCTCAAACCATAAACAAACCTTAAGTTATAGAGCAAAATCTTCAACATTAGTCAAGAATTAAAACTCCCGTGTCAAAATTATCAAAGTTCACTTAGATTTCATCGCTTATCCGCCGGATCCTGCGTTGAACTAGCCGGATCCTCTTTCAAGGGATCGTGTGGAACCGCACATCGAAGACGTAATAAGTGCCGATGATTACCGTGGAGTTTTGCTTTTACTTTCCTCTTCCACTCACGAACATAAACCCTAAGTTACTGTTCATAGGAGATCATTCCTCATAATTTCAAAGGAAACAATCACTTGTGTAAGTATTATCTTCACTACATTGTTATTTCCATTCTCTAACCCTAGTAGTACAATTTTTATCTTGAGAACTTTGGTTCAAATGGGTTTATCACAATTTGGTATCACATTGTTTTCTAAGATAAACTAATCAAAGAATCAACATTGTTAATACAAATTAAAAACTCATTTTGAATTCAATAAAGATGTATTGAGCGAAATTGTGATGAACTTCATTAGGATACTGTTCACATAATTGACACCACATTGTGGTTTTGGTGTTTAGGATCAACCATGCCAAGCTCTAGGCAACAAGACTATCAAGACACGGCACACTACATACCGATGTATCATAGAAAGGAAGGTCTTAGTCCCGGAGACCGAAAGGCCTTCAAAATGTTGCAAAAAGAGGTTGTTCCACGAGGGCCGTGTAGTCGAACCTTCATTTCTCAACAATATCGACATCCCCAAGTCTTCATGGAATCAACTTCCAATGCCTTCTAACCATCAACGAACAAGTTTATCCGGTATTTGTTCTAGAGTTCTACAAGAGCATAAGGATCATACGAAATGAGAATGGAACCATTTCGATCGCTTTTATCATCAATGAACACGACTATACTTTCACCCTTGAAGAGTTTGCTCGGATACTTCATATTCCTTGCCAAGGAGTATGCTTGTATTCAAATGAATGGTCACTAGCCCACCTCCATGACATGGTTGATGAGCATCCGGTCTATTCCACACCTCTCCGGATCCGACTACGGTAAGAGATACCGCTTCATTCAAAGAGCCTCCCGCCTCGGTCACTAGGAAATCAAGGTCATATATAGGGATCCTTTTCAAATGGAGCTTTTGGAGATGTTCCCATTGTACAAGAAATGGGAACTAGTGTTAAGGGAGAATGTCCTTGTTTGGTGGGAAATAAGGATCATCCCAATGCTTGCCTAGTCTACATGATCTATTGCCTTGTCAATGGGACTCATTTCAACCCCGCCTATTATATGGTTAAATGGATGGCAAGTGTGTCAAAGACGGACAAGATGGTGCTCCCCATGCTATGCTCCTAACTCGCCTAGCCAATTTTGTCTTTGCTCTAGATCCATCTCCTATACCGATGACCACTTTAGAAACAAGGTCATGGTACCCTTGTCGATCGAAGACTACAAGATTTATGGTTGAAGGCAAGAGACCTCATCCACCGACGGACTCATCCGAAGAAAGGGAGGAGAAGGAAGCAACCGATAGGAAACTACCAACTTGACCCGTGGCATACATTGAGCAATTTCCGGACATCCCAAGTCCATCTCAAGAATATTAACAAACGAAGGGATGTTTAAATGTCTTGCCAACTTTCTTATGGGGAAGAAGAAGTAGGCTTGAAGGTTTGAAAAGTGAAGTATGGAGGCGCTCGAGTTGAAGATCGAGTGAAAGGGAGGTAAGGTCGTAGACCTTAAAATTTGAACAATGGTTTGTAAAACATCTTAAATAATATTTCGTAACTTAGGACTTAGCTTTAGTAGATGGCATGACGTGAACAAGGACACCCCTAACTTAGGCAACCCAAATGAGAATTTTACTACTACTTGATTGAAATCAAGAATTCGGTCTTCCTCATATTTGCTTACCTTTTAGTCACTCTACATACCTTGCTTGATATACTTTGCTTACATACATGATTGCTTGATGTAGAAATTATTAGGTTGGTTATTTGCTAAGAGGTGTAAAATCGACATTTGTTGTGAAGCTACCGTCGCCAGAGCCGGATCCTCGAAGATAACTAGCCGGATCCTCATATGAAGGATTAGTGGGATCCGGTAAATAGACATGGAATTTTACACTTTCACTTCAATCCAATCTTCCGCACCTATTAGATTAATTAAACATATTACTTTAGGATCACTTAAGTACTCCTCTAACCCAAATGGTCTCACATTCAATCATTACTAACTTAGGATCACTTTCAAGGTGCTTTTGATTTATCACTTCATAAAAACTCACCATATTTCCGCTACAATGTTCACACATTGCTTCTCGCTTCTTAAAATACCTAACTTGATATTTCTCTCAATTTTAGCAAATTGATTTTAGTCATCCTTATCCCAAAATAGGCTAAAAACGAGTTTTACATTTTTTAGGATTTTTAAGGAATTTTTCAAATTTTATTTGAGTTATCATCTGATCTCTAGGGTCATTTGACATCATGTGACACCTTCAAAATCTTAGTATCATGCTTAAGCACTTAGTTGCACACATAAAAACTCCATTTTCCTTACCAAAAACTATCATTAGATATCCTCACTTATTATGGTTGGACATTTAAGTATTAGACCATTTAAGACATCTTAGGGAACCTAAACACTCAAGACTTATAGGTACTAGACCTTGATATAACATCATTACCCTACCTTAATATTGTCTGAGAGACGGATCCCCAGATTATAACTAGACGGATCCCCAAAGATAGGGATCCATGGGATCCGGGTCTACAGAACAGATTAAAATCACCTTACTAATAAAACTCAAACTATCTTTGGTAGTCTAAACACTTTTCCTTGCCTTAAATGACTCCCTAGGATAGAACAACACTATAGTTGACCTTCATCGCATGCCAAAATTTTAGTGGTCAAGAATTTAATTCACTAATCTAATTCCATCCTTTATAAACCAAGTGTGTTTATGCAAACCATCACTCAAACCACAATTCAAAATCGTAGCTAAGGCATCCATTACATCCTCTCTTCACTATGACTAAAACATCTAGCACAACATCTTCAACCAAAGGTTCCTTTAAGAAAAATGCTCATATGGTTCATGAGATTTCTTCAACCGAGACATCACCGTCAAAGGATCGAACACTAGAATACCTCCTCAACAAACTTAACCAACCAAAGCTAGAAAACCGCTATAATTAGTATTCACCCTTTGATTTAGAAAGGCCTTCATCAAGCACTACCATACCCTCTAAACCAAACACACCTAGCTCAACTAAAATACCTAAGCCTTCATTTCTAGAACCTAGACTACACTCCTTTACCGCACCTCTTTCACACCCAAACCTCTACTCTTTAGAAGACTCACCACCGAGGACTTCTCATTCACCATCCTTTTCATTAAATAGGGAACCACCTTCACACCAAAACCTTGATGATGAAACATCATCAACACCCGTATTCCAATCACCTTCACCATCAAATAATCCATAATTAGGAACAAGGAATCACCAAAGACATAACCATATAGATAACTTACCATCTCCACCACCAACCTATACATCATTACCTTCATTCTTAGTTGAACCACACCCTACGTCACTCAACTCACCTCCACAAATCCCGCCAACCTTGTGGAACCTCCTCAAAACATCTCATCTCCTCCATCTTCTACTCATGACAATAATTGTTCTAATTGTCAACTCACCCAAGGTCTAGTTCAAGTAGGAAATGAGTTGCATTTCATGTTTAATCATCTCCTTGAATGATTTGACCAAATCAACAAATCTACTCGTCCTTAGAACCTAAGATTACAAGTACATTGATGATTTTTATTAGTTTTCGGCACAACTTAGAAATTATTAGAAAATGTACTACATGCTTTTGTCATTCTCTTAGTTTTAGAGATATGTATATCATTTCTCATGTTTTATTGAATGAAATTACATGTTGTATGCCATATGGTCTTGAGAATATGTTTGGTGCCTTAATACATATCTTATTTTGATGTTAAACATCATACTTTACATCCACATTGCTGTCATGAGAATACAGGTATACGGATCCCTCATTTTGGTCTAGAAGGATCCCTCCCAAAGAGGAACCGTGGGATCCGTGCAACAGAAACATTTTTTAACTAATTTGATTCTCATTTGCGGAAATTATGCATCATATACTTGCTTCCTAACCTTTGTTTTGTAGATTTTCAAATATACATGAAGACTTTGACACCCTCAAGAAGGGGAGTTAAATCAAAGCAAAACTATTGCAAAAACGCTTGCAATACTTTCACTTAGGATTTCTTTATTACTTGACGCCTCACAAAGGGGATTACTCGTCAGTGGGGAGCATTTTCGTTAGAAAGACAAAACCATTTGCAAACATAATTGCAAACCACCGCTTAGTCTTCCTAATTACTTGACGCCTCAACAAAGGGAAGCACCTATCATGGGGAGATAAGACGAGAATTCTTCTTCTCTTACTCTCTATTTTCATATTATTACTTTTCACATATTTTTCTCACAACAATGTGTTAGTTTCTTTTCGATGCTCTTTTGTTTCGACAAAAGGGGAGAAGAGAGTAAAACTCAATTCAAACTTTACTAATTTTAGTTTTAAGTAAAATAATCTTATGTTTTGTCATCAACAAAAAGGAGATTGTTAAAACAAATAAGTCAGAAAACGCTTATTTATATTTTACGATCTTCTAATGTTTTGTCGATAACAAACGTAAAATCATTTTAACGAAACAAATAAAATACATAAAGGGTTTGAGCCAATAGCTTACTAACACACTTACATTTTCATATAAAATACTAAACAAGTAATATTGTTTACATCTTATAGAAATGCATATGTATAGCAACTAGTGTATATATATATATATATATATATATATATATATATATATATATATATATATATATATATATATTATATAATATGGAAATATACATATATATATATATATATATACTTGGTATATATTGTAATGGGTAATGTAATGGGTAAAAATCTAAGTCCTTAACCAATTGACTAGATACATTGAATATTGTTGGGTAAAACCCAAAGTCCATGACCCATATGCATGGAGCTTGATCCATAACCCATGACCCATTACATGACATCATGCATGAAGTCATGTTGGTATTATCCATGATCCATGACCCAAGACCCAATGTATAGATACATTGTATCTTGTATAACCCATGGTTCATAACCCATAACCCATAACCCGGTTTGCAAACCAAAATCCGGATTTAAGCCGACCCACCGCCGGATCCCTTGATTGACTAGCCGGATCCTCCGGGAGGATCCGTGGGAACCGGGAATGAGAGAAATTTACCTATAAATAGTGAGCCATTTCTCTTGCAACTCACCCCTTTTACACATACTCTCTGGGCGAGCATAGTATTGTAATATTCTAACCTCGGATCCAAAGGATCTTTCTATATAGTTTTGTGTTTGTGTGATTGTTTAGGTTCCTCTTAAAGGCATGCACAGATCACCACCTCTTGAAGTTGAGCAAGCTCAAGTCCATGAGTTGCCAAGATTCTCGTTCATCATCAAGACACCACCTCTTGAAATTATCTTGTTGATAGTTCTTCCCTCATCAAGAAGTGTTGTGTTGAAGTTTTTCCTCCGCAAAAGGCTCAAGTTGAAGGCATTAGTGAAAAGTGCCAAAGAGTCAAGTCTAAGGCATTAGTGAAAGGTGCCAAAGCGTCATGTCAAAGGCATTAGTGAAAGGTGTCAAGGATTACATTCGATATGGTGCATCGATGTACAAAATAGATAGGTTGGGTTAAAGGATATTGATATCCTTGTGATGTTGTAATAAGGAGCGTGTCTCCTTTGGGGTAGTCGGTATTGGTCTAGTGTAGGGTAGTAGTTCCTCATTTGTAATGGAACTCAAGATTCAGCCTTGTACCGGATAAAGTGTAGGCGACGTTGTGATAGGTTTGGTTCTACTCGTGGAAGAACCCGGTGTCTAGCCTTGCACCGGATAAAGAGTATGCGACGTTATGAAGGCTTCTCCGCCACATTAAGGAGATTTTGTTGTATAGTGCTTACGAACTCTCGAGTGGGAACTCGGGAGTGGAGTAGGCAAGGAAGGTGTCCTTGTAGCCGAACCACTATAAATACTCATGTTGTGGTTTTGTGTTTCTTACTCTTTATCTTTGCATTACTTATTTATATGCTTATCTATCATCATCCAACACACACATTAAATGGAGTGACATAAGTCAATCTAAATAGTTTAAAACAAAGTTTTAATCGGTAAACTATTCAACCCCTTCTAGTTTTCCACAATTGGTACTAGAGTTGTTACCAAGTTTCTTAAAGTATATTTTACTTTAAAACTTGATACGATCCGTGTATGTTTGAAAACTATAAGGTGGAATTTCTTAAAACAAAAAAATCAGGTTTTTAGAAATCATCATATTTTAAATGTTGGATAGTGATAGATCATTCTAACATTTTTTCTTTTGAGAATCTTCATACTAGGATTTGGGCATCTTAGAAGATCATGAAGAATTTCGCGTCTATGATTTTTTTTAAATCATAAAATGAATATATATAGCAAAGGTATGTTCTTTTATTTACTTATAGATAAATTATTAATGTATGCTTCCTAGCTTTGTTAGTAATATCATTTCTTAACACGTAAAGAATCGTAGACTTAATATGTATACTCCAATATCACAATTCTCCAAAAGATTGGTATCTATATTAAACACATCATCAAGAATAAACATTCTTGGTTGATCCTCATATTACCTCGTAATGATAACTTGGCTAAAGCGTAAGTCATCATTTCTCACATAAGGATATTGGCATTACATTAGTAATCTATGTCAATAATGTCCATGTGAAACTTTTCATGATAAAATAGTATTTTGTCATGACTTCTAACTTTCCAATTTATGATTCATTTGTAAAAAGGGAACCTCGTAAAAAAAAGACTAGTAAAACACGAAAAACTCGTCAAAACCTCAAACCATAAACAAACCTTAAGTTATAGAGCAAAATCTTCAACATTAGTCAAGAATTAAAACTCCCGTGTCAAAATTATCAAAGTTCACTTAGACTGTTTACTGCTTATCTGCCGGATCCCTGCGTTTGAACTAGCCGGATCCCTCTTTCAAGGGATCCGTGGGAACTGGCACATCAGAAGACAGAATAAGTGCCAGATGATTACTGTGGAGTTTTGCTTTCTACTTTCCTCTTCCACTCACGAACATAAACCCTAAGTTACTGTTCATAGGAGATCATTCCTCATAATTTCAAAGGAAACAATCACTTGTGTAAGTATTATCTTCACTACATTGTTATTTCCATTCTCTAACTCCTAGTAGTACAATTTTTATCTTGAGAACTTTGGTTCAAATGGGTTTATCACAATTTGGTATCACATTGTTTTCTAAGATAAACTAATCAAAGAATCAACATTGTTAATACAAATTAAAAACTCATTTTGAATTCAATAAAGATGTATTGAGCTAAATTGTGATGAACTTCATTAGATCATCGTGTTCACATAATTGACACCACATTGTGGTTTTGGTGTTTAGGATCAACCATGCCAAGCTCTAGGCAACAAGACTATCAAGACACGGCACACTACATACCGATGTATCATAGAAAGGAAGGTCTTAGTCCCGGAGACCGAAAGGCCTTCAAAATGTTGCAAAAAGAGGTTGTTCCACGAGGGCCGTGTAGTCGAACCTTCATTTCTCAACAATATCGACATCCCCCAAGTCTTTGCGGGAATCAACTTCCAATGCCTTCTAACCATCAACGAACAAGTTTATCCGGTATTTGTTCTAGAGTTCTACAAGAGCATAAGGATCATACGAAATGAGAATGGAACCATTTCGATCGCTTTTATCATCAATGAACACGACTATACTTTCACCCTTGAAGAGTTTGCTCGGATACTTCATATTCCTTGCCAAGGAGTATGCTTGTATTCAAATGAATGGTCACTAGCCCACCTCCATGACATGGTTGATGAGCATCCGGTCTATTCCACACCTCTCCCGGATCCGACTACGGTAAGAGATACCGTCTTCATTCAAAGAGCCTCCCCGTCTCGGGTCACTAGGAAATCGAAGGTCATATATAGGGATCCTTTTCAAATGGAGCTTTTGGAGATGTTCCCATTGTACAAGAAATGGGAACTAGTGTTAAGGGAGAATGTCCTTTGTTTGGTGGGAAATAAGGATCATCCCAATGCTTGCCTAGTCTACATGATCTATTGCCTTGTCAATGGGACTCATTTCAACCCCGCCTATTATATGGTTAAATGGATGGCAAGTGTGTCAAAGACGGACAAGATGGTGCTCCCCTATGCTATGCTCCTAACTCGCCTAGCCAATTTTGTCTTTGCTCTAGATCCATCTCCCTATACCGATGACCACTTCTTTAGAAACAAGGTCATGGTACCCTTGTCAGATCAGAAGACTACAAGATTTATGGTTGAAGGCAAGAGACCTCATCCACCGACGGACTCATCCGAAGAAAGGGAGGGAGAAGGAAGCAACCCGATAGGAAACTACCAACTTGACCCCGTGGCATACATTGAGCAATTTCCGGACATCCCAAGTCCATCTCAAGAATATTAACAAACGAAGGGGATGTTTAAATGTCTTGCCAACTTTCTTATGGGGAAGAAGAAGTAGGCTTGAAGGTTTGAAAAGTGAAGTATGGAGGCGTTCGAGTTGAAGATTGAGTGAAAGGGGAGGTAAGGTCGTAGACCTTAAAATTTGAACAATGGTTTGTAAAACATCTTAAATAATATTTCTGTAACTTAGGACTTAGCTTTAGTAGATGGCATGACGTGAACAGTGACACCCTAACTTAGGCAACCCAAATGAGAATTTTACTACTACTTGATTGAAATCAAGAATTCGGTCTTCCTCATATTTGCTTACCTTTTAGTCACTCTTACATACCTTGCTTGATATACTTTGCTTACATACATGATTGCTTGATGTAGAAATTATTAGGTTGGTTATTTGCTAAGAGGTGTAAAATCTGCACATTTGCTGTGAAGCTACTGGTCAGCAGTAGCCGGATCCCTGAGCTATAACTAGCCGGATCCCTCATATGAAGGATTAGTGGGATCCGGGTAAATAGACATGGGAATTTTACACTTTCACTTCAATCCAATCTTCCAGACCCTATTAGATTAATTAAACATATTACTTTAGGATCACTTAAGTACTCCTCTAACCCAAATGGTCTCACATTCAATCATTACTAACTTAGGATCACTTTCAAGGTGCTTTTGATTTATCACTTCATAAAACTCACCATATTTCCGCTACAATGTTCACACATTGCTTCTCGCCTTAAAATACCTAACTTGATATTTCTCTCAATTTTAGCAAATTGATTTTAGTCATCCTTATCCCAAAATAGGCTAAAACGAGTTTTACATTTTTAGGATTTTTAGGAATTTTTCAAATTTTATTTGAGTTATCATCGATCTCTAGGGTCATTTGACATCATGACACCTTCAAAATCTTAGTATCATGCTTAAGCACTTAGTTGCACACATAAAACTCCATTTTCCTTACCAAAACTATCATTAGATATCCTCACTTATTATGGTTGGACATTTAAGTATTAGACCATTTAAGACATCTTGGGAACCTAAACACTCAAGACTTATAGGTACTAGACCTTGATATAACATCATTACCCTACCTTAATATTGTCCGAGAGACGGATCCCAGTTATAACTAGACGGATCCCCAAAGATAGGGATCCATGGGATCCGGGTCTCTGTAATGCATTAAAATCACCTTACTAATAAAACTCAAACTATCTTTGGTAGTCTAAACACTTTTCCTTGCCTTAAATGACTCCCTAGGATAGAACAACACTATAGTTGACCTTACTGCATGCCAAAATTCTTAGTGGTCAAGAATTTAATTCACTAATCTAATTCCATCCTTTATAAACCAAGTGTGTTTATGCAAACCATCACTCAAACCACAATTCAAAATCAGTAGCTAAGGCATCCATTACATCCTCTCTTTCACTATGACTAAAACATCTAGCACAACATCTTCAACCAAAGGTTCCTTTAAGAAAAATGCTCATATGGTTCATGAGATTTCTTCAACCGAGACATCACCCGTCAAAGGATCGAACACTAGAATACCTCCTCAACAAACTTAACCAACCAAAGCTAGAAAAACCGCTATAATTAGTATTCGACCCTTTGATTTAGAAAGGCCTTCATCAAGCACTACCATACCCTCTAAACCAAACACACCTAGCTCAACTAAAATACCTAAGCCTTCATTTCTAGAACCTAGACTACACCCTTTACCGCACCTCTTTCACACCCAAACCTCTACTCTTTAGAAGACTCACCACCGAGGACTTCTCATTCACCATCCTTTTCATTAAATAGGGAACCACCTTCACATTAAAACCTTGATGATGAAACATCATCAACACCGTATTCCAATCACCTTCACCATCAAATAATCCATAATTAGGAACAAGGAATCACCAAAGACATAACCATATAGATAACTTACCATCTCCACCACCAACCTATACATCATTACCTTCATTCTTAGTTGAACCACACCCTACGTCACTCAACTCACCTCCACAAATCCTGCCAACCTTTGTGGAACCTCCTCAAAACATCTCATCTCCTCCATCTTCTACTCATGACAATAATTGTTCTAATTGTCAACTCACCCAAGGTCTAGTTCAAGAAGTAGGAAATGAGTTGCATTTCATGTTTAATCATCTCCTTGAATGATTTGACCAAATCAACAAATCTACTCGTCCTTAGAACCTAAGATTACAAGTACATTGATGATTTTTATTAGTTTTCGGCACAACTTAGAAATTATTAGAAAATGTACTACATGCTTTTGTCATTCTCTTAGTTTTAGAGATATGTATATCATTTCTCATGTTTTATTGAATGAAATTACATGTTGTATGCCATATGGTCTTGAGAATATGTTTGGTGCCTTAATACATATCTTATTTTGATGTTAAACATCATACTTTACATCCACATTGCTGTCATGAGAATACAGGTATACGGATCCCTCATTTTGGTCTAGAAGGATCCCTCCCAAAGAGGAACCGTGGGATCCGTGCAACAGAAACATTTTTTAACTAATTTGATTCTCATTTGCAGGAAATTATGCATCATATACTTGCTTCCTAACCTTTGTTTTGTAGATTTTCAAAATATACATGAAGACTTTGACACCCTCAGCAAGGGGGAGCTTTTCGTCAAAGCAAAACTATTGCAAAAACGCTTGCAATACTTTCACTTAGGATTTCTTTATTACTTGACGCCCTCACAAAGGGGATTACTCGTCAAGGGGGAGCATTTTCGTTAGAAAGACAAAACCATTTGCAAACATAATTGCAAACCACTCGCTTAGTCTTCCTAATTACTTGACGCCCTCAACAAAGGGAAGCACCTATCAAGGGGGAGATAAGACGAGAATTCTTCTCTTCTCTTACTCTCTATTTTTCATATTATTACTTTTCACATATTTTTCTCACAACAATGTGTTAGTTTCTTTTCGATGCTCTTTTGTTTCGACAAAAGGGGAGAAAGAGTAAAACTCAATTCAAACTTTTACTTAATTTTAGTTTTAAGTAAAATAATCTTATGTTTTGTCATCAACAAAAGGGAGATTGTTAAAACAAATAAGTCGTAAAACGTTTATTTATATTTTACGATCTTCTAATGTTTTGTCGATAACAAACGTAAAATCATTTTAACGAAACAAATAAAATACATAAAGGGTTTGAGCCAATAGCTTACTAACACACTTACATTTTCATATAAAATACTAAACAAGTAATATTGTTTACATCTTATAGAAATGCATATGTATAGCAACTAGTGTTTACATAATATGGAAATGTACATATATATATATATATATATACTTGGTATATATTGTAATGGGTAATGTAATGGGTAAAAATCTAAGTCCTTAACCAATTGACTAGATACATTGAATATTGTTGGGTAAAACCCAAAGTCCATGACCCATATGCATGGAGCTTGATCCATAACCCATGACCCATTACATGACATCATGCATGAAGTCATGTTGGGTATTATCCATGATCCATGACCCAAGACCCAATGTATAGATACATTGTATCTTGTATAACCCATGGTTCATAACCCATAACCCATAACCCGGTTTGCAAACCAAAATCCGGATTTAAGTGACCCACCACGGATCCCTTGATTACTAGCCGGATCCTCCGGGAGGATCCGTGGGAACCGGGGAACAGTAGAGAAATTTACCTATAAATAGTGAGCCATTTCTCTCTTGCAACTCACCCCTTTTACACATACTCTCTCTTAGTATTGTAATATCTCTAACCTCGGATCCAAAGGATCTTTCTATATAGTTTTGTGTTTGTGTGATTGTCTAGGTTCCTCTTAAAGGCGAGATCACCACCTCTTGAAGTTGAGCAAGCTCAAGTCCATGAGTTGCCAAGCTTCGTCATCATCAAGACTACGAAATTATCTTGTTGATAGTTCTTTCCTCCCTCCTTAGAAGTGTTGTGTTGATCGCAAAAGGCTCAAGTTGAAGGCATTAGTGAAAAGTGCCAAAGAGTCAAGTCGAAGGCATTAGTAAAAGGTGCCAAAGCGTCATGTCAAAGGCGTTAGTGAAAGGTGTCAAGGGATTACATTCGATATGGTGCATCGATGTACAAAATAGATAGGTTGGGTTAAAGGATATTGATATCCTTGTGATGTTGTAATAAGGAGCGTGTCTCCTTTGGGGTAGTCGTGTATTGGTCTAGTGTAGGGTAGTATGTGGAAAACTAGAAGGGGGGTTGAATAGTTTACCGATTAAAAACTTTGTTTTGAAACTTATTGAAAGATCAATTGATATTGATCTTGGATATGTTAGTGAATGATAATCAATATGCAAACAATATATAAAGAGTAGATAAAGAAAGAAACAATCAAACCACAAAAGTTGTTTATAGTGGTTCGGTCTACAAGGACTCTTTTTCCTTGCCCTACTCCACTCCTCGAGTCTCACACTCGAGTTTAACTTCACTAGTCAACAAGCTCCTTTCACTTTGCGGAGAAACCTTTACACTTCACACACACTATTTCCGACACTAAGCTAGATGTCGAGTTCTTTTCAAGGTACAACCACTCCCACACACAATGTATTTTAAGGACTAAAATACTAACCACTCACACTCACAAGATTATGATGGTTTCGTAAAACAATGATGTATGAATCAACACAAGATCATACAACAACAAACAAACAAGACTTCCAACAACTTATTGAAGCTTGAATATGCCTTGATCTTCTTTGCTACAAAAGAGATCACTAATATGATATGAAACTGAGTTAGAAATGTTAGAGAGAAGGAATGTATGTGAATATGATAGAAAGGGATGAAAAATAACTTGGTTTGGCTTTGCTATTTATAGCCAAAATACTCAGCAGGCACCACGGACCATGGATCCCTCAAAAGGGTTCCGTCCGTGTTAATATTTGGTGCCGACGGGGTCTGACAGCAAGATCACCAAAATCTTACCGAAGTCAACCATATCTATCCAAGATTGTGTAAGATATGTAGAGTCTAAATCTACACAAAGTATCTAGTGAAATCTTCTAAGGATTTCATTGATGCACTACATGATGTCATGTGTTTGTTTTTCTATTTTTAGAAATATGTAAAAATACATATGTAATGTTTTGTTTTTAGAAACCGAAACATTCTTGAACTAAAAATACTAACATACATTATGGTTTAGAGTCATATCAAAATATGATCAATCAAAATGTGAATGCTTGAGTGATGAAGATATTATTTGAAAAGCTTGTTTTAATATCTATTAAACTTGACAAGCTTTAAGCTTTATAAAAATTAAATTTACTTTTGTCGTTAACAAAACTTAGGTAAAGATCATAAAATAAAAATAACGTTTAATGACGGTATTTGTATTAACAATCTCTCCCTTTTTGTTGAGGACAAAACATAAATTTTATTTTTATGAAAGATGTAAAGATTGTACAAGAGTTATAAAAATATTAGTTTTAAAACTTGAAAGATAAAGATGATAATGCAAGTATGTCCAATTTAGACATGATGTTGACTTTTCGAGAAAGTCAGTATGCGATTGACTTTTATAAAAGTCAAATATAACCAAGTTCTATATATTTCTCCCTTTTGTCTCAACAAAAGAAGATGCGAGCGGAATATGTAATGAGCCGAGCCATTATCTCCCTTGACCAATGCTCCCCCTAAATTGGGTGCCAAGAGAAAGATACATGGATTGTGAAAAAGCTACAAAAAAAATTGTTAGTAATAAGCATCATCACAAGCATTTCCAAACACCATGTAACAATCAAAAACAATATAAGAAACACCATTCATTTGTTAAAAATTTTCATGATATAAAATAATGAAAAGGGAACACAATGAAGTGTTAGTACATGGATAAAATCCTATAAAAAAATTATCCTAGAAACAAAAAAAAATACAAAGAAAAGCCAAGAAAAATAAAAATGCTTAAAGAGAATAAACTAGGACCCTCCTATTGAGGTGGTGGATGAGCAAGAGCATTGATGCGCTCTAGGATGTGATTGAGGATGAACCTCATTTCGTCTTTGAAGCTCATGGACCATCACCTGGGTCCTTTCGGTGATTTGGGCGGTCCGCTCACAATTGAAGCAACCATGTCTAGAAGGGTAGTATGGTTCATGGTTTTGTGGTGGTGGAATGGTGGAGGTGTTGGTGTTGGTGTATGGAGTGGTTATTATGGAGGCTAGCAAAGCACTTTGCAATTGCATAGCATCACTAAGATGGGAATCCACCATATTGGAAAATTGGCGGAGGTGATTGAGCTCGGCTTCAATCTCTTCTTTGGTGGGGTGATCCTCCCACATGGATTCCTCAATGTCCTCTATATGAGAGGGCATTGATGTTGTAGGTAATGGTTGATCCCATACAAAAGAACATAGATTTCCTTGTGGATGGGATGGAAGAGAAGAGGTCTTGGCCCTAACGGGGCGTTTGGGTCAGAAGATGGACGTGGAGACTCATGAGCTATTGGACGTGGAGACTCATGAGCTATTCGCTCAATAGTACCAAAAGATGGTAGTGGTGGTGGATGATTGGGCCTAGGAGGCAAGTCCTTCAAGTCTTCCAAAATGGATTTGGAGATGTGGGTGGTGTGAGAATAACTCTAATGGGATGAGTGTTGGAGATTTTGGAGGTGATGGTGATTTTGATGTTTGGATAGGAGCCGGTGGTGGTGAGCTAGGAGTCTTTGTTGGTGGTGGAGTAGTGATAATGATAGGTGATTGTGGAGGTGGTGTAGGAGTAGCCAAAGTGAGAGTTGTTTCATCTCTTATGGGAGATGAAATGGTTAATGGAGATGACTCGGAAGAGGAGCTTATGTTGACGAAACAACAAGGTCTTACGCTCATTCTAGCGGTTCTTTTGCAAGGCTTTGTTGATGGTGAAGACTTAGTCATTTTGGCTTAAGTTTTTTTGCTAGTAGATGATAAGAGTTGAGAAGGTGTGAAGATGATCATGGTAAAAGCTCTTAATTTATAGGATTTGAAAATTATGGAGAAATGTGTTTGATTTGATGTTAAACCATAGAAGAGATGAGGTTCCTAATGATTTTGAAGTGGGTTTAATGCTAGTCATATCACCTAAGTCAATCCATACAAGAAGGATGGAGTGAAGAGACAAATATTTGCAATAAATGTGTTCTAATGATGATGGGATCTTTAGAATCAGATCACCCACGGATTGCAAGGAACCAAATTTTTGGTTCCTTCCTTTATGAAAAAGGGCTCCTTGGGTGGATTTTTGAAATTTTTGAATTTTGGTGGGAAATGGATATCCTATATGCCTAAGTGTATTACACTAGTTCTAATATGGGTAAGAACTAGTTAAGATTAACCTAGAAGCAATGTATGGTAATTTTGAATGTTGAAATAGGCGAAATCTAGAAAATTACCTGTAGGATCTACGGCACCAAAAGTTTACACAGGCGGAACCCTTAAAATGATGCCGCTTGGTTCGCTGCAGACTGTGCAGCGGTACCAAAATGCATAACAGATGGTTCCAAAATTTTGGTGCCGTCGATCCGTGAACACCGTAAAAGGTCAGACCCATTTTTAGGTGTCAGGGACTTTTCGAAACCCGAAATTTTGCTTAAAACATGTGACATTAATCATTTCTAGTTAGGAAAAGTCAATAACGCATATACAAACATAGTGGAGCATAGACTTTGACCAAGGGCTAACGATTTTCACATAAAAGTGAAAATGGGTCAAATTTGATAACACACTTGTGCTATCCCCTTGCATGAACCGGTTAGCATACAACATTGTTTTAAGTCATATTATCATCCTACAAATTAAAAACAACCAAATTGTATCATACACCATAGTTATTGTCTTGTTCCAAACACTCCTTCAAATGAACCTCACTTATCCAACTTCTTGTAGATCTTAGTCATCATCCTACCAAGGCACTTGAACATCCCCTTGGTTTGCTTGAACTCCGCCAATTCATTCTCAATATCGGGGAGAGATGCATAGTACTCTTGAGGTGGAAGGCGAGAATTTGAGACACCGTCCTCGGAGCTATTTGATGATGATGAAGGAGTTGGAGGTTTTGCCCTTTGCCTTTAGTCTTAGCCACTCGCTCGTCACTCAAGGGCACAAAAATGTGAGGATGAGAGCATAGTCAAGCTTCAACCCTTTGGGCTTGGTGGAATGGGTGCAAAAGCTCTATAGAGATGGGTGAGGAGCATCCCGTAAGGAAGAGCGACCGATCCTTGAGTTGGAATGTCAATCATTCTCCTAGCAATGTAGTAGGCTAAATTGAATGGTTGACGGTGGACAAGTTGTAGAGCATGTGACAAAGGCAAGCATCGATATGGTCCCCATTTCCTATAGTGCTAATGACATTGGCTCAAGGAGTTCCTCCCACTTAAATTCGGCTTAAGCTCATTGAGCTCCATACCATATGGATCTCGGTTCACTTCTTTCCTTTACGGGTGACACGGGTTGGAGTGGCCCTTTCATTAAAAAGGTGCTCACGGATGACATCCTTATCCGCTAAAGGAGTTTGGTGGGAAGAGAGCGGTTATTGATTGCATCAAGGATAGTGGTGACCACTTATCCGAGTAGACACATGTACCTTGGTTGGGAATTCCTAGCACTTGAGCAAATTGGCTTAAGGAGATGGAGTAGTCATTTTGATTGATCCTAAACCTAAGAGCAAATTCATCGTCCTCATCAGTGAAGGCGGTAACACTAGCATAGAATTCTAAAACAAACCTAGGACAAATGGGTTCATAGATGTCAAGGAGACAATCGAAGTTAATGGTGGCAAGTTCTTGATGGAGATTGGTTTCGACGACAAATGAGGAGTGAATGGTTCTACCTCATGGAAGTACCTTTGCTCCGCACTCTTAAAGATTTTGACTTGTTCTTTGGAGAGGCCCTTGGTTTTGTGGTGTTTGGGAATGTAGTTAAGAGTATCCTTGTGATCATAGAATCTTGGCTACCATGGTTATTCCTATGAGCAAGAATTTACATGTTAAAAATAAGAATAAACTTGGCGCTTTGGTTCTAGTGTGTGCCTATATGAAAATGATTTGGAGTTGCGGTTATCTCGACTCATTTTATGCATAAAATGGTTTTAGTGGGATGTTTGGAAAACGGCATGAGATAACCCAAACGCCCTAATTCAATGTGGCTTCATTTGAATATACTCGGGAATGCATATTAGTTATGCATTACCTTTTGTATTCAAGAGCATTATGCAAGTGATGAAAATTTACGTTTCTATTTGTATTAACAATGAAAATTGTTTTCCTACAAGTGAGAAGCTTTTCAAAAATTTTTACATGGGGTGTTTGGTTATTTAGAATTAGGCCTTATAGTCATTATCTTTTGATTAGTGGGAAACATGATTTGTTTATGCAATGTGACAATGTAGTACCTAATTTCAATAACTATTTGTGCAATTTGCCAATTGAATCCATGTTTTGTACAAGAATATACATAATCCCCATGTAATGATTTTGTGCATAAATTGGAATCCTAGACTCATAATTAGGAGATGAAATATAGTTAGGATACTTACAATGATGTTATCTTCAGTGATTAGTGGGTGAGAAAGTGTCAACAATGAGTTAGGTATAATGTTGAAACGTTTTGGTAAAGTGGTTTGTGAGGAAGAAGATGTTTTGTAGGTAGTATTTTTGCTACTGTTGTCACCACGGACCAGACGGCACCAAATAATTGGTTCCGTCTTTGTTGTCGTTTGGTGCCGTGGGAACAGTAGCAGGATTAAACTAATTTGTTTTTGTGGAAAACTAGAAGGGGGGTTGAATAGTTTTACCAATTTAAAACTTCCTTTTAAATATTTAGATCGACTTATGTCAATCTATTTAATTGTTTATGTTGGACGTTGATAGATAGATATATAAACGTGTAATGAAAGATAAATAGTAAGAAGCACATCACCACGACACAAGTATTTATAGTGGTTCGCTACAAGGACACCTTCCTTGCCCTACTCCACTCCCCGAGTCACCTACTCGAGTTCGTAAACACTACACCAATCTCCTTATGGCGGAGAAGCTTCACAACGCCGCTTACACCTTTTCCGGTGCAAAGCTAAATACCGAGTTCTTTCACACCAAGGCGAACCACACCTAACACAACGTCGCCTACCTTTATACGGTGCTAGGCTAACCACCGAGTTCTTTCACACCAAGGAGAACTAATCCTATCACAACGTTGCCTACCCTTTATTAGGTGCTAGGCTAAGCACCTAGTTCCATTACTATGGAGGAAACTACCCATCACAACACAACACCTAATCTTAAGGAGATCCAATCGTTATTACAACACCATCAAGGATATCACCATCCTTGTAAATAAACAAATACTTATATGTATAATGATGCACCTCATCGATTATACGACCTAGGCATTCTTCCCTAATACCACTTGATTTGATTCTTAGGCATCCTTCACTAATACCTTTGACACAACTCTTGGCACCTTTCACTAATACCTTCGTCTTGACACCTTTAGCATTCTTTACTAATGCTTTTGACACGGATGTTTAGCACCTTTTACTAATGCTTTCGTCTTGACTCTTTCGGCATCTTTCACTAATGCCTTTAACACAACATCTACGGAGGAAGAAAGAACAATCAACAAGAGAACCTCGTTGTCTTGATGATGACGAAGCATGGCAACTCATGGACTTGAGCTTCTCAACTTCAAGAAGTGGTGATATCGCCTTTAAGAGGAACCTAGAAGATCACACAAAAACAAAAGACAAACTACATAGATCTCTTGGATCTGAGGTTAGAGAGGTACAATACTTGGAGAAAGTATATATGAAAAGTGGTGAGCCAAAAGGAAGAAATGGCTCACTATTTATAGAGGAGAAAGTTCACTGTTCCCCGGATCCCACGGATCCCTCCCACATGGGATCCGGCTAGCGTAAAGCTAGGGATCCGTGGGACGCTCCTCTTTGCCCATGGGTATTTATGGTTATGGGTCATGGGTCATGGGTCATGGGTTATGGGTTGATCCATGGGTTTCTTTCTAGATAAAATGTATCTCTTGAATACAATGAATCTAGTTAAGTGGTTTGGACAAAACTATGGGTTGTGGATCAATACCATTTGTTAGTTTTTACCCATTTTAGTATATACTTGTTTTACCCATTTTAGTATATACTTAGTTAAGTATGTATTAGCCCAATATGTAAACACTAGTTGTTGTACATATGTATATCATAAAATCACTTATACTTGTTTTAGTGTTTTATGTGAAAACGTAAGTGTGTTAGAAAACTATTGGCTCAAACAGTTTACGTATTTTATTTGTTTCGTTAAAATAATTTTACGTTTGTTATCGACAAAACATTAGAAGATCGTAAAATATAAATAAACGTTTTTACGGCTTATTTGTATTAACAATCTCCTCCTTTTCGTTGATGACAAAACATAAAATTATTTTAAGGAAAAACTAAAAATTCGTAAAAGTTCGAATTGGAGTTTTTACTCTCTTCTCCCCCTTTTTTTCGAAACAAAAAGAGCGTCGAAAAGAAACTAACACAAAGTTTAAAGAAAAATATGTAAAAAGAAAAGATGTAAAGTGAGTAAGTGACAGGAATGGTTCTCGTCTTAACTCCCCTTGACGAGTCCATCCCTTTGTGAAGGCGTCAAGTACATAAAATGTTCCCCTTAAAGATTGCAATTTTGCAATGGGGTGTCATGAAGAGTAATCCAAATAAGGATCAAGTTGCAAATGTATTTGCAATGTATGGTTTGACACAAAGCTCCCCTAGCTTTATGGTGTCAACATCTTCATGTGTATTTTGAAAATCTACAAAATAAAGGTTAGAAAACAAGAATATAGTGCATAAATTCTGCAAATAAGGCTCAAGTTAGTAGTAATTTGTGCTTGGTCCATGGATTCCACGGTTCCCTTTATGGAGGGATCCGTCTAGGCCATTTCTGGGATCCGCTATCTCGGTGACAGCTTTCTTGAGCGAAGATATGCCAAACAATGCTAATGAATAGGTGAAATATATGATTTAGCAAGCACAAAACAATCATGGCATATATATATTCATTCAATAAAAACAAGAGATAATCAAGCAAATCTCTAAAACTAAGAGAATGAACTAGCCATACAAATACTACTAAGACCAACTAGTTACTAGACTTAACACGCGATAATATGCTTGAGTCTAGGGATGAGTGGACTTGTTGATTTGATCCAACTTTGCAAGAAGATGGTTAAACATAAAATGTATCTCATCTCGTGCTTCTTGAACAAGTCCTTGAGTGATTAGACAATTTGGACAACTATTGTCTTGGTTTGGAACCGGAGGGAAATGGATATTTTGAGGAGGCTCTATGTGTGATTGTGGGTCTTCATTTTGAGAAGTGGTATGAGGTTCTAAAAATGAGGGTGGTAATGGAAATTTTTCCATATGATCAAGGTTGTTCTTTGTCTCCCATGATGGACTAGTTGGTGTTGTCGGTGGTTCCTTATTCAATGAAAAGGTTGGTGAGTGAGTGGCTCTTGGTGGTGAATGATTCAATGAGTAGATGTTTGGGTGAGGAAGAGGCTCATTCAAGGAGTGTAGTCCATGCTCAAGGAATGAGGGTTTTATAGAACTAGCCTTTTTTGGTTTTGAACTAGATGATCCTTTTTCTAGTCCGAAAGGTTTGATGCTAATTCTTGCGGTTCTCTTAGCACTTGTTGGATGAGTTTCATGAGGTGGGGCTCTAGCATTATTATCTCTAATGGAAGATGTTTCGGTAGATGAGATTTCATGGATCATTTGACCCTTTCTTTTGGATGATCCTATGGTTGAAGAGTTGTTGCTAAGAGCCTTAGTCATAGTGATGATGATGCTAATATAAACTCCTAGTTGCTGATTTTTGAGAGGTGAGTGAGAGTGGTGCCTTAACCCTAAGGTTGTTTGGTTTATAAAAGATAATTTGAATTAGGAAATTAAATTCTTGGCCACTAAGAGGGTTAAGCATGCATTTAGGATATTGATCAGCTCTAGGAAGATAATAAATGAAGGATAAAAGTGGTTAGAAAACCAAAGGTGACTTAAAATTGAATATGGAAGCGATTAAGGCTTTATGCGACTACGGATCCTCTCGGCGAGGATCCATCCAGTTAAAGACCGAGGATCCGGTGTCAGCGTGTTCTAGTTGAAATGATTATGCTTTTGTAAGGTTTATTATCTATGGATTTTGAGGTTTTGACTTAAACTTGAAGTCTTTTAGCTGATGGGTATCTTAAATGCTTAACTATAGGAAGTGAGGATGTTTAATGGTGGTTTTGGGTAAGAAAAATTTACTTTCGGTAGTCCAGCTAAGTGTTTGGCAAAGATTCCATTTGACTTTAAATGGTAAGATGGTGATAACTAGTCTTAGAAGTTAGATGATGACTCAAGGAAAATTCACTAAAATCTTAAAAATTAGAGAAAAATAAAAAACTAGTCATGAGCCTAATTTTGAGTCAAAAAGTGATCAAGATCAATTTGCTAAAATTGATTGATATACCAAACTAAGTGTTATGAGATGTGACAAATAATGTGTGAGCGTTGGAGTGGAATTACGGTGAGTTTTGATGAGTTGATAAATCAAAAACACTTTGAAATATATCCTAGGTAAGCCATGGATGAGTGTGAGGCTTTCAACTATTTGAGGAAGACTTAGTTGGCTCTAGTATCTTATGTTTGACTAGTGTGAGGTGATCTAGTAAGATATTTTGATGTAAGAAAGTACGTATTGCTCATCGGTGGTCACAGATCCCGCGGTTCCCTTACGGAAGGGATCCGCTATTTCAATCTTTGGGATCCACCTCTGCAGATCGAAGGCTTTCAACAAATGTGCAACTTTGCACTTTTGGTAAATGCTTCTCCTAGTTGTTTCTATAGAGACTAAATGCAAGAACACAACAAATATAAGTCATAGCAAAGTAGGGAGAGTTAAAAGTTCCTAAAATGAGTGACGATGACCACTTGAATAATTTCAAGGAGTCGTAAAATCTCATTCTACAAGTTCCTAGGTTACGATTGTTTAGTGCCAAGATATGGCTAGACCTACCTACTACATTATTCTACATAAGCATTGTTTAAGTGTTACAACCCATTGTTTGAAATTGTTCTTCACAAATTTAGGTCTATGATCTTACCTCATTTCTCTTCTCCTTCACGTCCTCGCCCGTCCTCCACTCTTTATCATACCATCTTCACTTCTTCTTTCTTAAGAAATTGGCGGCAGATTGAAGATTCCTTGGTTTGTTGCCATTCGGGTGATTCATTAGGGATGTTTGGCAAATGGTTAATGTAGTCCAAGGGGTCAAGATCGGTATTTCCGAGTGGGTTGCTACTACTTCCTTCACCTCCTCCTTGTCTCTCCCTTTCATCCGAGGAATCCGTGGGTGGGTGAGGCCTCTTGCCTTCCACCATAAACCTTGTTGTTCTTCCCTCGGTTAATGGTACCATAACTTTGTTGCAAAAGCTATGATCATAGGATTGTGGAGAAGGATCTAATGCAAAGATGAATTTAGCAAGACGGGTTAGGAGCATTGCATACGGGAGTACCATTTTGTCCATGCTTCTTACACTTTCCATTCTTTTGATCATGTAGTAAGCAACGTTGAAACGAGTCTCGGTCACTAGGCAATAAATCATGAAGCTTAGACAAGCGTTGGGGTGATCCTTGTTTCCAACTAGACACACCACATTCTCCTCACCACATTCTCCCATTTCTATACAATGCATATATTCGAAAGCTCCATTTGGAAAGGATCCTATAGATCACCTTTGAGTTCCTAGTGACTCTTGATGGTGATGCTCTTGGCATGAACACGGTGTCCTCACCGTGGTTGATTCCGGATCATGGAGTGGTAGATAGCATGATGATCAACCATTGAGTGTAGTTCTTCCAAAGACCATTCATTGGAGTACATGCAAATACCTTGGTATGGAACCCCTACAATTCTTCCAAACTCTACAAGTGAAAGAGTAAACTCTTGCTCATTGATGGTGAAAGCAATCGAGATGGACCCGTCTTCATTTCTAACTATTCTCATGGTCTTGTAGAACTCAAGTACAAAGACCGGGCGAATTTGTTAGTTTATATCCAATAAAAAATCAAACCCAATAGTTCCAAAAACTTCCCTTATGTCGGTATTTGCAAGAAATGATGGATCAACAACTCTACCTTCGTGAAAGAGTCTCTTTTCAAGCATCTTAAAGGCTTTCCTATCGTCCGGACTTAGTCCATCTTTCCTATGGTACATGGGTATGTAGTGAGCGGTGTCTTGGTAATCTTGTTGTTTGTTGCTTGGCATGATTGTTCCTAAACAATACAACCTCAATGTGGTGTTAATTGTGAATAGTAACCTAGAGGGTTTGATCACAATTTCGCTCTCATCATCTTTGTTGAATTCAAGAAATGTGTTTAATTTGTATTAACAATGTTAATTCTTTGATTTAGATTATCTTAGAAAACAATGTGGTGACAAATTATGATAAACCCATTTGAACCCAACTCTTAAAGATGAAGAAATTGTGATCCTAGAAATCAAGGAATCAATGTAGTGAAGATTATACTTACACAAGTGATTGTTATGCTTGAGAGAAATGATCAAATTGCTCCTTTGAACAGTAGTTGTGTTCTTGTTCGTGAGTCTTTGAGGTGAATGTATTTGTGGAACATCCACAGTGATCATTACTAACTTATCCTGTCTTCTGTTGCACGGATCCCGCAGATCCCTCTCATTTGGGATCTGGCTAGTGTAAACGCATGGATCCGGCATGACAGCAAAAATCAGCTTAAGCATTCCTTGATAACTTTGGTTTGGGAGTTCTAAAAACTCCTAGAATTTGATGTTTAGGCTTAATAACTTGTGATTTGAGTTTATTGACGGTTTAGTACTAATCCTACTAGACGTGGTTCCCTTTTTAAGAATTAGACACAATTCTTAGAAGGTTTGTCAAAGATTATGATAAAATCCCATTTTATCATAATACAAGAAGTTTCACACGAAAATTTATTGACATAGATGGAGTGTCAATAATTCCTTTGTGATGGATAATGATTAAGGCTATCGAATAACCAAAAAATCATTATTACGAGTTGGTAGTGTAGTCTATACAAATCAATTGAAGAATACTATTCTTGATGATGACTTTAATATAGATAACTACTAGAGTAATTACTAATACATATTAATTATGCAACTAAGATTTTAACAATTATAAAACAAAAGTAAATTATTAACGATCATACCTTAGCTAAATATTCTTTTTAAGAAAAGAAGTATTTAGATTAAATGCTTTGTGATCTTCTTGGAATCTCCAGATTCATCTGTGAGAAACACAATACTTAAACATTATTTTTGCGGAGAGAAATATTTAGATAGATTCTTCATGATCTTCTTGGTACGCCCAAATCCAAGTATGGAGAATACTTAACAAGGAGAATGTTATAACATTCTATCATTGTCCAAAAATAAACATTATAACGATTTTAAAACATGACTTGAAAAATCCTTCTTTGTAGTTTTCAATCATACACGGATCGTATCAAGTTTTTAAATTACAACATACTCTAAGAAACTTGGTATGAAGCTCGATGCCAATTGTGGAAAACTAGAAGGGGTTGAATAGTTTTACCAATTTAAAACTTCCTTTTAAATATTTAGATCGACTTATGTCAATCTATTTAATTGTTTATGTTGGACGTTGATAGATAGATATATAAGCGTGTAATGAAAGATAAAGAGTAGAAGCACATCACCATGACACAAGTATTTATAGTGGTTCGCTACAAGGACACCTTCCTTGCCCTACTCCACTCCTGAGTCACCTACTCGAGAGTTAGTAAACACTACACCAATCTCCTTATGGCGGAGAAGCCTTCACAACGTCGCTTACACCTTTTTTGGTACAAAGCTAAATACCGAGTTCTTTCACACCAAGGCGAACCACACCTAACACAACGTCGCCTACCCTTTATACGGTGCTAGACTAACCACCGAGTTCTTTCACACCAAGGAGAACTAATCCTATCACAACGTTTCCTACCCTTTATTAGGTGCTAGGCTAAGCACCTAGTTCCATTACTATGGAGGAACTACTACCCATCACAACACAACACCTAATCTTAAGGAGATCCACTCCTTATTACAACACCATCAAGGATATCACCATCCTTGTAAATAAACAAATACTTATATGTATAATGATGCACCTCATCGATTATACGACCTAGGCATTCTTCCCTAATGCCACTTGATTTGATTCTTAGGCATCCTTCACTAATACCTTTGACACAAAGCTTGGCACCTTTCACTAATTCCTTCGTCTTGACACCTTTAGCATTCTTCACTAATGCTTTTGACACGGACGTTTAGCACCTTTCACTAATGCTTTCGTCTTGACTCTTTCGGCATCTTTCACTAATGCCTTTAACACAACATCTACGGAGGAAGAAAGAACAATCAACAAGAGAACCTCGGTTGTCTTGATGATGATGGCATGGCAACTCATGGACTTGAGCTTGCTCGACTTCAAAAGTGGTGATCTCGCCTTTAAGAGGAACCTAGAAGATCACACAAAACAAAAGACAAACTACATAGATCTCTTGGATCCGAGGTTGAGAGGTACAATACTTGGAGAAAGTATATATGAAAAGTGGTGAGCCAAAAGGAAGAAATGGCTCACTATTTATAGAGGAGAAAGTTCACTTTGTTCCCGGATCCACGGATCCCTCCCACATGGGATCCGGCTAGCGTAAAGCTAGGGATCCGTGGGACGCTCCTCTTTGCCCATGGGTATTTTTGGTTATGGGTCATGGGTCATGGGTTATGGGTTGATCCATGGGTTTCTTGCTAGATACAGTGTATCTCTTGAATACAATGAATCTAGTTAAGTGGTTTGGACAAAATTATGGGTTGTGGATCAATACCATTTGTTAGTTTTTACCCATTTTAGTATATACTTGTTTTTACCCATTTTAGTATATACTTAGTTAAGTATGTATTAGCCCAATATGTAAACATTAGTTGTTGTACATATGTATATCATAAAATCACTTATACTTGTTTTAGTGTTTTATGTGAAACGTAAGTGTGTTAGAAAACTATTGGCTCAAGCAGGTTTATTTATTTTATTTATTTCGTTAAAATGATTTTACGTTTGTTATCGACAAAACATTAGAAGATCGTAAAATATAAATAAGCGTTTTACGACTTATTTGTATTAACAATCTCCCCGTTGATGACAAAACATAAAATTATTTTAAGGAAAAACTAAAAATCGTAAAAGTTCGAATTGAGTTTTACTCTCTTCTCCCCCTTTGTCGAAACAAAAAGAGTGTAGAAAAGAAACTAACACAAAGTTTAAAGAAAAATATGTAAAAAGAAAAGATGTAAAGTGAGTAAGTGACGGGAATGGTTCTCGTCTTAACTCCCCCTTGACGAGTCCATCCCTTTGTGAAGGCGTCAAGTACATAAAAATGTTCCCCCTTAAAGATTGCAATTTTGCAATGGGGTGTCATGAAGAGTAATCCAAATAAGGATCAAGTTGCAAATGTATTTGCAATGTATGGTTTGACACAAAGCTCCCCTAACTTTATGGTGTCAACATCTTCATGTGTATTTTGAAAATCTACAAAATAAATGTTAGAAAACAAGAATATAGTGCATAAATTCACGCAAATAAGGCTCAAGTTAGTAGTAATTTGTGCTCGGTCCACGGATCCCACGGTTCCCTTTATGGAGGGATCCGTCTAGGCCATTTCGAGGATCCGCTGTTCGGTGACAGCTTCTTGAGCGAAGATATGCCAAACAATGCTAATGAATAGGTGAAATATATGATTTAGCAAGCACAAAACAATCATGGCATATATATATTCATTCAATAAAAACAAGAGATAATCAAGCAAATCTCTAAAACTAAGAGAATGAAGTAGCCATACAAATACTACTAAGACCAACTAGTTACTAGACTTAACACGCGATAACATGCTTGAGTCTAGGGATGAGTGGACTTGTTGATTTGATCCAACTTTGCAAGAAGATGATTAAACATAAAATGTATCTCATCTCGTGCTTCTTGAACAAGTCCTTGAGTGATTAGACAATTTGGACAACTATTGTCTTGGTTTGGAACCGGAGGGAAATGGATATTTTGAGGAGGCTCTATGTGTGATTGTGGGTCTTCATTTTGAGAAGTGGTTTGAGGTTCTAAAAATGAGGGTGGTAATGGAAATTTTTCCATATGATCAAGGTTGTTCTTTGTCTCCCATGATGGACTAGTTGGTGTTGTCGGTGGTTCCTTATTCAATGAAAAGGTTGGTGAGTGAGTGGCTCTTGGTGGTGAATGATTCAATGAGTAGATGTTTGGGTGAGGAAGAGGCTCATTCAAGGAGTGTAGTCCATGCTCAAGGAATGAGGGTTTTATAGAACTAGCCTTGTTTGGTTTTGAACTAGATGATCCTTTTTCTAGTCCGAAAGGTTTGATGCTAATTCTTGCGGTTCTCTTAGCACTTGTTGGATGAGTTTCATGAGGTGGGATTCTAGCATTATTATCTCTAATGGAAGATGTTTCGGTAGATGAGATTTCATGGATCATTTGACCCTTTCTTTTGGATGATCCTATGGTTGAAGAGTTGTTGCTAAGAGCCTTAGTCATAGTGATGATGATGCTAATATAAACTCCTAGTTGCTGATTTTTGAGAGGTGAGTGAGAGTGGTGCCTTAACCCTAAGGTTGTTTGGTTTATAAAAGATAATTTGAATTAGGAAATTAAATTCTTGGCCACTAATGTAACCACCCGCATTTTTAGGTTACTTTTTATTTTCGAGAATTTACTATTCACTTTTACTATTCAGATTCACTATTCATCTCGTAAAACTTTTATTTCACATTCTCGTAAGATAAATTATTTTAGTAATGACCTGAGAATTCGACCATCGTTAGATCATTTTCGCAAAAGTTATTAAGTAAACATCGTTTTAAAATTTCGCTTTAGACGGTCCACCGTTTAAACATCACGCGCATAACGAAAATAAACTCTGACAATTTTACTCGCATCAGATAAAATTTTAGATCACTCATAATTAATTTGAGAATTTTTAAGAATTATTATTTTTAATATTACCAAATAAGCCCAGTATTGAACAAAACTAAACTTACGTTTTAAACAATTCTACTTACATCCGGGCTTAACGATTTAGATTTGTGTTTCTAATATGTTTTGACACTTTTACATTTTTGGAAAAGTCAAACATATTTCCTCCTCCTTTGACCATAAAGGAATTAACCTTATCGTTCATTTACGCTTAAATCGCGTAACTTTTAAACTTCACAAATAAGCGTAAAGTTATCCCGCGTATGATGAAAACCACATTTTGACATCTCATATCACTTTTAGACTAATTTTAGTCTACTCTAAATAAATTCACGGTCGTTTCCACGAAATTTCGTTCTTTTCGATAAGCTGCAATTCAGCGTTTTTGACCGTATTTCCGACTTTAAGCGGCGTTTTGCACCCAATGAGACTTATCACCTATTTTATATTTTTAAATGGAGTATAATGATGAGTTTAATCATTCCTATAAGTTTCGTATTTTACGATACCGGTTTCGTTTTATGGCTTGGTTAGCGTTTAGCAGAACCAAAACTCACTCCGTAATCAAGATAATACCAAAACTAACCACATAAGTCATCCTACCTTATCATGAACGAAATTTGGGAGGAGTCATCACCTTGGTGTCAAAATCCTAAGCATGCTACCTTTAGATCATTTACATGTGTAATTTAACCATGGTTAGTTTTAACCCATATATAGTTAACCTAAATCTCTAGCCTATAAATACCAAGCTAAATCACTTCATTTCTCTTGCACCACCCTTCTTAACATCTAAAGTCCTAAACCTAAAGGCATTTCTTATAGATCTTGTAAGAACATTCATGTGTTCTTGAAGAAAACTAGCGTTTGATCTTCGTTCTTGGAAGTTTTCAAGAAAGAGTCGTTATAATCTTCAAATAACTTCAAGTCTCCAAAAGGCGTTGTTATAATCTTCTATTATACTTTGAGCTTTCAAGAAGGCGTTGTTATAATCTTCTAATAGCCGTGGGTTTTCAAGATTGCAAATTCTACGTCAAGCTCCGTTAATATTTTATTTTTCCATAATACTCCAAAGATTCTATATTAAGGTAAGTCTTTATAAGACTCAAACTTATTTAAATACTTATAAACTTGTTAGTTTATTTATTGAATTTATAAACTCTTAATATATAATATAATCAAGTAATCAAAATACATGTTTTACGTATTGAGCACTACAACACTAGGGAACTTCATGTGAGGGGTTCATTTGAGGAAAACGTTTCGACGAGTTCTTGGATTTTACGATTTAAAGTGTCCTAGCTCCTCGAGCGTTCTCGCATGACCTACGAATTATGATGGCCCGAGCAGTAGTCTGAGATATACAAAATAAAACCATTTCTATAAACAAACATACAAATACTACATCATGATGACATATATAGGATGGTTTATGTTTTCCTAAACATTATTCCAAACCTAAGTCGCAACATTCTATTTTAGGTTGCTCGTAGAAGTTCACGGCACATCCATCATCCTCATTATACATTTGATATCATTTACTCTAAGGTGAGTCATAGCCTACTCTTTTAATACTTGTTTTCAAACTCTTTGGGGAGATACATGCTCAACTATTTTCATTTACTTTATAATTACTCTAAACTTTTTACCGATTACGTGAGTTCTTAGCCCACTTTCTATTACTTAATTGTTTTACAAACCCTTGGGGAGATACATGCTTTATTTTAAATCGAACACATTGCTTTCAACTGTATGCTTATCTCGAATGTATTATTTGCACTAAGTACCACTATTGCCAAATCCTAAGTCCCTACTATCATGAACCATTAATCACTTGCAAGTGAGCGCGAATATTGTGGATAGGCCTATTGGGATTGTGAATCCCGTTTGTGTTGACCGGGTAGGCAAACAAAGCACTATATTTGAAGATCTATAGGTTAATTGGCAAATTACCTATTAGGGCAATTGATTACTATTATATATCATCATTAACGTTTTCGGTATCATGAGCTTAGTGCAATAATAACTCTTTTGGTTGTCAAACCATTGGTGTGAATTTATAACTCACACTACAAACATTATGGGTGTATAACAACGTAACCCACACAAACCTTATGTGTTCAATGATTTCCTAAACTCTATGAATTTCACTCAACCTTTGTGTTGTGAGTTTAAGCATGTATTTGGTCCATAATGTCAAGTGCACGGAAGAGCGAGGACTAGATCAAGAAGGCTATAAATTTTATTATCATTCGAAAACCAATTTAATGTATTTTGTAAACTTGGAACCATCCGGGACCTCATTTTGTAAACTCGATATTTATACAAATCGAATGATAAATCTTTTAAACGACTCCATTAGAGTCGTTTTCTATTATTATATTGTTGTGCCATGAAGTAACACCGGTTGAATTCATGCGTATCATGAAATTGGGGTGTTACAACTAAGAGGGTTAAGCATGCATTTAGGATATTGATCAGCTCTAGGAAGATAATAAATGAAGGCTAAAAGTGGTTAGAAAACCAAAGGTGACTTAAATTTGAATATGGAAGGCGATTAAGGCTTTATGCGACCACGGATCCCGGATCCTCTCGTGAGGATCCGTCGGTTAAAGACCGAGGATCCGGTTGTCGAGCAGTTCTAGTTGAAATGATTATGCTTTTGTAAGGTTTATTATCTATGGATTTTGAGGTTTTGACTTAAACTTGAAGTCTTTTAGCTGATGGGTATCTTAAATGCTTAACCATAGGAAGTGAGGATGTTTAATGGTGGTTTTGGGTAAGAAAAATTTACTTTCGGTAGTCCAGCTAAGTGTTTGGCAAAGATTCCATTTGACTTTAAATGGTAAGATGGTGATAACTAGTCTTAGAAGTTAGATGATGACTCAAGGAAAATTCACTAAAATCTTAAAAATTAGAGAAAAATAAAAAACTAGTCATGAGCCTAATTTTGAGTCAAAAAGTGATCAAGATCAAATTGCTAAAATTGATTGATAGACCAAACTAAGTGTTATGAGATGTGACAAATAATGTGTGAGCGTTGGAGCAGAATTATGGTGAGTTTTGATGAGTTGATAAATCAAAAACACTTTGAAATATATCCTAGGTAAGCCATGGATGAGTTTGAGGCTTTCAACTATTTGAGGAAGACTTAGTTGGCTCTAATATCTTATGTTTGACTAGTGTGAGGTGATCTTGTAAGATATTTTGATGTACGCAAGTCTGTATTGCTTATCAGTGGTCACGGATCCCGCGGTTCCCTTCTGGAAGGGATCCGGCTAGTTGGTTTTGAGTCTTCAAGACCATATTTCTTAAGCATATCTTTTATGTATTTAGATTGGTTAAAGAATATGCCATCTTCTAGTTGTTTAATTTGAAGTCCTAAAAATAAGTTTAACTCACCCATCATACTCATCTCAAACTTATCGTGCATGATTTTAGAGAAATCATCACATAGCTCTTGACAAGTTGATTCGAATATGATGTCATCAACGTATATTTGAACAATGATAATGTGTGATTCCTTTTTCTTGGTAAAAAGAGTATTATCTACTAATCCCATGGTGTATTTGTTTTCAATAAGAAAAGTCTTAAGTCTATCGTACCAAGCTTTTGGTGCTTGCTTAAGACCGTATAATGCCTTCTTGAGTTTGAAGACATGATGTGGTTTCTCAAAGTCGGTAAAACCGGAGGTTGAGCAACATATACTTCTTCGTTAATAAACCCATTAAGAAATGCACTCTTAACATCCATTTGAAATAATTTAAAGTCATAAGCACATGCATATGCAAGTAAGATTCTAATAAACTCGAGCCTAGCTACCGGTGCATAAGTTTCATCATAATCAATCCCTCTTGTTGATTATAACCTTGTGCGACAAGCCTAGCTTGTTTCTAGACACTACATCATTTTCATCCATTTTATTTGAAAAACCTATTTCGTTCCAATTATAGTTTGATCTTTAGGTTTTGGAACTAATTTCCAAACATCATTTCTAACGAATTGGTTTAACTCTTCTTGCATAGCAATTACCCAAGATTCATCTTTTATTGCTTCATTTATGTTTTTTGGTTCAATGGTAGATACAAAGCAAAAATGATTACTTTGATTTTGGGCTTGTGATCTTAACGTTCTTTGATTTAGTTGTCTTATAACATTTTCAAAAGGATGACTTTTGGATTCTTTGATGTTTATGATTTTATTATTTAATGGTTCATCTTCCTTGTCATTTTCAATTATTTCTTGACTTTCTACAAGTTGACTTTCAACTAAGTCATCATCTCTCGATAACATCAAATTATCCCGAATATTTAGTGTCAATTTCCTATAATGCTTGTAATTTATATCATTTATATGGATTTCGCTTGTTTTCCATTGTTTTCCACTTCGGGTAAATTACGAGCATTGGAGCTAAAGAGCGGGAATTGGAGAATTATTAAAGATTTATCGAGTATGCTCACTTTGAAGAAGTTACGGCATAACTCATCTCTCGCATTATGCCGTAACTAAAGTGTGACTCAAAGCCAACTCATCGAAGATTACGGCGAAGCGTCCCAAAGACTACGACGTAACTATATTAGGTCAAGTGAGGTTCCGCGGCGATAACTACGCCGTAACTCTTGCATAAACTACGGCGTAACCATGAATTCTTGAAGATCGGCGTAACTACTTCTAAGGTTACGCCGTAACCGAGATCTAGTCAATTTCTGAAGAAATAGAAGATTACGGCGTAACTATTCTATTAGTTCTGTAGTAACCCGAATCTGCCTATAAATACCCACGATTTCCGACATTTCACATCATCCCATTTCACACCACAACCAAAGAACGTGGGAAGAAGCCAAAGCGGTCTAGAGGAGCATCTGAGCCTCTCTAAGGAGAAATCACTTCCTACGATAAGCATTAGCATTTATCTTTTCTTTACTTTCGATTAATGTATTTCGTAACATTGAATATTGAATTGATTTGAAAGGTTAATATGAGCTGCTAAGCACCTCTTGGTCTTGGCCTAGTTATGATTCATAATTGTTTTGTTTGCGTTTATATTATACGTATAATTATTTCTAAGTGTATGCATGCATAGTTTATTGGTAGCTACCCTTGTTTGATAGTTTTGAATGGCGGTAGAGGCTAGTTGCTTAGAAGATATGATCATCGACTCTAAGTGAGTAGGCGGGGCGGAAAGGTAGATATGACCAATGACGACCCTTTCTACTTGTGCGATTTGACCAACCGATAACCTACCGTTTGGATGAACTTAAGAATTAGGGAGTGAGTGTTTAAGTTGCTAACGCACTGGCACTTACTATTATAAGTCTAGCATGTAGTGGTACTTAATGACTCGGTTTAGAGGACCGGGAACAAATGGACTTATGAGGGACACGACTTCTCAATGGTGGCATCTTTGCGATAGGTTACTGACAATTGACCAAGTGATGTCCTCTCGACTTTGACCCCACCAAGTAATTGGAAGTAATTAGGCGTAGGCATTACTAGCTAGGAGGAATAACTAGGTTAGCACCACTCTCCTTATTGATTGAACCTTTGCCTTTTATTGCTTTTATACGCTTTAGTAGTTAATTAATTAATTCCTTAATCGAAATCATATTAAAATCATGACACCTAGACTTAGTATTAATCCAACACACATAGCTCTTGGGACGACCTCGGTTTTACCGAATACAACACTACACACGACCGGGTACTTTGCCTGTTAGTGCACTAGGGTAGACCATAGGTATAACGAGACATTATAAATATTAAACACAGTCGATAAAACTTGCATCAAGTTTTTGGCGCCACGGTGAGCTATTTTAGGATTTTTATTAAGTCTATTTTTAATTTTCTTTCTTAAATGTCGGGATACAAGACTAGAAGCTCGAGGACTTTTTGGCCACCCATTCGATGATCCGGAGAAACAATTTTAGACAAGGAAAGTTTACTCTCGGTTCCTATTCATAACATCTTTTCATTTCTGATTGAGATCGGTATGGACTTGAGCAAGGGGTAATTGATGAAAATAATATCGATGAATTAACCATGGAGCGAGATTTGAGCGGTGATTGTACAATAATTAGACGACCGGGCCTTCGATGGTGATCGAAGGGTATGAGGGTGATATGCTTGCGCCAAACTTGTAGCCAATGCAATAATAAAAGTAGACACTTAGTTAAGTGATTCATCGCAGGGTTGGACCTGCGAACCACCTCCGGCGTGAGAGTAAGTATGTGATATGTATTGTAAGTAATATGGGTATGTGAAATCTTGTGTTGAGTGAACATACCATCGAAATGACTCGTCCAACCTATTTATAGATGAAGAAATAAGCTTGAGAGTGTTAGCACACGTTCGGAGATCATAGGGCGTCCCATGATTTGTGGTAACCGCTAGGCTTCATCCTCACTCTCTCTGTCTTGGCGGGAAGCTAAGGAGATAGTGGGAGCGTGGGGAAGACCAAGTCAAGGTTTTTGTCTTGGTGCCTTCAAGAGAAGACTACGAAGGGCATAGGCCTTCGGCCGGCAATTCCAAGCGGTAACCATATCAATGATGAATGATTTTATGCAACCAATGACTTATGAAGAAAGACTTGGGTCTTCGTAATGCAAATTCAAGCGAGGTCGAAGGGTGTCCTTCGACTGATCGAGGGTACGTCATCGGCGACCAAATGAGAACCGCCAACGAACCTTCACTCAGATTCTAATCTTGAAAAATACTCTATTCGGACCAATTTATTCGGAGTTACACGAACTTAAGTTTTCGGGAGAAGAAGATGAGGATGTTCGAGAATCATGTAGAAGAAGTACTCTACTTATCCTCTCTTTTCGCCGCTCGAGGCATCCCGAGCTATTCGGTTACCGCAAGAATTTTTCCTATGACCCTTCATCGAGCTGCGAAAAGATGGTACAATAAACTCCCTAACGAATCTAAAGGAGCATGGGATAAATTAAGAAGAGAATTTGTCCAACAATTTTGCCCTCCTTCAAAAATGGCCAAACTTCTTGGTAAAATCTATCAATTCGTTCTAGTAAGAGAAGAAACACTTTATCAGGCATGGAAATGGTTTAATGAACTACTTTATCGATGTCCCACTCATGATTTGAACAAACATCAAATCGTCTACGTCTTCTACCGGGGAATTAATGCGCTAACACGGGAACTGCTTGATTCCCCTTGACCTATTCCTAGCATGACCCCTGACCAAGCCTTGGAATGTATTCAACGGATTTCTGAACATTGCTACAAATGGCATATGGATACAGGATACGGACCAAGAGACAATTTTAATCATAAGGTAATGAAGACATTGACAAAGCAAGAATACAATTATGGGAAATTTTCAAAAACGAAGGTTGGAAAGAGCAAATGAAGTCAAGCGTGTAGGATTGAGAAGGTTAAAAGTGTATTGGGACCAAAACCAGAACAATCTTGAAAAAAGATTCTTGACCACATCAAGGAATCGAGGAGCGAGATGAGAGAATTGAAAAGATGATGAAGACATTCGTGGAAAATACAGTCTCTTCTCTCAAAATTCATGAAGATCGGATTAAGGGATTGGAAAAGAGTGTGAGCTCATGTTCGCAAGCCATCACAGATTACCTAGCGGCTCGGGAAGAGGAAGTTGTCAACACGGTGGAAACAATCCTTGAAGAACCGACAACCTTTTCGGAAAAAGTTAAGCGACGAATCAGCATGGAGAGACTATCACTTCTGGACCAAGCTTTACCTAGTGGCGCCCTCTTACTAATTCCATTAAAACTAATCATGATGATATTCTGCGAGAATTAAGCAATGATGAGATGATTCAACTTAACGAAAGATGTTCAACGGTTTTGAGAAGCGAGTACGCCACGAAGGAAAAAGATCACAGGTGTTTCACTCTCCCTTGCTTGATCGGGAGTCTCAATATGTGTAATGCCCTAGCTGATCTTGGAGTGAGCATAAGCATAATGCCTCGTTCGATGTTCCTACGTATGGGTATTGGTGACCTTAAGCCTGCCAAGATGAAAATTGAAATGGCCGATCGATCCATGAAGTCACCTTTAGGCATCGTTGAAAATGTGTTGGTGAAGATAAAGAAATTCCTTTTCCCGGTAGATTTTGTGATTCTTGACATTCCGAAGACAACAGAACACACGTCATTTTAAGCGAGCCTATGCTTGCTACGCCCATACAAAGGTGGATGTCTTTCTTGGAAATTAACTCTTGAAGCTAATGGAGAGATTGCAAAATTCGGACCTAATGAACTCATGTCCTCCTCAAAAGGTATGCGGTTGACCTAGTAGGCAATTTTGGCGGCTCTTGAAGAATTTCTTAGTGATCCCCGGACCTGGCGAGATAGAATCTGGGAAAGATTTTGATGTTTTTGTCAATTTCGAGGAAGAAGATAATTTAGGAATCAGCGCTGATGACTTCTCGAGTGACGTCGAAATGACCCATTGGCAAGACAGCTCTATAAATACTTTTTCACAAACCGATCAACCTAGATTTTATGAGATGGGAGCCCGCATACATCATAGGAACCCCTATTATCTGAAGATCTCATGCAAAATCGGGTACATCGATTTCCATCCATTTATTGACACAGCTTCCCCAGGTAACATTATGTCAAAAGAATGCTACAACCAAGTTATGAAGAAAGAATTAGAATATAAGGAAATAACTTTCTTGGGTTTGCAACAAACATTCGTGTCTTCGTTGGGACTCATTCATTCTTGGTGGACTTTATGGTTTTGGACGACGTGAGCAAGTTTGTGGAAGATGGACTAACGGGGTGATTTTAGGAAAACCTTTTCGGGAACTATCGGGCTTGATAAAAATGAAAAAGATGGGTTAGTATGGTTAAAGATAAGCGATGATAAGACAATCTTCAAAATGCCGAGAACCATTAAGAATTTTAAAAATTGGACCAAGAGGCGGTTGAGCCATGACCATTACTCGATATCGTTGGCGAAGACAAGGCAAAGGTATTGACCAACCTTACTAAGATCAAGAGTTTCTACTCATTTGTTTAGAATTAGGCGATGATTCAAGTGGATGAGAATCGATCATTTGGATTCATGGAGACCGCCACATCCACGATTTAACAAACCAACACTTTTAAGCCCCGAGGATCTTAGTCTAATTTAAAGACTCGTAAATAAAGAAAAGTGCTCTTCGGGAGACAACCCGAATTATCCCTTTCTTTTGTTTTATTTCCATTTTGTAGGGTCTTGTGTTTTTAACCATTTTGTAGGAAACTTGAGTAATTCTTCTGCAACATCTTGATCGACCGAGTTACAACAGTAAATAATCTCGTGGTTAAGCCGTAACCAACCCCTGCGTGAATTTGGATGCATTACCAATCTGGCGTAATTCCATCTCGATGGTTACGTCGTAGCTACACACTGCGATGTATGCCAAGTTTTCCCTAGTTCTGGCGTAACTCTTCTTAAGAGTTACGACGTAACTATCCTCTGCTTAACTTCTTTCATTTTAAACACAATAACCTTGTATTAGTATTTTAAATGAACTTTGTGGGTGTGTTCTCTCGTAAACCCTCACGAGACTTCACTCGTCCACTTGGGACACAAGTGGTTTAAAAACTTGTTGCATATGCTAAATGCAACCGTGATTCCTCTGAAAGTGACTTAGGTTTGTTTTCATTTTTTTCTTTTTAGAATTATGCTTGTCGGTAGTGTGATTTTGAGGATTGAAGTTTGCTCATGGATGCTTATCTGGCAGCGTCTCTTTTCGTGGGCCTTCTTTCTTTTTGGAGCAAATTTAGGAAGTTCTCTCTAATTCTACTTTTCTCTTCACCTTTATTTAACGCTTAGTACAAAGGGACTTTGTACAATTCAAGTGGGGACGGTAGTAGAATTATCTCTTGAACTTTATTTTGCCCTCGTTTTTCTAGTTTATTTTGAAAAATTATGCCATTTTTAAAATTTTGACATGTTTTTCTTAACCTAACTAGATTATACCTTAGCCGAGCACATACAACCCTTGATATTATATGGTGAGATTAGCCTTATCCGTTTCCAATATTTTACCCCAAATCCACCAAATTATGAGTGTGTCGGTAGCTTGTAAACTTTAGAACTTGGCCTTTGCATCATTTCGAGACCATAGACGAGGTATGTTGAGTTAGCTTGATGTATTTGGACTTTTTAGTTTAAGAAGACAATATTATAGGATTATCACCCAAACGACCTACCATTGTGTCTATCGATTAGTCACCTCGATTTCGACCCCATGTGAAACCCTTTTGTTGCACTCACCTTTAGTACAAGATACCCTAGAAACACCCTTCGATCCATTCCTTTCATTTTGTTAACCCAATATATTGTTTCGATACACCTATACACCTTAGCCTACCCTGTAGTCTTTATTTGTGATTGGGAAGTCATCATTTGCCTAAGTTCAAGGTTCAAGTGGAAAGGTTCGGAAATCACGCTTTCGTCGACGACATATTCTTAAAGATCATTGAAGACCCCCCAAAATTCCCATTGTTCATCTCAAGTGTAGGGATATTATGTTTAGTTGTTATAGTTATGTTGAAAAAAAATAAAAATAAAATAAAATAAAATAAACGACTCGAAAAGAAAAAAAGTTGTGTTATTTAGTTTATTATAAAGTGCAATGTTATAAGCACTATGTTATGAGCTTTATATAGATATAGTATCGAGGAGGCCACCTCGGTCACATTCGAAGATTGGAGTTGGTTAGTGAGCCAACGGTTGGAGAAAAGGTAGTGTGCCCATCATGACGTCCTCTAATGACACATCTACCTAGTATTTCAAGATCACCCTGATTCGTTCGGAAGTGAGTGTGAAAATAAACACAATATCAATATATCAAATTATCCGTAAAATTCGACAAATTAACCTTTTAGGAAAAGGGTTAACTTACCAAACCTTACGGGTGTGATAAAAGTGATACCGGGAAAGTGATTTCCCGGTCGTGTCCCAACGAGGTGTGAATGGAAGGATTCGTTGAGTTTCGTGATTTGAACTTGAATTGGTTTTAATGATTTGTTTGGTTTGAATTACGTTTCCTACAAATTAATTAACGGAAGGTAATTAAGGCAAGGAACCCTAATAAACTAAAATAAACTATCAATAAGCCTAAGGAATGATAAAAGCGAAGCTACACTAAGTCCTAGGGTGCTAAAACTAAAAAGCGTAAAAAAGCAACCACCCGAGCCATAAACGTAAAAGTTTTGCAATTTAAGGGCTACGGGTGTGAAATTAATTTTCATCGTTCTATTTGACAAAAATAATTTTAGAAAAGACCGGTATTTTTTGACTTTTAAAATAATTACTACGGATTAAAAACTATTAAACACTAATTAAATGATTAAAATATTAAACCAATTTTGAAAAATCGAAAATTCACGAAACTACTTCTAACTAAGTGAACCTAAGAAAAATAAGAAAGCAGTTTGGTTGTTTTGTAAATTAAGTTGAAAATAAGCTTTAAGAGCTTATTACTCTAAATGTCCAAAACGTATTTAAAACATTGTTGTTGCAAGGATTGAAGGAAAGAAATCCCAAGTGGCAACGGTATCCGGTACTCACTATCACTCTTCAAGGTAGGGAGGTCTCGGGTTCGAACCGCCTCCCACCTTTTGTTCTTTATTATTTTATTTTTTTTTGATTTTTTTTCTTTTGAAACTTGAAGATGAGATCAAAATAAGGCACTTTTGTAAAAAAAAAAACTTTTGTTAAGAGTACTTTCAATAAGCTGTATGAACAGCTTATCACAACTGATTTGAAAACTTAACACACACCTTCTTAACTTGAAAGTATAATAAGCAGTCTACTAAACACCCCTTTTCAGTCTAATTGAGCCAACGAATTAACTATGAAAGACTCCAAGATAAGTAATCTAAGGGTAATCTAATAAGCACACTAAATTAAGCAATCTCTAACTGCAATAATCTACCTAAACTAGGGACTAAGCACTTGGCAAGTAAGTTTAACTAGGGAGAACCTAAAACTGAACTATGGAAGATAAGCAATCAAAGGACTAGAATAAGCTGCAAATAACATAAAATAAGCTAAAGTGTATTAATCCTAATCTATCATTACTAACTAACTTCTAAAGTTCATAAATAATCCAATAGCCATGACTGATAAGCAAAAAACCATACTGACCTGTGCACTGCTGTTGCAGGCCAAAAACAGCTTTTGTGGCTACTTTGGAGCTTATTCTTAAGCTGTGAAGTGAGCACCGAAGCAAGTACAAGCTACACAAATCAAGTTAGCATAGTAGAGATGTATAAAAAACTAAATGGGGGCCAAGAATAAGGCATTTCTGACTTGAAATTAGTCGAAATTAGCTACTTGTGAACATTGATGCAAAAAAAAAAATGAAATGGACAAGTTTTTGACATTGATTTTAACCATGCTAAAAGATAAAACTAGAGCTTAAAGCGAACCTAGATGGAGTTGGGGATACAAGGACTTAAGAAAAACCAGTTGCCAATTTTAAACTTCAAATAAGTGAAAAATAAGCCCATGAGCAGTGTGTAGTGCAGATACATCTTGATTCAAAAAGAGAAAACAACCATTTTGGTTAGTCTAAACTTATAGAAACTTGATGAAACATATTCTTACTACATAAACTCACTTAAACTAGTTTAGAAAACTTTGACTCAACAAGTCAAACGGGTTAAAACTATTCTTTGACCAGTTTAAAAGCTTGACCCAAACACTCTTTAAGGACTGTTTTCTCTTCTTTATCACTAAAACAGAATTGGGAAACACTCAAAACTTGGATTATTTTGAAAACTGAAATGACCCCTTTACTAGAACTGATTAAAACGACTGAAGATCAGCAACTAAACATTTAGAACTTATAGAGAAAATGAAAATAAATTGGAACTATTTCATTACTGAAAAATGGATTACATGAGATAAAACAAAAGACTAATTTTTTAAACTAAAACTAGGGGTGCCTTATACTTTGGCTACAAACTCCTATTTATACTACTACATCTTGGTCTTCAATTCCTTCTCAGGTCTTCACTTGTTTGTGTTTGTTTTGTGAGTGAAATCAGCTTCAGAATCTCTACTTGTGCTTTCCTCAGCTTAATCCCAACCGTCCAACAAGTAGGTACAATTTGGAGCTCATCTAAGCCATCCATGGGGACTTATGTGCTTGGATTGCCACAGTGGCACACCTTGGGAGAAGGAGGGAATAGGATAGTGGGTTTGGGATTTGGGGTGGACTGGATAAAAGGTTGTGATGAGGCTGGGTAAAAGAGATGGTGGAGGTGGAGTGTCTGGGAAGCAGGGAAAGGAGCATTAGGGTTTATGGGGAGAGGGAAAAGTATTTGGGGAAGAAAAGGGTTGGGTCGGGTTGGCTGGGTTATGTCCGGTTTGGATTTGGGTTAAATAAAACAAAGGCGAGTTTGGTTTGTAGTATTAATACAAGGACCAAATTTGTAATTCATCCAAACTAGAGGATGGCGCACTTTTCCAAAATTTATCAAAAGGACCAATTTTGACAAGTTAGAATTACCAAAGGACTAAAAATGTTAATTTTCCAATTTAAAATGTCCAGGTAAATTTCATCAATCTTTAAAATTCAAGGACTCAAGTTGTTATTTTGCAAAACTAGACTTTATAAGGGTAATTTTGACAACTTAAAATCCACGAGGGCCTTTTATGAAAAATTACATGTTTTGAATAACTGGGGACTAGATTTTGACAATTATTGCATAAAATACGATCTAAATATTTTTTACATCTTTTGAGACTTTTCAAAGTGTTTTGTTGTTTTTGCGGTCTGAGATGGAATAAAAATGATGAGTATTTAGACACTCATCAATCCCCACATGAACCATTGCTAGTCCCTAGCAATCTTTTGAGAAAACTTAATGGATTTGAATCTCTTTACCAAAAGCCATTACTTACGGAGTAGCCAAATGTTTCGAGTTCAAGTAAGAACTATGGTACACTAATAACCATATGATTTTGAGCAAACCACCGACTTCCAACGGTTTGATTTGTCTTTACCGAAGCCGTTTGCTTCGGACTAGCCAACTCTTAGATAAAATATCTTTGGTGAGTTGATTACCAATTATGGTTTTCAACGCCTTTACCACAAGCCATAAACTTGCGGGCTAGCCAACTCTTCACTAATTAAAGATATGGTGGTGAACACCATACAATTTTGGGCAAATTGCAAGCCGTCAATGATTTGAGATATCTTTACCAAGAGCCGTTTGCTCTGGATTAGCCAATCCTTTTGTTTGTTAGACATGGCGGATCGATAACAGTGAGTGAGTAAGTGCAAAACACTTACTCCAAAAAAATTTTGGCCAAAATGGGGAATAAGATGGTAATACATATGATAAAATTAGTGAGAATTCCCCCACACTAGAAATGAATATTGCCCTCAATATTCAAAGTACCGCGGTTATGCGAAACATAGAACGTAAAAGGGAAATACTACGCCATTATTTGAATTTTTTTTTTTTTTTTTTTTAAAACTTTATATACAATGGGGAAACTCCCCCACTAGGAGTGGTAGAAAGTAGAAAGAAGTCGAAATACGGTGAAAACCCATATAGTGTCTCTTGTTTTGATTCCCGAGTCGCTAGCTTGACTCGATCCCGCTTTCATTTGTTCATAGGGAAGGTTTGGAGATCCGGGACAACCATGGATGGTATGTCCCCTCCAAAATAATGTTTCAATCTATGTCCATTCACCTTGAAGTTTGGTCCGTCAGTTTGAGATAACTCGACGGTGCCATATGGAAAAACTTTGGCAACGATGAATGGACCGGTCCAACGGGTCTTAAGCTTCCCCGAGAAGATTTTCAATCTAGAATTGAAAAGAAGGACTCGGTCACCTACGTTGAAAACGCGGTTCTTGATTTTTGAGTCATGGATCTTCTTTGTCTTTTCTTTGTAGATCAAAGAGTTTCGTGAGGCTTGATCACGAGTTCATTTAATTCATTGAGTTGAACTTTCCGGTGATCACCAGCGGACTTAAGGTCAAAATTTACATGCTTCAGGCCCAATAGGCTTTGTGCTCGAGCTCGATCGGAGATGACACGCCTTTCCATACACAAGCTTGTAAGGAGTACACCCGATGGGTGTTTTGTGTTGATGAAGGCCCAAAGTGCATCTTCAAGTTTGTCCGACCAAGAGGCACGGTTTTCACCTCACGGTCCTCTCCAAGATTCTTTTCAAACCACGATTGAAACTTCCACTTGCCCACTAGTTTGTGGGTGATACGCGATAGAAAGGCGGTGGTGACACCGTGCTTAAGCATGACTTTTGCGAATTGGTCGTTGCAAAAGTGCGTGCAGCGATCACTAATGATGGCACGGGAGTTCAAGCGGTAAAGAGAGACTTCAAGAATTTCACAACTACTAAGGCGTCGTTGGTGGGTAGTGCTTTCGCTTCCACCCATTTAGACAAGTAATCAACCGCCACAGTATATACTTGTTCCCTCGAGAAGGCGGAACGGCCCCATAAAATCGATGCCCCATATGTCAAAGATCTCGCACACTTGAATGGCATTTTGAGGCATTTCATCTCTTTAGAGATGTTGCTATGACGCTAGCACGAGTCGCAGATTTGACGATGTCATGGGCATCTTTGTAAATCATGGGCCAATAGAAACCGGAATCAAACACCTTTTTAGCGGTGTAGTTCGGGCCATGATGTCCCCCCGTGGGTCCATTATGACAAGCCTTGAGAATTTCATCGGCTTCTTGGCCGTGAACACACCGTCGGATGACTTGATCCGCACAAACCTTAAACAAGTAGGGGTCGTCCCAGAAATAATGCTTAACATCTTTGAAAAATTTGTTCTTTTGTTGGGACGACATCTCTTTCACAACAAAGTTACCCGCATGATAGTTTGCAAAGTCGGCAAACCATGGGGTACTCGAATTTTCATGATGAGATACCACATTAAGAGTCTCGAGAGGAAACATTTCGTTTATTTCCTTTTCTCGAGCACACCTTGATGTGGATTTTCAAGACGAGAGAGATGATCACCGCTAGGTTCTCGGCTCCTTTTTATCACGGATGATGATATCAAATTCTTGTAGGAGGAGAATCCATCGAGCAACCTCGGCTTAGCATCTTGCTTAGCAAAGAGATATTTGAGGGCCGAGTGATCCGTATACACTATGCTTTTGGACAAGATCAGGTATGGCCGAAACTGAAAGCATACACCACGGCTAGTAATTCTTTCTCCGTCGTGGTGTAATGTGCTTGAGCTTCGGTCAAAGTTTTGCTAGCACAATGTATTGGCTGGAAATGTTTTGATTTTCGTTGCCCCAAAACGGAACCTATGGCGAAATCGCTTGCGTCGCACATAAGCTCAAATGGTAATTCCCAATCGGGGGCAACTAGAATTGGTGCTTCAGTGAGCTTCTTCTTAAGAGTTTGAAAAGCTTCAACGCACTCACTAGAGAAGACGAAAGGAGTATCCTTTTCAAGAAGTCGGGTCATAGGCCGGGATATCTTTGAAAAATCTTGAATGAAACGACGATAGAAACCGGCATGACCAAGGAAACTTCTAACTCCTTTAACGGTTGTGGGAGGAGGTAACTTTGCAATGACATCGACTTTAGCTTTGTCAACCTCAATCCCACTCTTAGAAATCTTATGGCCAAGGACAATTCCTTCTTTAACCATAAAGTGACATTTCTCCCAATTTAGACTAAGATTCGTGTTTTCACAACGTTCAAGCATCTTGTCCAAATGGGAGAGACATGTTTGAAAAGAATCCCCAAAGACCGAAAAATCATCCATAAAGACTTCCATATTCTTTTCGATCATGTCATGGAAAATGGCCATCATACACCTTTGGAACGTACCGGGAGCATTACACAAGCCAAAAGGCATGAGCCGGTAAGCAAATGTTCCATAAGGACACGTGAATGTGGTCTTTTCTTGATCTTGTGGGTCAATGGGAATTTGAAAGTAACCCGAGAAACCATCGAGAAAACAATAGTATTCATTTCCCGCTAATCTCTCAAGCATTTGGTCCATGAAGGGTAAGGGAAAATGGTCTTTACTGGTGGCTTCATTTAACTTTCGATAGTCAATGCAAACACGCCATCCCGTAACCAATCGAGTAGGAATCAACTCGCTTTCATCATTTTAACAACGGTAATGCCACCTTTTTAGGCACACAATGAACGGGCTAACCCAAGGACTATCCGAGATAGGGTAAATCAATCGGCATCAAGAAGTTTTATGACTTCCTCTTTGATAACCTCATGAATTTTAGGATTCACCCTTCTTTGGTGTTGAACCGCGGTTTGAAGTCATCTTCCATGAGAATTTTGTGTGTACAAAATCTCGGGTCAATACCCTTGATGTCGGAAGGTTCCAAGCGATGGCTCGCTTGTGTGACTTCAAAACCTTTATGAGAGCGGATTTTCATCCTCACTCAAGTCTTTAGCAATGATGACGGGTGATTTATTGTCACCCTCCAAAATGCATACTCGAGATGAGGTGGTAAGTCCTTAAGTTCGACCTCGGGAGGATCATTAGATTTTTCAATGGTTTTGATTTCCTCTTTATGAAGTTCTTGAGGAGGGAGTGATGAAGGATCTTCATTGAGCATCTTCGATGAGAAGAATATCTCCTCAATGTCGATGGGAGCATGATCAATTTCCATGGAATGTAATCACTAGCTAAGTATGCTCAATCTCTTCCAAAATAAAGTCACTTCCTCAAACGAGTGAGGGAGGGAAGAGAGCAACGATGGGATCAACCAGTGGGATTGCCACTCGAGAATCCAAGTATTTCTTGAGAATACTCCTCCGACACAATGTCAAGGACATCGATTTTGTTGACGGAATTATCTCCATAATTGGGGAGTATTTCGTAACTTGATTGAGATTAAAAGTAACGGCTTCCTTGTTTACCCGAAAGTGATTTCCCTTCATCAATGTCGATCAATGCCCGACCCGTTTCAAGAAGCACCTCCCAAGGATGAGGGTACTGGGATCGGCATCAAATTCGACAACAACAAATTCGGCGGGAAATGAAACTTGCCTACTTTCACAAATACATCCTCGGCTATACCTAGCGGACGAGAGCTTGTACGGTCCGCAAGCTCGAGGATCATACATGTAGGTGTAGCGGAGGTAATGAAAGCTTTTTCCACATGGAATGTGGCATCAAGTTAATGCTAGCACCAAGATCGGCCAAAGCGAGCATTGAACTATGCCTTGAAAATCACATGGGATGAGAAATTTTCCGGGGTCTCCTAACTTTTCGTGAAGTTTTTAAGGATAACCGCGAACAATTCTCGCTCAAAGAAGTTTTAGCCATTTCGAAATCTTTTCTTTGTTATTCAACAAACTTTTGATTGTTGGACCGAACTTTCGCATTAGAAGAAGAGCGTGCATGAAACTAATCTCAAGTGCAAATCTTGAAAGATTTGGATAAGCTTCTCCATTTGTTGACTAGTTTTATCACGGAGCTTTTGATCATTAAGCCTTGAAGGATAAGGAAGTGAAGGCTTAGGAATGGTCATCGGAACAACGGGTTCCGAATTGGAGGTAAGACCACCGAGGTTGGACTTGTGCGGTACCGTGGGCTTGAGTTATGCACCTTGTCCTTTGATACCTCGGTTTCTCGTTCCACATCCTCACCGGAGAAGGATTAGGCATCGAGGGTCCTCATAAGATTTACCACTTTGGGTAGCAATAGCATTCAATTCACCTTTTGGGTTGGGAATGGTATTACTTGGAAGAGCTCCCAAGTTGAAGCTTGATTCTTTCGACTCATGAGACTAGCAAACATGCTTTCAATCTTGCTTTGAGATTGATCAATTTTTTGCTAGTAGCTCTAAGCTCGAAGTGAAATCATTTTTCAAAGTGGTAATTTGATTTTGCATGGACACCATCTTAGCTTCATTGCTTTTGATGTAATTAGCAATGTTAATGGAAGCTTGAGGAGGTGGGCATGCATATTTTGTTGAGGAGCTTGGAATCGGTTTTGATTGAAATTCCTTGATTTTGAAAACCTTGATTTTGATTTTGAAAATTCGATTCGACTGATTTTGATTGAACTTATTATTTCTATTTTGCACATTTTGATTGTTCGATTTTGATTAAACCCGGTGGTCCAAGGAAATTGTTAGAACGATAGTGAGAAGGTTTCGTCCCTTGCGGTTGGTAGGAATTACCTCCGTATTGTAGGAACCCAAGCGCCATATACGCCTCTTGAGTGAAGCCACCGGAGCTGGACACTCAAAATAAGGATGTGGACCACCACAAGTTTCACAACTCTTGTTCACGACATTCACTTGTTGATTGTTATTATTTTGACTCATTTTAAGTACAGCAGTGGATATTTCTTCAATCTTTTGGTTAGAGTCGTATTCAAGATGGAAGAGTGGTAGATCTCCTTGACTCACTCCTCTCTACCGAGGAATCCCAATAATTGTGGTGGGCGGTCATGTTTTCAATGAGATCGTAGCACTCTTGGTCGCCTTTTCATAAAGGTACCACCGCAAGCAAGATTTATCGTGTCACGATGTCTCAATGTTAACCCGTTATAGAATGTATCTATTTGGGTGACAAGCAACATATTGTGGTTCGGACATCGATCAATCGAAAGCTTATAGCGCTCCCATGCCTCAAATAAGGACTCATCGGGATCTTGCCTAAAGTTGCCGATTTCATTCTTTAGTTTCGCCACCATCGACGGTGGAAAATATTTCGCCAAGAATTTGGAGATCATTTCATCGAAACTATGGATTGAGTTCTTGGGAAGACGATCAAACCATGCGGTGGCATGAAGCGTCAAGGAATATGGAAAGAGGTATAAGCGAAGGGCGCCATCGGTGACCCCATTTTGCTTCATACTTTGGGTGACGGTGAGAAATTTGTCAAGATGCTTGTTGGCATCGCCACCCGTGATCCGTGAAATTGGCAAAACTTTGGACTTGTTGAATCATGTGATGCTTAAGTCCAAAATCCGTTAACCTCGATGTTGACCGGGGCAATTGGACCGCCCGCCCATCCATCGTGGGTTGGCAAAGCCTCCATCGCTCGAGATCGGAGCTTGATTTTGTGTCATGGTGGGTTGTTCAACGGCACGTATCTCGGCACGCTTGCTTGGTTATGGTTACGCTCACGAGCTTATGAGCAGTGCATGCACTTCCAAAACAACACTTTCAATTAAAACAAGACCGAGGTAAAACACGGTGAACTTAAACCAATAATCCCACGTGAAATGATCACTTCTATAAGTAAAACGCACAAAGGAGCGGAGAGACTTATTAGGTCACAAGCTTATTAAAACCCGTCTCTTTTCACCGCAATTTAATGCCAGCCGATCCTTATACCCTACGCACGCTTTGTTAAACCGATAAAAGTAAACCAAAACACGAGCGACACAAAGGCAAGTTTTAAATCTTTAGTTCGAACTTATAATAATAACACCTCAGTTGAGAATGTTATAGTGATTGTGTCTTCTATATTATTTAAAACAACAAGGAAAATCTTTTTGTATTTTTAATCTTTTACATATATATACAAAGAAAAGAAAAATATTTTTGTATTTTTATAAAAAACAATAACTTCACGAGGAAGGTTCTTCAAGTCACTAATCGCAAAAACTTCACGATATTGTCGCAACACACCTCCCCGGCAGCGGCGCCAAAATTTGATTCGTTCGGAAGTGAGTGTGAAAATAAACACAATATCAATATATCAAATTATCCGTAAAATTCGACAAATTAACCTTTAGGAAAAGGGTTAACGTACCAAACTTACGGTGTGATAAAGTGATACCGGAAAGTGATTTCCGGTCGTGTCCCAACGAGGTGTGAATGGAAGGATTCGTTGAGTTTCGTGATTTGAACTTGAATTGGTTTTTAATGATTTGTTTGGTTTGAATTACGTTTCCTACAAATTAATTAACGGAAGGTAATTAAGGCGGAACCCTAATAAACTAAAATAAACTATCAATAAGCCTAAGGAATGATAAAACGAAGCTACACTAAGTCCTAGGGTGCTAAAACTAAAAACGTAAGCAAGAACCACCCGAGCCATAAACGAAAAGTTTTGCAATTTAAGGGCTACGGTGTGAAATTAATTTTCCTACGCTCTATTTGACAAAAATAATTTTAGAAAAGACCGGTATTTTTTTGACTTTTAAAATAATTACTACGGATTAAAAACTATTAAACACTAATTAAATGATTAAAAATATTAAACTAATTTTGAAAAATCGAAAATTCACAGTAAACTACTTCTAACTAAGTCAAGCTAAGAAAAATAAGAAACAGCTTGGTTGTTTTGTAAATTGTTGAAAACAAGCTTTAAGAGCTTATTACTCTAAATGTCCAAAACGTATTTAACACATTGTTGTTGCAAGGATTGAACGAAGAAGTCCCAAGGGCAACCGGTATCCGTGTACTCACTATCACTCTTCAAGGGCGGGAGGTCTCGTGTTCGAGCCTCGCCTCCCACCTTTTTGTTCTTTTATTATTATTTTTTTTTTGATTTTTTTTCTTTTGAAACTTGAAGATGAGATCAAAATAAGGCACTTTTGTAAAAAAAAAAACTTTTGTTAAGAGTACTTTCAATAAGCTGTATGAACAGCTTATCACAACAGATTTGAAAACTTAACACACACCTTCTTAACTTGAAAGTATAATAAGCAGTCTACTAAACACCCCTTTTCAGTCTAATTGAGCCAACAAATTAACTATGAAAGACTCCAAGATAAGTAATCTAAGGGTAATCTAATAAGCACACTAAATTAAGCAATCTCTAACTGCAATAATCTACCTAAACTAGGGACTAAGCACTTGGCAAGTAAGTTTAACTAGGGAGAACCTAAAACTGAACTATGGAAGATAAGCAATCAAAGGACTAGAATAAGCTGCAAATAACATAAAATAAGCTAAAGTGTATTAATCCTAATCTATCCTTACTAACTAACTTCTAAAGTTCATAAATAAGCCAATAGCCATGACTGATAAGCAAAACCATATCGACTGCAGAATCATTGCAGTAAAAAACAACTTTGTGGCTACTGGAGCTTATTCTGTCGTGAAGTGAGCAATCAAGCAAGTACAAGCTACACAAATCAAGTTAGCATAGTAGAGATGTATAAAAACTAAATGGGGCCAAGAATGTCGCTTATAGCTTGAAATTGTCGAAATCACTACTAGGTAATTGATGCAAAAAAAAAAAAAAAAATGAAATGGACAAGTTTTTGACATTGATTTTAACCATGCTAAAGATAAAACTAGAGCTTAAAACTGAACCTAGATGGAGTTGGGGATACAAGGACTTAAGAAAAACCAGATTTGCCAATTTTAAACTTCAAATAAGCTGAAAAATAAGCCCATGAACAGCAGCTGTAGCTGTTGTTCTGTGCAGTTCCAAAAAGACAGAAAACAACCATTTTGGTTAGTCTAAACTTATAGAAACTTGATGAAACAGATTCTTACTACATAAACTCACTTAAACTAGTTTAGAAAACTTTGACTCAACAAGTCAAACGGGTTAAAACTATTCTTTGACCAGTTTAAAAGCTTGACCCAAACACTCTTTAAGGACTGTTTTCTCTTCTTTATCACTAAAACAGAATTGGGAAACACTCAAAACTTGGATTATTTTGAAAACGAAATGACCCCTTTACTAGAACTCGATTAAAATGATCAAGATCAAGAACTAAACATTTAGAACTTATAGAGAAAATGAAAATAAATTGGAACTATTTCATTATCGAAAAATGGATTACATGAGATAAAACAAAAGACTAATTTTTTAAACTAAAACTAGGGGTGCCTTATACTTTGGCTACAAACTCCTATTTATACTACTACATCTTGGTCTTCAATTCCTTCTCAGGTCTTCACTTGTTTGTGTTTGTTTTGTGAGTGAAATCAGCTTCAGAATCTCTACTTGTGCTTTCCTTAGCTTAATCCCAACCGTCCAACAAGTAGGTACAAGTTGGAGCTCATCTAAGCCATCCATGGGGACTTATGTGCTTGGATTGCCACAGTGGCACACCTTGGGAGAAGGAGGGAATAGGATAGTGGGTTTGGGATTTGGGGTGGACTGGATAAAAGGTTGTGATGAGGCTGGGTAAAAGAGATGGTGGAGGTGGAGTGTCTGGGAAGCAGGGAAAGGAGCATTAGGGTTTATGGGGAGAGGGAAAAGTATTTGGGGAAGAAAAGGGTTGGGTCGGGTTGGCTGGGTTATGTCCGGTTTGGATTTGGGTTAAATAAAACAAAGGGCAGGTTTGGTTTGTAGTATTAATACAAGGACCAAATTTGTAATTCATCCAAACTAGAGGGACTGAAACTGCACTTTTCCAAAATTTATCAAAAGGACCAATTTTGACAAGTTAGAATTACCAAAGGACTAAAAATGTTAATTTTCCAATTTAAAATGTCCAGGGGTAAATTCTGTCAATCTTTAAAATTCCAAGGACTCAAGTTGTTATTTTGCAAAACTAGACTTTATAAGGGTAATTTTGACAACTTGAAAATCCCTGAGGGCCTTTTATGAAAAATTACATGTTTTGAATAACCAGGGACTAGATTTTGACAATTATTGCATAAAATACAGTCTAAATATTTTTTCTGTCTTTTTGAGACTTTTCAAAGTGTTTTTGACTGTTTTTGCAGTGCAGATGGAATAAAAATGATGAGTATTTAGACACTCATCACACCCCATAATTGACACTTAGAATAGTTGAGAGATTTGAGTGTTTCGTTCCCATTTCGTGAGGTGTTCGGCTTTGGTTCATTCTAGCATAAGGGATTTGTAAACTTATATTTTCCAGGTAATGGGAGATATCTTTTTAGGAATCTATCTAATAAGGTCTACTTGAGGCCAAGTAGAGTTCAAGTGGGGGGATATTTGATAACATCAAATTATCCTGAATATTTAGTGTCAATTTCCCCCGATAATGCTTGTAATTTATATCATTTATATGGTGTAACTATTCTATTAGTTACGCCGTAACCCAGATCTGGCCTATAAATACCCCACGATTTCCAGCATTTCACATCATCCCATTTCACACACCACAACCAAAGAACGTGAGAAGAAGCCAAAGGTAGGTCTAGAGGAGCATATGGAGCCGTCTTTAAGGGAGAAATCACTCCCCTACGATAAGCATTAGCATTTTATCTTTTCTTTACTTTCGATTCATGTATTTCAGAACATTGAATATTGAATTGATTTGTATGGTTAATATGAGCTAAGCACCTCTTGGTGCCGGCCTAGTTATGATTCCTTAATTGTTTTGTTTATGCTTATATTACTCCGTATAATTATTTTTAAGTGTATGCATGCATAGTTTATTGGTAGCTACCCTTGTTTCGTAATTTTGAATGGCGGTAGAGGCTAGTTGCTTAGAGATATGACCAATCGACACCCTAAGTGAGTAGACCGAGACGGAAGGGTAAGATATGACCAACCGACGACCCTTTTCTACTTGTGCGATTTGACCAACCGATCACCTACCGCTTGGATGAACTTAAGAATTAGGGGTGAGTGTTTAAGTTGCTAACGTCCGGCACTCACTATTATAAGTCTAGCATGTAGCGGTACTTAATGACTCGGCTAGGGACCAGGAACAACTGGACTTATGAAGGACACCGACTTCTCCGGTGGTGGCATCTTTGCCGATAGGTAAGGACTAATTGACCAAATGATGTCCTCTCGACTTGACCCCACCAAGTAATTGGAAGTAATTAGACGAGACATTACTAGCTAGGAGGAATAACTAGGTTAGCACCACTCTCCTATTGATTGAACCTTTGCCTTTTATTGCTTTTATCTGCTTTAGTAGTTAATTAATTAATTCCTTAATCGAAATCATATTAAAATCTGTGTCACCTAGACTTAGTATTAATCGAATATACATAGCTCTTGGGACGACCTCGGTTTTACCGAATACTACACTACACACGACCGGATACACTGCCCGTTAGTGCATTAGGGTAGACCATAGGTATAACGAGACATTATAAATATTAAAACCTGGTCAGTAAAACCTGCATCATCTACCAAAGGTGATGTCTTAGAGGGATGTGAACTTTCGTCGAATGTTATGTTCAACGATTCCTCGACTCTCATTGTTTCTTTGTTTAAGACAATGTGAGCTTTAGTAGTTTGTGAGTAACCAAGAAATACACCTTCATAAGACTTTGGGTCAAACTTGGTGAGATAGTCTTTAGTATTAAGAATGAAACATTTACATCCAAACACTCTAAAATATCCTAAAGTTGGCTTTTTACCTTTATATAATTCATATGGTGTTTTGTTTAAGAAAGGACGATTAAGACTCTATTTAAAATATATGTAGAAGTGTCAACGCTACACAAAAACTTTTGAGGAATGTTTTGTTCATTAAGCATTGTTCTACTCATTTCTTGAATGGTCCTATTTTTACGTTCAACAACTCCATTTGATTGAGGTGTTCGAGGAGCCGAGAAGTTGTGTGTTATACCATTTGTATCACAAAAGTTTCCAAATTGTGTTTCATTGTCAAATTCACAACCATGATCCGTTCGGATTGACACAATGTGAACACCCAGTTGATTTTGAATTTTCTTGCTAAGAATTTCAAATTTATCAAAAGCTTCATTTTTAGTTTTCAAAAACAACGTCCAAGTAAACCTTGAGTAATCATCTACTATGACCAAAGTGTATAAGTTGCCTCCATAGCTTCTTATAGCGGATGGATCAAACAAGTCCATATGCAAAAGTTCTAGACACTTAGATGTGGACACCATGTTTTTAGCATTATGACTACTATGAGTTTGTTTACCAATTTTGCAAGCGTCACAAAAATGTTGGTCATATTTAAGTTTTGGCAAATTTCTAACTAGCTCTTTCAAAGATAGGTTTTGGATGAGTCTCATATTGGCGTGACCTAAGCGTCTATGCCAAAGAGTTGAACTATCATCTAATGTTGTTAGACAAAGTTTGTTATTAGATGTTTATCTATTTTCATGACGTATATGTTATTTTTCCTAACTCCTTTAGCTATGGTAATACCATCTTTTAGTATTTTACTACCATTTTCTTCAAATAGTACTTTATACTTTTTATCACATAATTGGCTAATACTAAGTAGATTAAATCCTAACCTATCGACATGAGCAACATTTTCAATAGTTAGGGAGTTATGAGCGATCGTACCTTTGCCAATGATTTTGCTTTTGAGATTGCTACCAAAAGTGACATTACCTCCGCCATACTCTTGGTATGTTGAGAAGAGGCTTTTGTTGCCCGTCATGTGTCATGAGCATCCACTATCTTTTATCCATTCATCAGGTTCCAATCCAACTTTCAAGCATACCTAAGACACAAATAACTTAAGCGTTTGGTCCCCAATATCTCATGGGTCCGTTTGGGTTAAACATACCATTTACTTGGTTCATGTATGGAAATGATAGGTAAGGGTTCCATGGCATGTAATCTGGAGTTTGATATGGTCTAGGGAAGTTTTGATTCCAATCGTTATGTTGATAGTTGGGTTGTAAGTTGTGTTTGCTCTTAGAAAGGGCGTTTGGCAATAGGTGTTTTATGTCGTTGTTGGGTAGTTTTAGATCTAAATTCATTTCTAGCAAGTCCTACTCCCGATGTAACGACATGTTTTAGTTTAACATTATCCTTGGTTTTCTTTGTTACTTTGACAAATTCACTACGGTCCAGACATAAACATTATGTCCTCACTGCAGTTCCCACGGCACCAATTTTTACAAAGGACGAAACCCTATTTTTGGGTCCATCCGTCCGTCTTTGTCATCAAAGCAGCTTTTGATGCTTTTTTGTCTTTTCGGCCGCTTTGGTTTGACTCTTTGAATTACCACTTCATTAAATCCTAGTCCATTCATGTTTCACGGTGTTTTTGAATGCTAACTATTTCATCAAGACAAGCAATGTTTTTGTTAAACCTTTTAAATTTAGAATTATGTTCGATTAGAACATCTTGTGTGAGCTTTAGTTTTTCTATTTCAAGATTAAGTTCTTGACATGATTTGCAGCCATCTTCATTTGCTTTTCCCTTTTCTAATCGTTTTGCCTTTTCTTTTAACTCATAGACTTTATTTTCTAAAAATTCCTTTTTAGTCTTTAAAAACTTATTTCTAGTTATGATTTTTAGACTAAGCTCACACAATTGATTATATTGTTTTTGCAAAGTGTCATCATCAATAGAGGAATAAGATGAGTCGAAATGTACCTCGTTTGATTCATGTGCCATTAGGGCGATCTCATCCTTGCTTGATTCTTCATCATCCTCACTATCACTCCAAGCACCACTTACAAAAGCTCATTGAGTTTTGCTTTTAGGTGGCTTGGGACAATCTCCTATTAGATCACTTGCATCACCGCATCTAAAACACTTTCTTTCACCTTTACCCTTTTGTCATCCCGATCTTTCGAATGGCTTCTTTTCTTCTCGAGGTTGTCTTACAAACTTTCCTCTTCTTCTAAAGAACTTTTGAAATCTCTAACGGCCATGGCATACTCCTCATCTTCACTACTAGAGCAAGATTCGTCATCATCACTTGATTCCGTTCTTGCTTTTAGAGCAACGGATTTGATTTTCTCTCTTTTCCTTTGATGATTTCTGAATCTTTCTCCATCACCATTTCGTGCACTTTGAGGTTTCCGATTAGCTAGTCTAGTGGCATTTTTAGAGATCTTTTGATTCCTCAATAGTCGTCACTTTAGCTCTCCACTCGGATGGAGCGCCTAAGAAATTTCCGACAACGTTCTTACTACGAAAAGATTCATCAACCGCTTAAGAGATGTAATAATGGTATTAAAGCGAGCAAAGCCACAATCAATGGTTTCATCTTCGTGGATAACAAATTGTTCATATTGTTGAACAAGAAGATCAATTTTGTTATCCTTGACATGTGAATTTCCTTGATGTGTAATTATCAAAGATTCCCAAATATCTTTAGCAATTTCACACATAAAAATTCTTTCATATTCTTTTCTAGGAAAACCATTATAAAGCATCATTTTAGCTTCATTATTTTTAGCTATTAATTTCTTTTGATCATCAACAGAAATATCTTTTGTTGTAGAACTAAAGTCTCCTTTAACTATAACAAACCAAAGATCTATATCTTTTGATTTTACATATGTTTCAAAATGGTTTTTCCAATAGATAAATCCATTGGTTTCAAAGAGTGGTGGTCTTTGCATAGATTGCCCTTCTTTAAAGTTTTCGGAATCCATGGATCGTTTCAAGTTTATAAAATACAATATATTTTAGAAATTCTTGAGCAATGAGGCTCTGGTACCAATTGTGGAAAACTAGAATGGGGGTTGAATAGTTTACCGATTAAAAACATTGTTTTGAAGCTTATTGAAAGATCAATTGATATTGATCTTGGATATGTTAGTGAATGATAATCAATATGCAAACAATATATAAAGAGTAGATAAGAAAGAAACAATCAAACCACAACAAGTTGTTTATAGTGGTTCGCTCTACAAGGACTCTTTTCCTTGCCTAATCCACTCCTCGAGTCTCACACTCGAGTTTAACTTCACTAGTCAACAAGCTCCTTTCACCCGGAGAAACCTTTACACTTCACTTACACACTATTTCCGACACTAAGCAAGATGTCGAGTTCTTTTCAAGGGTACAACCACTCTCACACACAATGTATTTTAAGGACTAAAATGCTAACCACTCACACTCACAAGATTATGATGGTTTGGTACAACAATGATGTATGAATCAACAAAAGATCATATAACAACAAACAAACAAGACTTCCAACAACTTGTTGAAGCTTGAATATGCCTTGATCTTCTTTGCTACAAAAGAGATCACTAATATGATATGAAACTGAGTTAGAAATGTTAGAGAGAAGGAATGTATGTGAATATTGTTGGGATATAAAAGACAAAGTACTAAAGAAAGTCAAAGTGCTGAAGAAAGTCAAAGTACTGCTTAATGAAAGTCAAAGTACTGCTCAACATCAAAGCATCGCAAAGCTAAAGAACCGATATATCGCTTATGGAAAGCTTTGTAATTCTAGAATATTCTTAGTTTAGATTTAGTATTACTTGTCGACAAGAATTATAATTGTAAACCGACTAGGTATTCCTTATGCCTATAAAAGGACCCTAGATTGGCATTGAAAATGAATGCATACGCAGATTAGAGAATATTTGAGTTTATCAAGTTCGATATTAGAGTTATTAGGGTTGTTAGTGAATCGTGTATCAAGCGTGTTCAAAGTATTAATAAAATCGTTGAAGTTTAAAGTTATTCTTCTTAGCTTTATTGAAGTAGTTTCGCATACTTAATAGAGTATTATCGTTGTTTCATTGTTAGTAACTTAGGATTTATCCGAGGTTGCTAAGACCTTACAAGCTACATAGTTAGTTTAGTCGAGTATATCGATCCAACAAGTGGTATCGAGCTTGTGGAAACTCCGATTAAGAAGAAACCCTAAAACCGACTTAACCACAAACCCTAAAAGATGTCGACTAAAGTCGCACCACCCCATCCATCACCACACCGTAATTCCTATCATCAAGAAGGGAGAATATGATATCTGTAGCATGAAGATGAGACAGTACATTGCTATTACAGACCATGCACTGTGGAATGTAATTGTCAATGGACATGAAGTTCTACAAGACCCTGTAGAAGTTCCTGGACAACCTAAGCCTATCTTGCCAGCAGCTACAATAAGAAATCAAGAGAAGGCTCTCAACATACTGTTGTCTGCTATTCCTGATGGTCACTTGCTAAAGTTTCATGATGCTAAGGATGCAAAACAACTATGGGCTGCTATCAAGACAAGATTTGAGGTAATGAGGCTTCCAAGAAGATGCATAGAAATCATTGAAGCAACAGCTTGAAACATTCCTTGTTGGTGAAAGAGAAAGTCTTGATGTCGCCATGATGATTCCAAAATCTTCTTAGTATGCTAAAGTTATACAAAAGAGGTATCGCTGAAGATGCAAACCTCAAGTTCTTAAGAAGTTTGCCATCCGCATGGCATGTGATTGCTACTATGATCGAGGACAACCTGGTTTGGACACTATGGACTTTGATGATCTCTACAACCATTCAAGGTATATGAGCATGAGATGAATGGCCAAACAAGTTCAAAATCTCACAAGATTGCTTTGTGTCTTCTCGAAAGAGAGGCAAGATTTCCACTAAAAGTATTGCTTATCCTACTCAAAGTAATCTTGTTGCTCAAAGTATTGTTGCTTATCCTACTCCTACATCATCACCTTCAAACACCATCCACTCTGATGAAGTTGTATGTTCCTTCTTCGCTCATCAAGCCACTTTACCTGTTACTTATGAAGAAGATTTGTCACAAATTGAAGAGGATGCTCCAGAAGAAATTGACATCAGATGGCAAGTCGTCATGATCACAGCTAGGATCAAGAAGTTCATGAAGAAGACAGGAAGAGGCATTGACTTCAAACCCAAACAGGGTATAACATTTGACAAGTCCAAGATTGAATGCTTTAATTGTCAAAAGACTGGACACTTTGCAAGAGAATGCAAGTTTGCTAAATATCAGGCAAATAGGATGATTGAGAAACCCAAGCTTGAACTAAGGGAAATTCCTATTACTGAACCAACTCCAAAAGCTTTGGTTGCTCAAGAAAATCTATCGAGGTTGACCGAGTGTCAATTTGATGATGAACCAAGAACCTACTCTATGGTCGCAGTGGAAGAGTTTGATTGGAGCACAGCTTTTGATGAGGAACCAGGATTTGCTGCTTTGGAATCAAAAGATGGTCTTGGAAGCTTTTATTGGAGCATGGAATGTGAAGAAGAACATGATCTGCTCGCTATGGTAGCTACTTCACCAAGTTCACCCACTATCTCTGAGGTATGCTCTAAGTGTAATGATTTTTATCAAAAAGTGCTTAAAGATTATGTAACTGAAAGAGATAATTGTAGAAGGGTTAGGTCCGAGGTAGTCGGTTATCAAATAACTTTAGAGTCAATGGAAGCCAAAATAATAACTCATGAAAATAATGAAATGGCTTCATGTAAAAATATGAGCAACAAGATTATCAATTTAAATTGAGTGAATGGAAGTTAGATGTAAGATTTCAAATTGAAAAGTCGACTAAAGAAAGGGATGAATTGTTAGAAAAGTTTGCTAGTTGGGAAGAATCGCCTTTCACATGTTAGTTTTGTTGAAAAACGTAAAAGAGCACACATTAAAACAGCCTAGGTTTTGGTATGGATTTTAGCAACACGTAAGAGACCTCACCTAGTGATAAGGAACAAATTGATTCGAGGAGATAACCACTAGTGATGATGAACTCATTAGCTCAAGAAAACACATCTAGTAATGAGGATTCAATTAGTCAAACACCTCCGAATTTAAGAAAGACAAGGGTTATCATTCGTTCCTCCACCCAACGGGTAGTTTTCAACCACTTAGGACAGATGTTTCTTGTTTTGGAGTAGACAATTTAGATTTTAGGAAAAAGCTTACTGGACAATCTAATACAGGTCCATCTAATTCTGAATCCCCAAAAGAAACAGTTTAGAATCCTAAGGATGATAATGTTAAGAGTTCAGAAGTACATTCAACTCAAAGTACTGCTAATCATTCAGCAGTACCTTCAAGAAAAAATTTCAAAATACTGCTAAATCTTTTTGGGATAGTTTTGGTCATTCACCAAGAAGACAGGATAGTTTTAGTCATAGAACTAAAGGAAGAAATTTTGGGAGTATGGGTAAAAAATTATGCTTTGTTTGTTATAGTTCTAATCATTTGATTAAGGACTGTCACTTTCACTCAGAATATTTAAGCAAATTCCCAAAGACTAAAACTACCAACCAAAAACCAAGGGAGAATAAACCAGTTTGGAATCATTCACATAGGGTTAACCACAACAACTTCTCAAAAGACTATAGGTACCCTCACCAGAAAAGACCTTTTTCAAGATCACCAGTACCCTCAAGCACTTTTCAAGGTACTGATAAGCCAAAAGATTCTCAAGCAGTACCTTCTCAAAGTAATGCTAGGTTTTCACCCAATCAAGGTACTGCTAGCATTTTTTGGAATGGAAGCCCTAGGAGTTCCAATTACTATCAATCTAGAAGGCGTTACACCTCAAAAAGAGTATATGGATCAAAGAAATCTACACAAAAAGTTAAAACCAACTGGGTTAAGAAAGAAAGTACTGATGGGGAACAAACAAGATTTCAAAGAAGTAAGGGTGAAAAGAGAACTTTGTTGAAAAAGAAAAGAGAATTTTGATAAAAAGAGAGTTTTTTGAAAACCAACACAATTTTTGGAACAACCAAAGATAATTGATCATGTTTTAAAAACAAGGAGATTACATACTTAAAGAATTTAAGTATGTCACCCACGGGGAACACAAGTCAAGAATGGTCGGAAGCATGAGTGAGCTTAAAGATCATTTAATTGTTGATAGTGGTTGCTCCGAAGCATGACAGAGACAAAGAGATTCTCACGATTTTAGATCTTATTTTGGAGGAAAAGTTGCATTTGGGAATGATCCTAATGGAGGTAGAATTATCGAAAAAGAACCATCAAGGTGAAGCATAGACTTTGAGAATGTTCGCTATGTAAAGGAGCTCAAGTTCAACCTTTGTCACCTCTCATATTTGTGACAAGAAGCACCCTATGTTATTCACTGACACAGAATGTCTAATTCTTTCCCCTGAATTCAAGCTTGTTGATGATAACTTGGTAATACTGAGACTACCAAGAACCAATAATGTGTACAGTCTGGATATGAAGAGTCTTAACTCTTCTGAAAGAGCAACATGTTTAGTAGCAAAGGCAACACTTGAAGAAGCACATATGTGGCATAGAAGATTAGGCCATGTGAATTTCAAGAATATCAACAAGTTGGTTAAAGGCAATTTAGTTAGAGGTTTACCTTCCAAAACATACAAGAATGATCATTCATGTTTGGCGTGCAAGAACGGTAAACAACACAAAGCTTCATGCAAGAAGATTGAGGAAAGAACTATTAGAGAACCTTTAGAGTTGCTATTAGAGAACCTTTAGGGTTTACTTGTCGTACAAGAAAATTGAGGAAAGAGCTATTAGAAAACCTTTAGAATTGCTACACATGGATCTGCTTTGGTCCTGTTTCTATTGCAAGTTTAAACAAGAAGAAGTAACGCTTAGTTGTAACAGATGATTCGCAGAGATTTAGTTGGGTCTTTTCTCGGGATTTAAAGATGAAACCTTTGATGCTATTCATGATCTTATAATAGCCCTTGAAAACCAATTGAGACTCAAAGTAAGAGGTATTAGATGTGATAATGGGACTGAATTCAAGAACAAGCTTATGGATGAATTTTGTGCCAAGAAAGGGATTAAAAGGGAGTTTAGCATTGCCAGAACTCCACAGCAGAATGGTGTTGCAGAAAGGAAGAACAGAACATTGATAGAAGCAGCCAAAACAATGCTTGCAGATTTCCTATTACCTATTTAATTTTGGGCCGAAGCTGTAAGTACTTCTTGTTATGTGTTGAATAAAGTATCAGCCACTAAACCTCAGATGAAGACACCTTATGAGTTGCTTATGGAAATAAACCTAACATACGCTTTATGAAACCTTTTGGATGTCCTCCGACTATTCTCAATACTATTGATTCTTTGGGCAAATTTGTCGGCAAGTCGATGAAGGATACTTATTGGGATATTGTACCAATAGCAAAGGATTTAGAGTGTACAACAAGGTTACCAAAAGGTTCAAGATCGTCTTCATGTTGAATTTTTAGAAGATCAAGAAAATCAAAGGGTAAAGGTCCTGATTGGATGTTTGATCTTGATGTTTTGACTCCTTCTATGAACTATGTTCCGTAGAGAAGAAAATCAAGTTGTTCACAAAGAAGAAGATTTACAAGACATTGTTCATGGAGTCAATATTAGACCTGATGTTGTTCCTGATGTTGTTCCTGATGAAGAACCTATATCTAATGAGAAGGAGAAAAGTACTGATGAACCAAAATCCACTTTGTCTGCTGAAGATCAAGCTATTCAAGATGAACTGAATAGGATGCTTTTTCAAGAAACAATAGCACAATCTTATGAGGATGAACAAAGAAGAGCTTATGACGAAGCAAAGAAAAAGGATAAGTCTACTAATTACCTCACAAGATTTTGGATCAAAGTACTACCGCACCAATTGACAAGATTGATGATTTGAATGATCCTAACATGCCCGGATTAGAAGACACGATGATGAATTAGATGATGAAGGTATTTTCTCAAATCCTAATGAAGGAGCTGATTTCACAAATTTGGATGATGATCTTGAAGTACCACAGACTCCTACATTAAGAGTTCATAAAGATCATCCTGCTAGTCAAATCATTAGACCTTCTACATCAGGGGTGCTCACAAGAACCAAAGCTAAAGGTTTCTCTAAACCACATAATGCTTTACTTAGCTTTGTGTATAAACAAAACAGGATGAATCATAAGGATCAACAAACGTGTTTATTTACCTGCTTTATCTCTCAAGAAGAACCCAAGACTGTAGCTCAAGCATTAACTAAAGAAAGTTGAAGCCATGCAAGAAGAACTTCTTCAATTCAAACTTCAAGAAGTTTGGGTACTATGTGATCTACCAGATGGAAAGAAAGTCATTGGTACAAGATGGGTTTTTAGAGTTAAGAGAGATGAAAGAGGGAATGTCATCAAGAACAAAGCAAGATTAGTTGCACAAGGATATAGACAAGAAGAAGAAGTGGACTATGATGAAGTGTTTGCTCTTGTAGCAAGGATTGAAGCCATTAGATTATTCCTTGCTTTTGCATCTTATATGGGCTTTCCGGTTTATCAAATAGATGTTAAGAGTGCCTTTCTTTATGGCAAGATTACGAGGAGGTCTATGTCAAACAACCTCTGGTTTTGAGGATCCCGCACATCCAAACAAAGTTTACAAAGTTGTTAAGGCTCAGATGGCCTTCATCAAGCACCTAGAGCTTGGTATGAAAGACTCTCCACTTTCTTATTGCAACATGGTTAAGGTGGAGATGAGCAATTGATAAAACTTTGTTTATCAAGAGAGACAAGAAGGATATCATGCTTGTTCAAGTCTATGTAGATGATATTATCTTTGGTGCTACAAAATGACTATGGTGAAAGAATTTGAGCAATTTCATGCAACAAGAATTTCAAATGAGTTCCATGGGTGAATTAACTTTCTTTTGGGGCTTCGTGTTAAACAATCAAAGGATGGAATCTTCATTAGTCAAGATAAGTATGTCAATGACATTCTTAAGAAGTTTAACTCGATGCTATGAAGCCCGCCACCACACCCATTAAATCTATCAACTCATTGGGAAAGGATGAAGATGGACAAGTCAGGAAGTCAAGTTTTATGATCAATGATCGGGTCGTCTAATGTACTTAATTGCATCTAGACCCGATATCATGTTTGTTGTATGTTTGTGTGCAAGATATCAAGTCTCACCCAAGGTCTCTCATATGAATGCAATCATGAGGATTTTAGTTATTTGAAACAACAACCTAAGTTAGGTTGTGGTATCCAAAGGATTCACCTTTACTTGGAAGCTTTTTCGATAGTGATTATGCAGTGATAATTATGATAGAAGATCAACCACCGGAGGATGCCAGATCTTGGAAGAAGATTAGTTTCATGGCAATGTAAGAACAAACTATTGCAAAGAACATCATCCATCAAGGTAATATGTTGTTGCCGCAAGTCATTGTGCCAAGTATTATGGATGCGTAATCAACTCTTGGATTATGGATTCAATTTAAGAATACTCCTATCAACATTGACAATGAGAGTACAATTTGCATTGTGAAGAATCCTGTTTATCATTCCAAGACCAAGCATATTCAGATTAGGCATCACTTTATTCGAGATTGCTATGAGCATAGGCTCATTAATGTTGTCAAGGTCCACACAGATGACAATGTAGCTGATCTACTCACAAAGGGCTTTGATGTTTCAAGATTCAATCATTTAGTGATGAGTATTGGTATGATTAACTATTAAGCTACATTTAAGGGGAGGTCTTATTAGTTAGTTAGTCCTATGCATTGTTTGAGGGGAGGCAACACAATGCATTTTGATGATTTTGCCATTAAGTAGAAGAGAATGGAAAAGTACTGCTTATTGTTTATCCGAAAGTATTGCTCGAAAGTACCGCTTTGAAAGTACCGCACACGTGGAAAGTAATCGCTAGTCTTGTCAACGCATCGCTCCAACGGTCAAAGATGGGGTAAAATTCAAACAACAGTAACTTTATTAATTGGGCTATGATTTTTCAAATCTTACCTATAAATAACTACCTCCGATTTTCCTCACTTTATACTTATCCATCCATATCTCTCTTCTCTCATTAACATTCACTATTCATCGCACCATTTTCTCTTATAACAACATTCAATGGCAAATCGTAACACAGTTAGTAAGCATAACATGGTGGCTAGCTTAGATAAGACACCATCCAATGTCGCTTTTCATGACATAATTGATTTTCTCACTGGATCATCAATCAATTATGCTCTTTTGGTTGAACCTGACATCATTGAGCCCTGGATTCAACAATTTTGGGCAACTGCCAGATCTCATATGGAAGATGATGAATCCTAAATTCAGGCTAAGGTTGCTGGGAAGATAGTTAGAGTTAGTGAAGCTTCGATTCAGGAAGATTTATTGTTCGATGATGAAGAAGGGGTTGTTCGTTTTGATAAACAAGTTCTTTGGGATACATTAAGGGATATTGGGTATGAAGGGTCACTCACTGAAACAACCTTTAAGAAACCCTTGTTTAGTCTACAATGGAAGTACCTGGTTCATGTATTGCTTCATTGCTTAAGTCCCAAGAGTACTTCATGGGAACAATTTGGTTCAAATATAGCATCTGCTTTAGTGGGATTAGCTACCAATCACATATTTAACTTTTCCAGAATGATTTTAGATGGTATGCTATCTCACATTACCAATGGTTCACCATTCCTCATGTACCCTCGCTTTGTTCAAGTCTTCTTGAACAAACATCTTAAGGATGAGCCTAAACCTTCTAGCTTGCTACCTGTCTGTAGTACTTCCACCTAAGGTGTTCACCTTCATGGCTAGAAAGAGTGACAAATTCTCTGGGAGGGCTACACCTTTGACAGCTCATATAATGGAGATAGTGCAAGCAGTTCGAGATGAAGTTGCTACAAGTGACGAGCATGAACCTTCTGTTTAAGAGAAGGTACTGCTTCTCAACGTACTGCTTCACCACAAGGTACTGCATCTCAACAAGATATTGCTCATGGTGATTCAGAACTAGAGGTTATCCCACCATCATCTCCCAATGATTATACTTCCACAGATGGGTCTCAAACATCTGGAGGAGATGAGGGAGATATGGCTACTGAGGGTCAAGTTCTGGATAACTATGCTTTGACAAGGGAGCTATTGAGGTTAAAGAAAGATTATGAAGCTCAAGCTGCACAATTGGTGAAGTTGAACAACAAATTCAGAAGATTAAAGAACTTTGTTTGGCCTTTAGTTCAACATCACAGGTTGTGGGTGAAGTCACAAAAGAAGCAAGGCAAGAAGTTTAAGAAGGCTTCTAGAGGTAAGAAAATCCACAAGCAGTCTTCATTCTAATTGGGGAGGATATTGGAGCAAGAAAATTTGAATGAAGATGCTCAGGCCTATGAAGATGTTGACACTTTTGATGATTCACAAAAGGAAGCTAAAGAAACCGAGCAAATCGAGCCTCAGCACGAGCCTCAAATTATCGAGCCTCAAAGCACCGCATACAAAGCATCGTGTACAAAGTAATCGATGATCAAGGAGTCAGTGATCAAGGTACTTCTCTTCAAGGAACCTTTAGACAAGAGCTTATTACACCAAGGACCCTAAATTTTGAAGAAGAAGCTGGTCCTTCAACAGTCTTACATGAAGAAGAAGCTGGTCCTTCTAGTCTAATTCAGCAAAAGGAGCACACTACAAGTGATGATGAGACTGTTGCTCAGATATTGCAAAACTTATCAAGACCAAGAGGTGTTAGTATCCCTGGAGTTGAAGAACAACCTCAAGCTTCTCAACCTGCTTTACATCCAAAGGATAAAGGAAAAGGTAAATTGGTTGAAACAAAGAAGAAGAAGAAGCTTACATTGGCAGAACTAAGAGCTATTGAAGAAGCTAAGAATGAAGAAGTCGCTAGGAAGCCATGTTGAATTGGATGTCAAGTTGCTATACCAAGAAAGCCGCTTGTTATACCACAAAGACCACCTAGTATTGCTAAGGAAAGGAATGCTATGATGGCCTATCTGAAAGGTAGAGGATATACAGGTCTGCATAAACTGAAATATATAGAGATGAAAGACTTGTATGATGTTGTTAGAGAAGCTTATCAAAAGGAAGTTGAAGGTATTATTTCTTTTGATGATGAAAAGAAGAATGAGGATGCAAGTAAAATAAGCTTAAAGAGAAAAAGAACAACTAGTGATGAACAGCCATCAAAGAAGATAGAATTGAGAACAGATACAGTTGATGAGCTGAAGAATTACTTAAGAGTTGTAGACTTTGAGCATCCTAAGTCCAAAGATGTTGCAGTAAAGAAGTCTAAGATGTCTACATTTGAAGTTGTAGAATCAAAGGAAGGAGACTATCTGATGTTCCATAGAGAAGATGAAAGCTTTAGAATATTTAATTTGATGTGGGATATACTGCACATAATAGATAAGGAAGATCTGTTTCATCTATATCAACTAGTGCAAGAGTATTTTGAGCATATTCCTTCATCTGGAGTTGGCTTAGTCTTGTTGGGAGATCTGATAACCATCTGGGAGACAGAAGAAACAAGCACTGATGCAATATGGAATAACCAAGAAGTTTGGGAGATTACTAATGGAGATTCTTTCAAGAACTGGAGTGCATGTTTTGAATTAGAAGATGGGACCATGATCCATATGTTAGCAGAAAGAAGATATCCACTTCTAAGAGATCTTATGAGAAGAATGCTAGATCATGGTATGGAAGTTGAAGAGGAGAATGAAATGTTTTTTATGGTCATCGAATTGTTTATCAAATGGACAACTATGGCTGATGATGATGCATAAAATACTGGTATGGTTCTTATTTATATAAATTTTTGAAAAATAGGTACTTTAATCAAAGTATCATTGACAAACAAGACTTTTATCCAAAGCATCGCTATAAAGACAAAACCAATAAAAGTCTTTTAATAGAAAATAAGCAAACTTTGTTATGCAAAATATTTTGAAACAAAAGTTATCAAGAACAAATGGTTTTTGAGATGGTTTTAATTGGTAAAAGTGCTTTTCACTAACACAACAAAAGTTATCACCCACCATGTCTAACAAAGGATGGCTAATCCATGAGCAAACGGCTCGTAAAGATATATCAAATCCGTTGATGGTTGACAACTTGCCAATAAGTTGTATGGTAATCAACTCACCGTATCCGCAATAGTGAAGAGTTGGCTAGCCCACAAGAAAAATGGCTTGTGGTAAAGGCTATGGAAAAACCATTTATATGGTAATTAGTTCACCATGGTTGCAAGAACTAACTAGTCCAAAAGGGTATGGCTTTTGGTAAAGACTTAACAAATCCGTTGATAGCTGATGATTTGCTAAAAATCATATGGTTATCAATGTACCATGGTTTTACACACCTAAACATTGGCTACTCCAGATTTAATGGCTTTGGTAAAGAGACATCAAAATCCATTAAATTTTCAATGATTCACCTCTCACAGGAGTTTACACACATGGAAGTGATGAGAATAGATTGAAACTTTATGATCTGATGTACAAATTGTCATATGTTGCTGAGTAGCTGAAAAGATGAAGATTGCTGATAATGATTGCTGAAAAGGATTGCTTATAAAGAATACTTTGATGATGATAATACAAGCACAGAGAGTACAAGACAAATTTGAAGATAAAGACACAATCTTTCCTAGAAGAAAAATATGTTAAGATACAGATACAAAGAAACTTGAAATCAAGCAAGTAGAATTCAAGTTAGGGGAGGATTGTTGGGATATAAAAGACAAAGTACTGAAGAAAGTCAAAGTGCTAAAGAAAGTCAAAGTACTGCTTAATGAAAGTCAAAGTACTACTCAACATCAGCATCGCAAAGCTAAAGAACCGCTATATCGCTTATGGAAAGCTTTGTAATTTGATAACGCTACGCGCCGTTCGGGTCAAAGGAACTTCCTTTTCGTCGAGCAAGTTTTCAACACCCAGGCAAAGGAACCTAATCGTTGTAGTGTAGTATTAGGGTAAGCCACGGAATTGATATCGTTCTCCGGGGAATAGGAATGCTAGTGAGAGGTTACTACGCTAAGGTTGGGGTTGAGGAAGATTATTTTTATCTTTTATATTTTTAGGAAATGGAAAGGTACGAATCTCGTGGTTTGGATTTGGGGTTGGTATTTCACCGATTACTTCTACTATCTAATTATCTAATTAACTAAGGTGAGGGTAGTCTATGTCTAATTATTGTGTGCTCGTATGATGATTTAAAGATGTGTTTACTTAGGTTTTATTACTCCTTAATTATCTCCTATTGATGGTTGAATTGTCACGTCCTTATTCTTAATTGCGTTGTGTGTCTAAGGTCGTAGGGTATGCGTTATCCCTAACTCTTTGAAACTACCAAAGGGTCTCGCCTACAAAATCTCTAGGATTTATAAACTCTAACTCTAAGGTACTTTGGATGGTTTAGCCTACAACTACTCTAGGTGTTATAGTCTAAGGTTCACAAAGATTAATCAAGCATTAACTACACAACGAATGACCTATCGCATTACTATATCATTAACAATTAAGATAAGAGACAACCAATCAATATTCAATAGTTAAGTTTCATATTCCTAAGCAAACACACAAGAAAATTAGCTTGGACATGGAGAACATGCAAGCATACAGACAAGTAATTGAAGACATAATTAAATTAATGAAGTAAAACACTTATCTTGATGTATGATAGGGTTTGGAACCCTAAAATATCTTGTACAAGACAGCCTTGGTTCGGTTTAGGTTTTACCCAAAAGACTACACACCGAAAACTAAAAATTCGGATTCTATATATAAGATTACATTCGCGACGGCCACCTTTTAATTTGTGACGCCGTCGGCTCATGTTATTGGAGTTTCGTCTTGGCCATGTTAGTCTTATGACGCGCCACCTTATGCTTGTGACGCCGTCCCTTCACCACCGACGCCGTCTCGGATCAAATCTAGGCCGTGCGAGTTATGACGACCTACTCTTTTAAAGCTCGACACCGTCACTTGAAAATAAGCAATATGGCTACCGATCGTCACAACATGTGCTCCGACGGGTCGCAGATAACACCGACGCCGTCCCTTGTGTTTCAAAGCACTTGAGTGTCTCGATTCTTGACTTTGGCCATTTTCTTCAGATATCCGCGCCATTTCGTCCAAATAAGTGCCATTCAAGAATTTTCCTTCAAGAGACCTAAAAGTGAAAAGGAATGATATTAAGTAATAACGGATACAAAAGTTATCAAATAAGGGCTTAAACGACCCCTCAAAAAGGTACATTTTAAAACCTTGTCAAATATCTCTACACTTGGTATTTGCTTGTCCTCAAGCAAATGTGCTTTTAGCCAATTAATTTATAAGTTGGGGGTCATGAAGCATTGGTTTAAAACAATCCACAACACATATAAGCCCCGCACAAGTCATAACAAGCACGGAAATTATATACTAGCACCTCAGATGGGGTGTTTGGATACTCACATCTCTCGGGTGTATATGAAATATAACAAGTTGGAAATGGAAGATAAACACTCATTAACCGGTCCTAGTACATAGATTACCATAGGCTTGAGACTAGATCAAACCTCCATCGCTTTGGTGTAAGCACCTAGGAAATACTATCCAAGAGGACTTTTAAAGGGTTGTAATGTTAGGCTTACGGTAGGGAAACAAAGGGTTTGGTGAGATAGGCTATTTAGTGGTGGCAAGTCAAAAATCTTTTTTATTACAAGCATGCGAAGAATGGCGTTGCTAAGCCAAGACTCGACACTCTAGACTCTAGATAACTGAAATAAACAAACATAAATTAAAGATAGATGTAGGATGGTAGCTTTTTTTTTTTTTTTTTTTTTTTTTTTTAACTTTACTTTTTTTTCTTTTTCTCTTTTTCTATTTTTTTCGATTTTTTTTTTCATACACTTTTACTCTACCATCCTCTATAGTAACATCAAAATGGTAGGGATTTATAGGCACATCCCTACACTTGAGTTTTTATTATTCTAACACTAATTTGACCCGAATTGAAAAGATCAAAACACTTGGAGTACATTATTACGCAAATAAAGGGAATTTGAATTTAACGTTCCCTTCCCGTCATTTCATAAACTTTAACTTTTCCCATGAGTCCCAATCGTCCCAAAACTGTGTACAAAGGATATGACTCGACTTAGCAACTTATGCAAGCAACTAGATAATTGAACTGAGTGTTTTTAGGGTGATAACAATAATGCACTAAAAGTGAGTGCATACAAGGTAGGCTAAGGCGATTTGGGTGTACATTTGGGGGGGGTGTAAACAATGTTCTTCATTGATATTCCGAAAACCGAAACATCACGAGAACCGCGAAAAGGATAGGCTCAAGGGTTAACTAGGGTATCGTGTACTAAAGATGAGTACAACACAAAGGTGTGGGGAATTACTCAACCGATGTGGAAGAAGTAATTATATTACGGGTATAAAACAAGGGTTATCCTAATACCTCTTATCATTTAGTTATTCCTAACTACACAAGTGTAGTCTTACTAGCGATCTCGGATGCATCACAAAACAAGTTCTAGAATCTAATATACTACCGGTTCACACTCTAAGCATTAAAGATGAATGCTTTAATTCCTACTAATCTAAGGGCGATCCTCACATTTTGGGTGGAATTTAAGTGGTAAAGGGTTTTGTGCTAGTCATATAACTTCCTATCCATGAGACGCTTTTGTTAAGACTAATGGCCCACCCTATATGTCATAAAAATTTAAATTTGGTGCCAAAATTACCCTAACCGACATTTTCTCATGGTTTATTACACAAATTAAATTGGACAAAGCAAATAATCAAGGATAAGCATAATTTCAAAGTTCCCGCTTTATTTTCCTCCCTACACTTAAACCGAACATTGTCCCCAATGTTCCCCGAAAGTATCAAAGTTATGATAATGGAAGGTAATAAAAGATGAAAGAAACTAGTACTCCCCGATTAGCTCGGTAGGATCCGTAAAGTGGTGGTTATATTTTTCTTCAAGAAGAACGCTCATGTGAAAAGCTCCTTCTCATCTTATGTATCTCCTTCTTGATAAATTAAACCGCACACTTGAAGAAAACAAACGAAACCTTCATGTAAAATCGGCGGTAATAATATATATAAGACTCTACTAAACTAGGATATAATGCTTGTGGAATGGATGTTTGCTGCACTTCGGAAAATTAAGACCGGAAAATTCCAAAAATTATAAGTAGCTCGTAAAACGAGAAAAGTAATTAGTTATTTTGCTCCTTCCCGACGCCGTCAGTTGCGATCCCGACGCCGTTAGGTTATCCCGACAAAACCGGTCTCGATTTTCGAAACAACTGAAAATTTACATCTTTAGAATCTGGAAAACTTCCGCAAAACATCCATTATGACTCGATACAAGCATTTGACTAGAACAAACACACATGTATATCTTTTAATCAATTGAAATTCTCATGTTTACGCTTTTGAAAACGTGTGTAATCCTCCCTACACTTATCCTTTATGTAAAATACCTTTATATGTAATTAAGACGAGGTTAAAAACAAAATAAAGCATTTTTACAAATTTAAACATGAGATTAAGCAATTAATAAAATATATATGACACAAACAAGCAAACAATTAAGCATGGGTTGCCTCCCACGAAGCGCTTTTCTTTATTTATGAGTCTTGTAGCTAGACTCGTAGTCGTGCCCCTACGTTGTCCTAATCTTAGAGGCCCATTCGATCTCCTTAACCCTTCTCTCATCACGAATGTATTCAGGGCCTAACTTAAGACAAGCAGTGTAGTAAACCTTGTTCTTCCATTCTACTTCAAATGCCGGAATGTTGTCCACATCTAAATCATCAATACCCTCAAATTTCTTATTTTGTGGGGCATTATATATTTAACACTCTCGGCTTCATTTGAGAACTCGATTATTCCTTCCTCTCGATCATAAACCATCTTAGACTCCTCTATAAATGGTCTCCCAAGTATCACATCCCTAAAAATCCATCAATGATGTCCTTAACATTTTCCAAGATCATGAAATCACACCTATATGTGAAGTTACCTACGAAGACATGCAATCCTTTAACCTCCCAACATAGTTACTTGTTTTCTTAGAGCGAAGGGTCCCTCATAGGTTCTAGCTTTTGCTCATGATCCAATTGTAATAGAGCCTAGACATTATATTCATGGGAGCCTTATAGTCAATGTAGGTGTGATCCCTATATAAGTATCCAATCATACACGGTATGTTGATGTTTTTAGGTTACCCTTCTTATGCAAGGCTCGAAGGGTGGTCTCGGAAGTTAACTACGTTATAGTGATAGGCGGTTTCCTTCCCTTAGGGTATGAGTCGAAATAACCCCAAGTTCTTCCTCCTCCTTACAATCCTCCATAATTTCTAACACCTTATAATCACCATCTTCTAAGTCATCATCCGAATCACTGAGGTTGAATCACTATCTCTGTGGTTAGTAGATTCCTTAAGGGCTTCCTCAGCGTATTTTCAATTATCCTATTTAGTTTCCTAAGCTCCAATTTCACTAACAATACGAGCTCGAAGTTGGTTGGCAAAGGCTGGATCAAGAGGTGGGTATTTGTTTGGTGGTTGGTTATCACCTTCCATGATGAAAAGTGATGGGGTTTTACGAACAAAGGTCACGAAGAAGAGGGATAGACTACGAGGAAGCTAAAATTGAGAAAAAATTTACTTGATAGGAATCAAGAAAAGAAACCTAAGTGAAGTGAACTCCTAACTAGCTATTCTATTCCCCGGCAACGGCGCCAAAAACTTGATAACGCTACACGCGTCGTTCGGGGTCAAAGGAACTTCCTTTCGTCGAGCAAGTTTTTCAACACCCCAGGCAAGTGAACCTAATCGCTGTAGTGTAGTATTAGGGTAAGCCACGGAATTGATATCGCTCTCGTGGGAATAGGAATGCTAGTGAGAGGTTACTACGCTAAGGTTGGGGTTGAGGAAGATTATTTTTATCTTTTATATTTTTAGGAAATGGAAAGGTACGAATCTCGGGTTTGATTTGGGGGTTGGTATTTCTACCAATTACTTCTACTATCTAATTATCTAATTAACTAAGGTGAGGTAGTCTATGTCTAATTATTGTGTGCTCGTATGATGATTTAAAGATGTGTTTACTTAGGTTTTATTACTCCTTAATTATATCCTATTGATGGTTGAATTGCCACGCCCTTATTCTTAATTACGCTGTGTGTCTAAGGTCGTAGGGTATGCGCTTATCCCTAACTCTTTGAAACTACCAAAGGGTCTCGCCTACAAAATCTCTAGGATTTATAAACTCTAACTCTAAGGTACTCTTTGATGGTTTAGCCTACAACTACTCTAGGTGTTATAGTCTAAGGTTCACAAAGATTAATCAAGCATTAACTACACAACGAATGACCTATCGCATTACTAGATCATTAACAATTAAGATAAGAGACAACCAATCAATATTCAATAGTTAAGTTTCATATTCCCTAAGCAAACACACATGTAAATTAGCCGGACATGGAGAACATGCAAGCATACACACAAGTAATTGAAGACATAATTAAATTAATGAAGTAAAACACTTATCTTGATGTATGATAGGGTTTGGAACCCTAAAATATTGTACAAGGCAGCCTTGGTTCGGTTTATGTTTTTACTCCAAAAGACTACACACTGAAAACTAAAAAATTAGGATTCTATATATAAGATTACATTCGCGACGGCGTCACCTTTTAATTTGTGACGCCGTCGGGTCGCCGTTATTGGAGTTTCGTCTTGGCCACGTTAGTCTTGCCACTGACTTCACCTTATGCTTGTGACGCCGTCCCTTCAATACTAACACCGCTCGATCAAATCTATGTCGCCCGAGTTGCGACGACCTACTCTTTAAAGCCCTGACACCGCCACTTGAAAATAAGCAATTTGGCTCATGATCATCACAACATGTGCTCCGACGGCGTCGCAGATAACACCGACGTCCCCTTGTGTTTCAAAGACTTGAGTGTCTCGATTCTTGACTTTGGCCATTTTCTTCAGATATCCGCGCCATTTCGTCCAAATAAGTGCCATTCCAAAGAATTTGCCTTCAAGAGACCTAAAAGTGAAAAGGAACGATATTAAGTAATAACGGATACAAAAGTTATCAAATAAGGGCTTAAACGACCCCTCAAAAAGGTACATTTTAAAACCTTATCATAATATCCCTACACTTGTGATAGGTTTGGTTCTACCTCGTGGAAGAACCCGGTGTCTAGCCTTGTACCGGATAAAGAGTAGGCGACGTTGAGAAGCTTCTCCGCCACATTAATCAGATTGTGTTGTGTAGTGCTTAAGAACTCTCGAGTGGGGAACTCGGGGAGTGGAGTAGGGCAAGGAAGGTGTCCTTGTAGCCGAACCACTATAAATACTCGTGTTGTGGTTTTGTGTTTCTTACTCTTTATCTTTGCATTACTTATTTATATGCTTTTTATCATCATCCAACACACATATTAAATAGATTGACATAAGTCGATCTAAATAGTTTAAAATGAAGTTTTAATCAGTACGCTATTCAACCCCCTCTAGTTTTCCACGGTTACAAATAAGACATTATCTTATGCAAGAAGAATTCAACTTATTGCATTTGTTTTATCATCTATGCAAATATATCGGCATCGGTATATATGCTTCCAACAACAACAATAAAGGAATTTTAAAATTATTGAAAGGTTTCTTGTGGTGTCAAGGCCTATATCTCCGTGTAAAGCCAAAATAGACTAGAAAGTTGTTTATAATTCTAAGGATTAAGGGGACTGAATAAAATCTTAAACAAAGTGGAATGAAGTGTTATTGATTAAGCGGATATGGAAAATTATGGATAATAAAGAGTCCTTATGGGTTATATGGGTTAATGTGGTAAAACTTAGAGGAAAAAGTATTTGGGAAATCAATTATGGAGTGAATGATAGTTATGGTTGGAGGAAGCATATTGAATTAAGATGCGAGATCAAAGAGCATGTTTTTTACAAAGTGCGGAATGGTATTAATGTGTCTATGTGGTATGATAAGTGGGATAACATAGCAAATTTTATCAATGTAAGAGCTATATATGATGGCAGATTAGAAGACAATGCGCTTGTTGCGTAGATGATTGGGAAGATGGGTGGAAATGACCTAGTGGTTGGATTTTAAAATTCTCTGACCTTCAAAATGTTCAAGTACCAACATTGAATGAGTATTTGAGGATAGAGTTATTTGGATTACAAATAGTGTTGATAAAACAACCTTCTCCATAAAACAAGTTTGGTTGGATTTAAGAGAAAATGGAAATAAGGTTGAATGGTATCATGTGATTTGGTTCAAACAATTTAACCTCAAACATGCATTTCTTCTTTGGGTTGCACCAAGGGAGATTAATGACTTAAGATAGATTGGTTTCTTGGTAATCACATATGACTTTATTGTGCCCTTTCTATAAAGTGTGTATGGATTCTTATGAACACCTATTCTTCTCATGTGATTATGTACTTAAAGTGTGGAGGAGTATGCGAACAAGATGAATTATAGAGGTCAACATAATAACCGATTGAGGTCATATGGTGTTTGGCAAAGCAAACATTTAAAACAAATTTTGGAGTATTGTGAATAGATTGGTAGTAGCACTTGCTTATTATGTGTGGCAAGAGAGGAAATCTTTATAAACGAGTCTAGAAGTGAGGAAGTATTGGTGAGAAGTATTATTGATGTTTGAAGTTACAATTCATGAGTATAAATGTGAAAAGATTATAGAAGTGGTAAAAGTTGGTGCATTATGGGATATGATATGGAGTAAGGGTGAGCAATCCGACCGGACCGATTGACAAACCGACCGGACCGATCGAAACCGACCGGACCAAGGATCAACGGTGCGGTCTGGATCTGGGTTTTCATTATTTCGGTCTCGGTCGGACAGTCCGTCCGCATACAAACCGGACATTTAGCCTATTTGGACCGGACCGACCGAACATACCACTTTTGGTCCGGGTCTCGCTCTAGAGTTTTTGCCTAACTTGGTCTCGGTCCGGTTCGGCCTTGGCTGGTCCGATCCGTTTTTAGACCGTGAGCACCCTTAATATGGAGAGATATGGATTTGATTATAGTGTAAAGAGTAAGTCATATTGCATATTTGGATAAGGAGCTTGAGAACTATGAAAGATGGGGCTTCTGTGTTTTACCCAATTATGCATTAAGAAGTAAGAATCAAAGTGTTTGAAGGATTAAGAATCAGAGCTGTATGGGTGATGCAGGATATGGAGTTATAGAGATGGTTGGGCTTCTGATAAGAAGATGATGCCTTTTGTAGATGGTTACTTGGATCATGTATCTGAGGATGGGATCTGCATAATGGTCATAGTAGGTCTTCGCAAAAGGAAATGTAGTTCTCTATCCGAAGTAACAAACTCTTTGCGATGATAATGCCTTTCATGGATGATAGATAGCTCTATGATCTTTCCGTGAGGTGGGTGATGCGCTTGATTGTAGGGTTTCCTTCATGAAGGAAATGTAGTAGTATATGCATGTGAGCTTTAGCAGTAATGAGGCCTGTTAATATTGTGTTTCATGTTTTTTTGGAAAGGCAACGCTTCATTGAAAGGAACAAACAAAATACAAAGTATAAGACAAAAGGATCCCACCATCCCAAACAAAGTGATTGAAGAAAGAGGGACCTAAACACCAAAATAACCAAATGAAGCAAAATAAATGGCATAAGGTTACAATATTGTTATAGAAAATGTAGTTGTTTCTAATGCGAAATGTGAGAAATTAGAAGTTAGTAAATTCTCAGTTTGTTTGATTGGTCATGTTTGAATTGAGGATCATGGGCATGTTTACTAACCTAGGCATTAATATTCTTCGGATTTTTATTATTTATTTATTTATTTATTTATTTGAAAAAACAAGATTTTCATACACATATTGAGCAAATAAAACTATTAAACATTCAATTATTTCAACCATAAATTTATTTTAATGCAAAGTATGCAAACAAAAATTATCGGCTTATAAATCTTAGGGTGTGTTTGTTATGGGGTTTGACATTTAAGGAATGGAGTCTTGTGAAAAAAATAGTTTGTTCATGGATGGGTTTTGGCACGGTATGTGCAAAACACATACTATTTCTTTACCAAAATAGACCCAAAATAATCAAGAAAGAGCCGCTTATTCCTAATATTTGTTGGTTTTTGAGTTTATGCATGTGCAGTACGGATAGGACAAAACATGCAAAAGAAAGACAACCGACTAAAACCCGAGCACGAGAAGGAAAAGAGTGCAAAAGTCGAGTCTGGAGATCGAAATGAGCAATTATGAAGATTTTGATGTCGAGAGGATGATTTATGAAAGATTTGATTAACTTTAAAGAATTGGCAAAATCAGGTCCTTAAGTTTCAGAATTGTCGAAAATACCCTTAAAGTTTCGGATTGGCAAGATTAGTCCTTGGGTTATTTGAAATTGACAAGAATGGCCCTTGGAAATACTTTTCTAATTGGAAGAGTTGGTCCTTGGAATTTCATATTTTACATAATTGGTCCCTATAATCACATCAGATCCAAAACAAGTCCAAGTCCAAGTCCAAGCCTATGTTATCCCAAGCCCAAAAGATAAGTCCAAGCCCAAAACCCCAAGTCAAACCCCGTCAACCCTTGTTTATTACCACTTGGTCAAATTGGGTCAAACAATTAAAATACTAATTACTTTTTACCTCTACATTGTTCTTCCCTAATTCACATTTTAACCCGTAAAGTATAAACCCTAGAGTACCCTTTCATTAAATTGACAAAATTGAAGCAATTAGAGGGCCTTTCCGCACTTATATCGACATAACGACACACGGAATGCCACCGGGCAATCCGTGTGTCTATCGCTCTATGATTGGTTGATGCTACGTGGTGAATTTGATCCAAGGGTTGTGAAAGGTGGATGATGCCGGGATATGATCCGACGGATGCAACAAGCTCAAAAGAAACACACTCTACTCCTTCCGGATCCTTCCTCTTGCTCGTGCTCTCCTATAAAAGGCCCTTTGATTTCATAGTTGAGAGGATGTAGTTTTAGTAGTAAATTTAGTTTATTGTTATTTTAAATGTTTTAGTTTAAATTTATGTATTTGAATTTACCTTGTAATCAAGTTCTTATTAATAAAATTATTTTAGCTTTAATTCTCATCTAAAATTTAATTTCGCTTTTATGATTGTTATAGCTTAAAGTTCCTTCCAAGAGTCATTTTCTTGTTACATATTAATTTTCGCTTTTATAAGTCTCAAACAAAATCACAAAAAAAAAAAAAAAAAAAAAAAAAAAAAAAAAAAAAAACTTCAAAATTAAAAATATATATATATCTTAAAACTATTCTCAAGTTTAGTTCGATTATGTTTGTGTTAACATAAGTTCTTATAAGCTTAACTATAGCTTTATAAGTGCTTGTTAAGGTCTTACTCAGATTCTACATTCTAAACACATATCAGTCAAATTTGCAGAAATCAGAAGTTATTTGGTTTAAATTGTTGTCATGGATCTGGAATTGGGTTGAATTGGATTTATTTTGGGTTGGTGATAGATACATGATAGTGGTTTATTGTTTCTCAATAGCATGCCATAGTGGCAGGACCTATGTAAGTTCATCAATTTGTTTAAATCCTTTTAAATGAGTATAGTTGTTAATTGGTGCTTATAATTGTTCGATAGTTGTTAAATGGTGTAGTTAATATCTCGCTAGCATCTATTTTATCAAATCTCATTGTCAATATTGTATTCACTTTAGTATAGTCTCATAATTTAGGATAAGTGCTTGGTTGTTTGTTCAAGCTCATATAAGTGCACTATTTTAGGCTTATAATCATAATTAAAATCGAATCAAGGTTAGAGTTGGTTTAGGTTTGGGTTTTAGTCTAGTTTATTTGCATATCATCCTAAAGGTGTGTTTGGAACAAATAGCAAATATGTGCTAAAGGTTGGTTTAGAGGATAAGCTCACCAATTTAGCTTCACTAGGTCTATTGCATTCATTTAGAGACTTAGTTTGCATCTTAGAACATTGAAAGTCAATATCACATTTATCTTGTTCTCATTTGCATATCGATAGTGTGGTTTTGATATAGCTTGCATTTTAGGTGTAGAATACTATAGGTTAGCATATTTAAGCTTCATTTCATCGAATTCATCATTTACAACTGTGTTTAAGGATCAAAATTTAATAAAGTCAATTCCATATCCGAGTAAATGTCAAAAGTGTTATATCGCCTTATTAACCCATCTTTTGGAATTTTAATTCGATGATTTTTGATAAAATTGTTGAAACTTGGGATTTAAACCTTTGGTTGGTGGTATTTGATAATATATTTTCAAACTATTTTTGTAAATTTTCTATATCCATCAAATCCGTGTTCCATTTGAGTCCTATTTACCCTGTGCACACACTCAGTTAATACTAAGTGTGTACTTGCTTTTAGCAAAGCTTCTACAGAATTTATTTAAGCTTCTCTTAGGCTAAATTTTGGTTTACAAGTAGTTTTTCAGGTTATTAAGAGATCTTAACTTCTGGTTTTCAATTTCAGCTTGTTTTCTAGCTTGAAATTAGTGGTTCAGGCCTGTTGGTTTTAGCTTATTAGGAATTTGAATTTTGCCTAATCACTTGTTGCTTGTGTTTTAGTAGTAGAGATAAGTTGCATTATGTTGATTATAGTTGGTTTTAGCTTAGTGCATGGTCCCAGTAGCTTCCGGTTGCAGAGATAGCTTTTTCCTTATAGCTCATATCTCATCGCTGTATTCAAAGTAGTATAATCTGCATTCATAGCTAGTGTTTGTTAATTTTCATAGCATCATTATCATATTTAGAACTTTTCTCGAATTTTTCATAATTTTCTATAGCTTATAGCTATTGTTCTACATTAAAATCAGCTTTTAAGCACTTTTAATTAGCTTTTAATACTAATAAATTAGAAAAGCTCAAAAAATATAATTTCATTTTTCCTAGATTAATAAAAATCAAAAAGTCATAAAAATATTTTTCCTTAATTTTCCTAGTTTAAATAGTAATTTTAGACATTTAATTAGTTTTAAATTCATAGAAATTAAAAAGAATCATAAAAATACAAAATCAGTATTGAAAATTCTTTTAGTTAATTTAGATTTTTGAAAATTAGTTTTATAATTTTTCACTAGTTTTCGTAATTTTAGCATTTTAGATTTATTTTTAAAGTTAAAAATTAGATTTTAATTCAAATAAATTCAAGAAAATTATAAAATTAGTCTTAAATCTTAGATAACTTTTAAATTGCATTTTCCATTTTAGAATAATTTTAGATCACTTTTAGGAATTAGTTTAGAATAGTTTGCATTTAATTCACGTTTTATTGGTAATTTGTTTTAGATTAAATTTATGTAATTAGTTGTCATATCTTCATTGCATTATAGATTTAGCTCCCTTTATTGCTTCCCTTTACTTTCCTTGCCCCGTAGTGTATAAATCCCAAATATCTCTTTTACACATTCAAATCCCGAAACGCGACGTGAGTTGAAGATTCCATTCAACCCTCGTTCGGAACGATCTCGGTGCTCAAACCTAATACGTTTGAGTTACCCACCACATACTACACTCTTCTATAATTGGTTTCCCGATGAATCAATTTTTGGCACCGCTGCCGCGGAGGGCTTGTAGTGAGTTTTCGTATTCCGTCTCGATTCACGTGTATTTGAAGATCCATCCCCGAGTGAAGTTACTGTCGTTTTTGTATATATATATTTTTTAAAAACCCAAAAAAATCTAAAAAACCAAAACATTCTTCCTAAAGTGTTTACAAAACCATAAAATTAAAAACCAACAAAACAAATCAAACGTCAATTGTTACGCCGGCTCACCTTGAAGGTACAACCTATACACGGGTATAAGGAAGTCTTGACATTAAATTGCGATCAAGAAAGATCCACTCTTCTTTTCGCTCCGCATGAAAGTACTTTTAAGAGCTACCGAGCACCGTTGACGCGACGGTTATAAAAAGATTGTTTTTCAAAAGTTTTCTTAAATATAAAAACCAAAAGGATTTTCCTTTTTCAAATTTATTTTTATTTTTTTGGATTTTTATTTTTAGTGCATGCGCACTCGTTCTAATTTTTATAGACCGTTACGTGAAATCGCTACAATTCCTAGAAGGCGACATAGACGTGCTCCATTAGTCGAACCCGAGATTCGAACTAATCCGCCTCCGCTCATCGTCGAAATGGCGAAAGATAACCGATCTATGCTTGAGCAACTCCAAGCACCCACCGAGGGTTACGGAGAAGCTATCGTCGTTCCGGCAATCGTCGCCGATGATTTCGAGCTTAAACACGGATTAAGTAACTTGGTATCGCTGTTAATTTTACGGATTTGAGAGGACGATCCTCACCTCATATCCGACGGTTTAACAAGCTCACGCCTACGATCAAATATCGTAACGCACCGGAAGAAGCTATCAAGCTTCGCTTCTTCCCATTTTCACTCGAGGGGGCCGCCCGGATTTGGCTCGAAAAACAACCCCCTCGTTCGATCACCACATGGGAGAATTTAGTGTCAAAATTCGTGAATGAATTTTTCCCACCGTCTAAAACAACAAACTTGAAAAATGAAATCACGAATTTACTCAAAGGTTTGATGAAACCTTTAGTGAGGCATAGGACCGCTTTTAAAGATTTACTTAGACAATGTCCCCATCATGGGTTTTCAATTACACCAACTTGATACGTTTTTGATAATGCTACACGCTGCGTTCGGGGTCAAGGAAACTTCCTTTTCTTTGAGCAAGTTTTATAACACCCCAGGCAAAGTGAACCTAATCGTTGTAGTGTAGTAATTAGGGTAAGCCACGGGTATTGATATCGCTCTCTGGGAATAGGAATGCTAGTAAGGAGTTACTACGCTAAGGTTAAGGTTGAGGAAGATTATTTTTTGTATTTTTATATTTTATGAAATGGAAAGGTACGAATCTCGGTATTGGATTTGGGGGTTGGTATTTCACCGATTACTCTACTATTATCTAATTATCTAAACTAAGGTTGTGGGAGTCTATGTCTAATTAATGTGTGCTCGTATGATAGTTTAAAGATGTGTTTACTTAGGTTGTACTACTCCTTAGTTATCTCCTATTGATGGTTGAGTTGTCACGTCCCTATTCTTAGTTGCGCTGTGTGTCTAAAGTTGTAGGGTATCGCTTCTCCCTAACTCTTTGAACTTACCAAAGGGTCTCGCCTACAAAACCCACTAGGATAATAAACTCTTACTCTAAGGCACTCTTTGGATGGTTTAGCTTACAACTACTCGTAATTATATTCTAAGGTTCACAAAGATGAATCAAGCATTAGTACACAACGAATGACCTATCGCATTACTAGATCATTAATCAACTAAGATAAGAAACAACCAATCAATATTCAATAATTAAGTTTCATACTTCCTAAGCAAACACATAAATAAATTAGCCGGACATGGAGAACATGCAAGCATACACACAAATAAACAAAGACATAATTGAATTAATGAAGTAAATACTTATCTTGATGTAAGATAGGTTTAAAACCCTAAAATACTCGCACAAGACACCTTAGGTTCGGTTTTAGGTTTTCACCCAAAAGACTCTCCTAAAACCGAAAAATCGGATTCTATATATAAGATTACATATGTGACGGCCACCTTATGTTTCGCGGACGCCCGTGTCGCCGTCATTAGGGTTTCGCTTGGCCACGTTAACCTTGCGACGGCGCCACCTTATGTTCGCGACCGTCCTCTTCACCGACGCCGTCTGGATTGCATCTAGGCCGCCCGAGTAGCGACGGCCTACTCATTTACAACCGGACGTCGTCACTTGAAAATACTTGTTTTGGGTTCGAACCGTCACAAAATCCTCTGACGGCGCCGCACTAGCACCGACGCCGCCTTCTATTTTCAAGAATTGTGAGTGTCTCGATTTTGACTTTGGCCATTTTCTTCATATATTCGCCTTTTCGTCCAAATAAGTGTCATTCCAAGATTTTGCCTTCAAGAGACCTAAAAAGTGAAAAGGAACGATATTAAGCAATAACGGATACAAAAGTGATCAAATAAGGACTTAAACGACCCTCAAAATGGTACCTTTAAAACCTTATCAAATATCCCTACACTTGTTATTTGCTTGTCCTCAAGCAAATGTGCTTTAACCAATTAATTTATAAGTTGGGGTCATGAAGCATTAATTCAAAACGGTCCACAACACATATAAGCCCCAAGAAAGTCATAACAAGCACGGAAATTACATACTAGCACCTCACATGGGGTGTTTGATACTCACATCTCTCTCGGTGTATATATGAAATATAACAAATAGGAAATGGAAGATAAACACTCATTAACCAGCCCTAGTACATAGATTACCATAGGCTTGAGAATAGATCAAACCTCCATCGCTTGGCGTAAGCACCTAGGAAACACTATCAAAGAGGTCTTTAAAGGGTTGTAATGTTAGGCTTACGGTAGGAAACAAGGGTTTGGTGGGATAGGCTATTTAGTGGTGGTAAGTCAAAATCTCTATGTTAAATGCATATGAAGAATGGCGCTATAAGCCAAGACTCGACACTCTAAACTCTAGATAATCGAAATAAACAAACATAAATTCAAAGATTTTTTTTTACACTCTATATTTTTTTTTTTTTTTTTTCATACACTTTACTCTACCATCCTCTACGATAACATCAAAATACTAGGGATTTATAGGCATATCCCTACACTTGAGTTTTATTACTCTAACACTAATTTGACCCGATTTGAAAAGATCAAACACTTGGGGTACATTATTATGCAAACAAAGGAATTTGAATTTAACGCCCTTCCGTCATTTCATAAACTTTAGCTTTTCCCATGAATCCCAATCGTCCCAAAATCAGTATACAAAGGATATGACTCGACTTAGCAACTTATGCAAGCAACTAGATAATTGAACTAAGGGTTTAGGATGATAACAAACATTTGCACTAAAAGTGAGTGCATAAGGGTAGGCTAAGGCGATTTGGGTGTATATTTGGGGTGGGGTGTAAACAATGTTTTCATTGATATTCGAAAACCGAAACATCACGAGAACCGCGAAAAGGATAGGCTCGAGGGTTAACTAGGGTATCGTGTACTAAAGATGAGTACAACGCAAAGGGTGTGGGGAATTACTCAACCGATATGGAAGAAGTAATTATATTACGTGTATCAAACAAGGGTTATCCTAATGCCTCTTATCATTTAGTTATTCCTAACTACACAAGTGTAGCCTCACTCATGCGATCTCGAATGCATCACAAAACAAGTTCTAGAATCTAATATACTACCGGTTCACACTCTAAGCATTGAAGATGAATGCTTTAATTCCTACTAATCTAAGGGCGATCCTCACATTTTGGTGGAATTTGGGTGGTAAAGGGTTTTTGTGCTAGTTATGCAACTTCCTATCCATGAGACGCTTTGTTAAGACTAATGGCCCACTCCTATATGTTATAAAAATTTTAAATTTGGTGCCAAAATTACCCTAACCGACATTTCCTCATGGTTTATTACACAATCACAATTGGACAAAGCAAATAGTCAAGGATAAGCATAGTTTCAAAGTTCCCGCTTTATTTTCCTCCCTACACTTAAACCGAACATTGTCCCCAATGTTCCCGAAAGTATCAAAGTTATGATAATGGAAGGTAATTAAAACGAAAGAAACTAATACTCCCCGATTAGCTCGGTAGGATCCGTGTAAAGTGGTGGTTAAACTTTTCAAGAAGAATTATTGCGTGAAAAGCTCCTTCCAATCTTATGTAACTTCTTCTTGACAAACTAAACCGCACACTTGAAGAAAACAAACGAAACCTTCGTAAAATCGGCGGTAATAATATATATAAGACTCGATTTAAACTAGGATATAATGCTTGTGGAATGGATGTTTACTGAATTTCTAAGAAAATTAAGACCGAAAATTCCAAAATTTATAAGTAGCTCGAAAATGAGAAAAAGTAACTGATGTTTTTACTCCTTCCTAACGCCCAGTTGCAATCTCGACGCCCAGTTATCCCGACAAAAACTAGTCTCGCGATTTTCGGAAAAAATTCGAAAATTTACATCTTTAGAATCGGAAAATTTCGCAAAACATCCATTATGACTCGATTCAAGCATTTGACTCGAACAAACAAACATAAATATCTTTTAGTTAATTGTTATTCTCATGTTTACGTTTCTTTTGAAAACGTGTGTAATCCTCCCTACACTTATCCCTTATGTAAAATACCTTTATATGCAATTAAGACGAGGTTAAAAACAAAATAAAGCATTTTTACAAATTTAAACATGAGGATAAACAATTAATAAAAAATATAAGACACTAACAAGCAAACAATCCAATCACACAAGCTAAACAGATCACACCACATTCAAATATACATAAACACCACATAGTTCAAAGTTCACCACAAAGTTAAGATGTCCTAGATTATTACATGCCAAAATAAAAATTGTTTCAATAACCAACCATACTCAATCCATAAACTAATACATCACCGGGAGGGGTCCATGACGATAGTCATAACCGTGGGGAAGATGGCCCAAATACCCATAGGGTGGATAGTCCTCCCGCCTACCGGAAAGGATCAATCTGGAGATGTGGATCAAGGCGATCACGCATGGATGATGATGCATCCGTCTGACCGTATGGTCGAGGTCCGCCTAGCCCTCTCGTCCTGCTGCGCCATCCATGTATCCATGCGCCCCATCCATGCTCCCCGGTAGGTTCGCCAATCTCCACTAGACATGTGCCCGTAGGCGCCGGTGGAGCTTCCGCTCACCCCCCGCCGGTGTCTTTGGTACCGTGGCTCCTCATCATTGTCGCCATCACCACCTTGAATGGCGGGCCGAGATTGGAACCAAGTATAACCTCTACCATAATCCATCAGACATTCATGGCTTTTGAGATTTAGCCTTGACGACCCAGGTGCCGCCATCGTACTCGTGTATGCAGTACCTCCCCGCCAATACACCTAAAGATCGGGCTAGCAAGGGTGATAAGCATGCCCCATACACCCTATCCTCCAACCTAATCCCACTTGCAGTTCTCAAGTAATCGGCCAACCGTAACGGGATGTTGCAGTGCACTCCCGCCAATATGCGAGAGATAGAATAGGTCCCGTAAGGTGACACGATGGCTTGTGGCATGTCTTCCTGTGATAGAGAAGGTGAGGCAACGATGTATGAGCCTAACCCGTGGATCCCGGATTGGGAAGCGAGGTACCCCAAGAATGTACTCCCATCGCCAATCGTGTTCCGAATCGAATACCCAACATCTCGTCCTTATGGGTAATTCCACCGCAAATCGAGTCCTAAAACATCACTTTCAAGATCCTCGATGTATACAAGGCCCCAACCTCCATCCAAACTCAAGCTGCCGACATTTGCCTCCGGCCCCTCCTAACCTAAATCGGATCCTTGAAATCAATATTATCCCGACATGCATTGATATTTGGCAAATATGATGCGTGAAACTCACGCACCAACTCGCCATACACGGGCTCTCTAATCCTAAACAATCTTTCCCATTGGGGATCGGTGAACTTATCCCTTCTAAAACTATTCGAAAATTCCTAGCCAAATCATTCTCTCCGAAATGCCCACCCAACACACCCCGAACCAATAGTCCGATGGAGTAAATCGTTGTAACCGGCTTGACATCCTTCCTCAATAAATACACCCCACCCAATGATCATGTCCGCAATGTTTTCTTGGTATTAGAAGATTGTCCCTCAGTCCTTTTACTCTTCCGCTCATCTCAAACAAGAAATCAAATAAGTGGAGAGCAATGAGTATCATTTATGATGCAAAGGACGACACAAGCATGTACCGATATGCGTCAAAAATACACTGACGCCGTCACCACCAATTTTGAATCCGACATTTGCAAGGAAAAGTCCAAGTTTCTAACCATAACCCTTGACCCAAACACCCTTGTTGCAAGAACAATGGCATAATGGCTAGGTGGTTTTGATTCCTAAGCCGTCAAGGCTTCTCGCAGTTAACCCCCATATGGTAACACTACTAATTCGCCTAATCTTAAGCCTTAACAAGATTTCAAGGCGAAATAGATCAAATTAGTTGGGTTTTCGGATTGAGAAAAGAGGGGAAACGAATTGAACATGAATTAGAACAATTGAATAGACAAAGATCAATGTAGATTACTTACCTCGTGGAGATTGTCGTGAAAAATGGTGGATTCGATGTGGAATCGTTTTTGTGTGGTGTGGGGCGGATAAAGATTGTGTAGGGTAAAGAATGAAAGAGATGGGTGTCAGATTATACGCCCGATCCGGCTTAGCGACGGGCCACTCGTTAAAGTGTGACAAGCATCACGCCAAATTCTCGTAAAAGAAAAGCAGCTTTGTCAATCCATGGGATCAAAGATCCGTTACTACTTTGACAAGAAACTTGGTTTTATTTTTGTTAGGTCACTAGTTTTACAACACAAGCTTATAAGAGAAGAGGTAAAGGCGATTGAACAAGTATCAAACACAAACACACAATATGAGTAGTATGGTTAGGCGTGAGTGAGAGTGAATGAAAGGATAACTTGAACAACCAACCTCAAATGAGGGTTTACAATAGTTATATAGGCAAGGAGCTAGGCAACACTCTCTCCTTCCCTATTCCTTATTGGCTTGGGCCTCAAACATGGGCCTTCTACATAAGTCGGACCTTAAACAAACATAAAGGCCATAATAAAGCTACCTATTACATATGAAATATAAATACTTGAAATATCGTTTAGGAGTGATTCCAACAATCTCCTCAAGTATATATGAATAACGGTGAAGGCGTTGATGTAATAGTAGTCATGACGCCTTCTCCGACATTCTTCTTTCTTGTGAGAAGAATTGTCTTGATTCGAACAATCTCTCCAAAGGTAGAGATAGTTATCTTTGTGCGGTTTTGCTTTGACGCCATCATTAACTTTGTTTCGTGATAATTGTTCTTTGTGGTGAAAGTGATAGTATGTTGTTGTCTCGCATCGACCGCCTTCAGTCCGCTTTCACGCTCCAAGTGTTCCACGCCATTCTTCAACATGCTCACACGCCTTTGATGGTGGAAATCAATCGATGAAGTTCTTTAAGTCTTTGACTTTGTAGATTCTTTGATTTGACGAAGAATCATTTCGACGGTTGTGTTGCTTTTGAATAGAACTTCCATTAGTGATGATGTTGGCGTGAGCATGAGAAGAATCAAGACGATCATCCCGCTCCGGAGCTTCCATAAGAAGAAAACATTTCAAACGGTTAGTAATAAGCGGTTCCAAGCACTTACAAGTTTGAACTCGAGAGTGTTAACAAAGATAGTGTGAAACACAACTCTAATTCTTACAAAGGCCGCTTTCGAACCTGAGTCCCACAAGTGAGATAACGCGATGTACCGGCACATCTACAGTTCAGATGAGTCGCCGAGGTACACCAAGCATCACTCACGATCAGAGACCGATGAGACACACTCCGTAATCCACGGGAGTTACCGGCGATCCGCCGTCGTCGTTGATGTTGACCCGGCAGGAGTTTCCATTCAATCACCGAGGGTCATGATGTGAACCTCTCATAAATGTTCTCGACATTGCTAAGATCCGTGAAGGACTCGATATGAACCATCAATCATCAAGATCTTATTTGTTGATCAACAAGGATTAAATGTCAAGTGTTCCTAAGAGATCTTTTGATGAATCTCGTGGCTCTAGACTCAATAGTGCTTTGGTTTTCCCGAGTGGAGACTAGGGAGAGGGTCTCCTTCTTCAATACCAAATGATCTCAAGAGAAAGCCAATAGTTTATGTAGGGTTCCCTGTGAGAATGAAACAAGTTTCGCTGAGAGAAACTTGAGTGGCTAAGAAGGTTTAGTGCATGCGCCACCGGGTCCATGACGACTTTTAATCTTCAATACCGGTGTCACTAAGTGACAACCAAGAGTATATGAATTGAACCCGTGTCTGCGCCTAAGTTGAATAACTGGAGGGCTATTTCTTTTCACCCTTTAATTTTGCATTTCTTTTGATTCTTCAACCTTCTTTCTCCGATTCTCATTTTCTCCTTTTATAATCATTCCTAAGGACTTCTAACACTAACTAATGGTAGTGTCCTTGGGTAGATCCTTCGGCTCAAGCGGATCATAGGACGGTTATTCCTAACCTTAGTCACCTTATAACTCCATGACTAACCTATGTTTGCCATTTAAACCATCGTAAGTGAAAATATCTCTCAAAGGGTTTGTAGATGAAAACATGTTTGAACCATCGTGAGAGATAAGTTTTGCATAAATACTCCTCCACATGTGCTTAATAGTTTTAATGGTTAAATGCACAATGAGGAAAGAGCGCACTTTTGAATTGATCCACTAAAGATAGACAATCTCCGCGAGACACGGTTACGTTGAATAGTTAAAGAGTTACATTGTCGACTTTTAGGTGACAACTAGCTCTAATAACTACCTTGAAGGTGTAGACAAACCTTGGAAGGTTGTCAAACCCACGTAGTTCATGTCTATCAAAAGTTTCTCGAATGGTACTTTTCTACTCGAGACAAGTCCTTTCGAGACACGCTTACATCACTAGCGAACTAGCTTGAAATTATTACCCGTCTGTGACAAGTCTTTTCGAGTTACAAACAGTTTAGTACCGCCAATTCGTTGGTTAAGTCCGAGGTACATGTGATTCATTTGCATTTTGTACAACATATTTCTTATCACATTAATTTTCTCCCTCAAAAATGGCATATCAAATTGTTATTTTGAACGGTTTCGAGAATAAATATGACCATTTTGAGTGTCATGGAAGAGTGACCATCGTGAACAATTTGTGAACAAAGTTTTAATTCAAATACTCCCTCAATTAGTGATATAAACGGTTGAGGTTTTAAAATCATATGGGAAGTACTTGTCTTTTGAGCAAAACCTTGAAAATGAAAGGTTTGATAGGTTTTACTCAAAAATAAGAAGCTTTCGCTCCTTTTATAAGGATCGAGGCAATCGAGGCGCACTACGTGGTCCTTTCTTGACAATTACGGGTTGTACATCGTTATGTGTGCACAAGCCATTTTGGGAAAAGATGAAATAAGTATGAAACAAATTAACTTTTCCCATTGACGATGTTTCGTAAATAGCTCCCCTCGAACCGACAACCGCCTTTAGCAGATTTGAAACTTTGATGAAGTCTACATTTCCTCTAACTTTGACGGTTTCAAGATGCGCTGGAATTTGTAGATGAGCAAGAAACCATACAAAGAAAATCGACTAATTGCGGAAGATTCGCTCGAGGAAGCATGCCGTAAATCAACAAGATCTTCTCGATGGAGACGCATCACATCAAACAAACCACGAAGACTAAATGAAACGACTTTCCTTGAATGTTGTGGTCTTCGAATACTAGTCACCGTGAATATGCAATAACTCGATACCAAGACCTTGTGTGAGGCATCTTAACATTATATTTGGGTAACTTCACACAAGATAACCCGTGAAAGTTGAGACGATAACAACGAATTAAGACGTTTGAACCACGGATCGCCTCATTTCTTCGCCTTATGGAAGAAATTTTGGAAAGCATTGGTTTTCGCAAGGACTCATGTGGTCAACCAAAAGAAGAAGTGGACGCCTACACTCTTCCCTCGATGTTTTCAATGAATCAATCATACACCACGTATGTTGATGATGAATTGAAGACATCGAAACCATGTATGAGGAGATAGTGAAACCATGTATGTCCAAGCAACCGAACAAGTGTGAAGTACCATAAATATCTTGAGAGAGTCAACTGCTGATAAAACATCTCTGTTCATAATGTTGATCATCGGCTGTGACATTGTTGTAGGAAACACTTTGATCTTCTGTTATCAAAGATTCGATTGTTGGAGGTGCATCTATAACAATGGTAGTTGTTGTAGTTTCAGAGTGTATCCGAAATTAGAGTATTATCGGTTGCAATGTGAAACATTCGATACATCCGCTACACCACTTTTGATGTAATCTTTAACTGAGGAGCCAAGAATGTTCCCAATTTATGATGATTAAGTACAATGGTGGAACAACCGATGGATCATGATATTTTGACGGTGAGAAACGGGTCCCACGCTTTTTGCAAGTAGGAGGCAGGTCTTTGTACCGCATAGAGAGAATAGAAAGGGGCAAGAAAGAGAAACATGGATCCCAAGTGTAACCGGGTTCCGTGTGTTAGAGGCATAAAGATGTAGTGTCAATTATCTTCTTGACACCGAACATGCAATTTTGATGATTTCCTTTCTCGCCTTAGGGATGGATGTGAGGGTTTCACACTTGTTATGGTGCAACTACTTAATATCTTGCCCGTAGGAATCCACCTAAGACCGATAAAGTGTTGAAAACTTTACCCGTTGGTATCCATCTAAGGTTAGATCTAAGGATGTTGAAACTTCTTTTGGGAAGAATTTGCGTCCTATATTGATCCACCTATTAGGTTTCGAAAGTTTACGTTTAGATTAACGGGTTTATTTCTAACTGCTTGAGTTAACTTAGGTTTTGGCTTGCTACTACAAGCGGTGTTCAAGAATACACTCGAAGGTGATACACTAGGTCGTGAACCTAAGATTCCATCCTTTTGAAGAAGTGCCCTTTCCTAGCCTTTTCTAGATCACGCTCTTGTGCGTGTCATTTGAATCATATGAATCTTTACTTTTAATGCTTAGTTTAGACACGTGTTTGAACTAATCCTAGATTTGGCGAGGAGCACCCACAAGTTGAGGTTTAATGTAAGCGGTATATGAAATGTAAGCATTATTGTTGGGTCCGGAGTGTGGGTGACTGGTTTTGATAATCGATTATTCTCAACAACTTGGGAGGAAACCGTGGTTTTGACGATTTTGAGCGTTCAGATTAAAAGCGCTTGGATATCTAACAACCGATTGGTTTCGATTGGTTTTAGAGACGATTTCCCAAGATTGTTGGTTTTGCAAAATTAGTATCCACACTCTTGTCGCTTAATCTTCTCGTGTTGTTTTGCAAAGCAACATGTTCATTTGAAAGTCGACCATTGTGTTCAAGAAAAGATTTGTTTTGTAATTTAAGTTCAAGAGATGCAATGTGCCTCTAGTTTTGAAAAATCTTTATGAAACCGAGCAATGGTCTTTTGAGAAGAATGATTTGATTCAAGAGTTTGATTTGACGTTTCAGCTTGAATTGATTGCAAGAAAGGGCTCGGACATGAGATAGTTGTTGAATTTGATACTGCCTCGATACCACTGTTGGGTCACTAGTTTTACAACACAAGCTTATAAGAGAAGAGGTAAAGGCGATTGAACAAGTATCAAACACAAACACACAATATGAGTAGTATGGTTAGGCGAAGAGAGTGAATGAAAGGATAACTTGAACAACCAACCTCAAATGAGGGTTTACAATAGTTTATATAGGCAAGGAGCAGGGCAACACTCCTCTCCTTCCCTATTCCTTATTGGGCTTGGGCCTCACTATGGGCCTTCTACATAAGTCGGACCTTAAACAAACATAAAGGCCATAATAAAGCTACCTATTACATATGAAATATAAATACTTGAAATCTTCTGCTAGAGTGATTCCAACAATTTTAAAATCAATTTGGTTATTCCACCAAGAATCTCCACTATGGTAAGCAATGCATATGTCAAATTGTCTTTCAATCATGATCTCGAAGTTCAAGTCTTGAGGATGAGGTTCTTTTTTCCGTGTTTAAACCGAAAGAACTTTTCCTCGCATTGGGAAAATCGGAAGTGATACGTGCACCATTCCAATGAATGTGTTTCTAGGGAGCAAGTGTCACAATTCTCATTTTCCGGTCATTCCTCATACTCCACATTTATTATTTCATAACGGTTCATTCATGATTTTGCATTTCACATTAAACGCGTAATTTTTGTATTTAATAATTTTTATCGTGAGTTTTTATTTTGTGTATTTAACCCGTTACTTTCAAAATGATCCCGAGGTATTTTTTAAACTCACATTTAGTTTATAAAACTATATTTTTAGTTTTCCTAGTGTTTCAAATTTATTTGGTATTTTAATCGTTAAAGTTTAAATTATTACGTCGTTTTCTTAAAAATTGTACGATAATTATTTTATCACCCGATTTTCACAAGGAAAGTATTTTTACAATTTTTATTAACTCAATACAATCTATTTTGATTTATTAAAAACTTACTTGTACCAAAAAAATTTCCAATTGCCTATATTTGTACATTTTCTTACACTTTTACTACATTTTCTTTACAAATAATACACAATATATATACAAGTTTACATTTAAAAAAAAAAATATATATTCCTATGGACATAGATCCATGAACCGCCATTATAGGGAGGATGTATCAAAATTTGTACAAAAGTCTTACTTAGATATTTTACACACAATATTCATTATTTTTCATTCACCTCATTTCTCTTTCAAGTGTTTAGAAGTTTTCTCTTCTTCCTTTTGGCTCCATAACCGCCTTCAAGTAGATTCAAGGGATCACAAAATTTTTCATGCTCTAGTGTTTAAACAATCTAGATAACACTCTTGTTTAGGTTTTGAAATAAAAACCTAGGGTGTTTAGGTTTAATCCTTGGTTCTAATCACCTCATCATATCACTTGTAAGCATGTTTTTATCATTTTATGTTTCCTCTTCATTTTCATATGCTTCTTATCATTTTTGGAACTTATATGCATGTATTGTGATTTATACCATTTATTTCATGATTTTAAGGTTTTATATACTTATTAGTCATCCTATAATTATTCCTAAGTTATTCTTTGGTCTTGATGGTGATTAGGAACCCATGACACCCTAAGAAGGTGTATGGTAGGATTAGATTAGCTTTGGAGTTGATTTGAAGGGATTAGAATAGGTTTTGTCCGAGAAAAACTATTTTCGTAAACTATATTTTACGCTCTGTCCTTAAAATGAATTTCTGAAAACCCACTGATGGTACGACATTTTGGCATTGATAATTAGAAAATATACTTTAAAACGAATCCGTGGCGCTTGAACGGATAAAACGGAGTTATAACGGTTGGTGAATTTTTAAAGTTTGGCATTTAAACTTATATTTTTCGAAAAAGACAGCATGCGTTTTACATATTTCGGTCAAAAACGAGCCTTAAGCTTCACAAATTATTTCGACTAGTCAAAATATATTAGTTTACTTCGATACGAAGCTAAGGACATATTTTACGAGAAACGGATTTAAAACGACAAATATATGGCCGTTTCATAAAGTTGCCGTAAGTATTATTTTCTCGAAAATTATATTATTTTTGACGTAACAAGTATTTCATTAGCTATATCGTCCATGTTTATGCGCTTTTAACTATGATGCAAAACTTTTATAACGAAGTGTCTTCTAGTAAAATCAAGTTCATCGGCCATATTTTCAAAACAAAAGCCGCTTTGTCAAGCGGAGTCATTGTGAATTATTTACGGATGTTCAAACATTGGTCGAAACTCATTTTCTCGCACACAATTAGCAAAACCACCATCTTTAGCCTTTGATATCTTTATGATCGAGACCTTTGAACGAAAACTCCGAATCGAAACTTTAGATATCGATACAAACTTTCCAAAACCGTCGAGTTCGTTCTCTAACGATCGACGTACACCATTTTACGACCACTTTTCCGGAGCCATTTTGTTGATTTCATGATTTTTCCGACGACATTGTTTTGCGACGAAAAGTGGTAATTTCACCAAAATCATTATAAAACCATTGTAGGATGACATTTTGACGTAAAACATGTAAGGTCATTTTGAAGGGTCAAGACGTCAAAAGAGTATTTTTCGTCGACGAGTGATATTTTCAAAACCCGCAAATGGTATAAATAACATACGAAATGCATGCATATCATAACACCATAACTCATTACATATCATAACTCAAGTCATAACATTCATTTTAGGTCATGGATAGTTTCCAAGCCTCATTTTCGTGCACATCATTTTGTTAGCATATTAATCACACCAGTGAGTTCATACCCCACTTTTGCTCGTTTAAATTCTTATAAACTATTTGGGCTAGATACATGCTTATTATTCAAAACATTTAAACTCTATTGCTAAACAATATTACTTATACTTTAGACTTGGTGCGTGTTATGACTAGACTTAAACAAACATCCCAATATTTATATGTTGGAAGGCCATTAATTTGGATACAAACCAACGTGAGTCGTTGGAGGAACATCCCAAGATTCATATGTTGGAAGGCCATTTTATGGATACATCCCAACGTGAGCGTTGAGGAACATCCCAACACGAGTTGTTGGAAGACCCTTGTGGTGACATTTATACTTTTAACTACTTTAATGCGTATATTCATGATTGTCATTCTATTTTAGGCAATGGGTTGTGAACACACAAAGTTGCAAGTTTTGTATGGGCGGAACTTGGAACCGAGTGGATTTACAATGCCTTTCTTTGTGAACATTTCTCAAAGTATTTTAGATCATGCAATTACAAACTTATGAACTCACCAACCATTGTGTTGACACTTTTAGCATGTTTGTCTCGTGTCTTAAGGTGATAGCACTTCATGGAGCTTTTGGGTCGCATGGCATGCATTGAAGTCTTGTGCTTTTAACAATTACCATTCGACATGTTTTGTAAACTTTTATGTATTATCAAACCTTGTGATTTCTTGTGGTGTAAACTTTAACTTATTTATCGAATGGTAAACTTTTCAAAACGCCTCATTATAGAGGTCGTTTCAGATCCATACTTTGTGCTATGACGTTATACCCCACCGACGCTATCGTTCACTGCGATATTTTGGGGTGTGACAGATTGGTATCGAGAGACTTGGTTATAGAGAACTAGGTTGCATTTTAGTTCCTAGACTATAACCACTCTCATGTCGATCCTTTCGCTTCCTATTGCCTTACTCACTTTTCGTGTGCATATGTTTTCTTAAGTATTCCTTCTAGAACCACCTCATTAGATAGCGTAGTTTCCTTGTACCAATAGGAGTCCCAAAATCTAGTTGGGTCATCAAAGATATGGAGCTCAAGAACGAGCACTTATCTAACTTGATCTCGTGACGCTCTTGTTTGATGAGATGCGAGATCGAGCTAAATAAGTGTTACTATAAAGTTGGATAGATTTGATGATTTTGCCCGAGGATGGGAGTTCTCTCGAGGATACTTTGGGAACCGCCATGACTAAACCTCATAGTGACTTTAGCACCCAACGGAATTTCCTATACACTAAGTGCGACTCTTCCTAGATACTTACCCTAAATCCCTCCTTCATCGCTTAGAATCGGATGATGACCGCTACCTACTTAAGTAACACCAATCGCCGAGACATGTATGTTGGTGGTATGCACACGTGTGAAATGAAGCAATTATAATTATGGTGGCCAACATAATTATAAATGCGTCACAACTCACGTGGACATATGCGACTCACGATACGTAGATCGGTGTGGACACCTTAGGAACCAATTTGTGGCGTGATATTATGTTCGAGGACGTTAAGTATAGACATTGGGAATTCAACGGTTCTTTCCCTTGCAGAGACAATGGCACCAAAGAGAGTAACACGCAAGATCGGGCCGAGGTGGTGCGGCACCAAGGGTGGAATGACAGTGGACGTGGAGGTAGAGGAGGCGGTAACGACATGGGTAACATCGACAACAACATCAAGCGGAAACCTCGATATTGCCGCCATCATCGCTCAACAACTTCAAATCTTGCTTCCCACTATTGTCACACAAGTTGGAAATCATATGAATAACTCGGAAACCACGGAACGGAATGGCGACACCAACAATGTAGTGGCAAGAACAACAACAACACCAACAACAACAATGTAATTGGATGCACCTATAAGGAATTTTCGGCATGCAAACCCGTGGAGTTTGATGGTATAGGAGGTGCTTTGGCGCGATACTCGATGGGTTGAGAAGACAGAGTCGAATCGACATCAAGAATTGTGCCACACATCGAGGGTGAAGTATGTCGCTTGTTTGCTATCGTGAAGGCATTGACATGGTGGAACACACAGCCTGTGCTAGAGGGGGGAGGCCATATAAGTATGACATGGGACGAATTTAAGGAGTTACGAAAGAGGAGTACCGCCCGGACAATGAAATGCGAAATTGGAAGATGAATTTTATCACCACTCTATGATAGGGGTGGTCACGCACCTACACCGACCGATTTCATGAGTTAGCCGATTAGTTCCTCATCTAGTTACCCCGAATCCAAGAGAATCTCGAGGTACATATATGGTCTTGTCCCCAAACTCCGTGGAACTGTGGAAAACAACCGAGCCGCCTACAATCCAAAGTGCGACATCGAGGCGTGAACCCCGATGCACGAGATGGTTAGAAATGGTACGTTGAAGAGCAGTGATAAGAGGAAGGAAGCAAGTGGGTCGAATAAGCAGATAGACGTGGTAGCGCATAAACAAAAGGCGAGAGTTTTGTGGCAACTAGTACCGAACAAAGAGAGTATGCGGGTACACATCCCAAATGTGCTAAGTGTGCTTATCATCACCAAGACCAAGCCCGCCGCTTGTGTACAATATGCAATCAACGAATCATTTTTCAAGCCGTAGAGAGCGTGCAAGACCAACAACAACGGTTAACACGGCAACATGAGGAATAATCAAAGACTTGCTTTGAATGTAACAACCAATCACTTCCTAATAATTGTCCTCGCTGAATAAGCCACGATACAAGCTCATCTAGCTATGGCAATTGAAGGAAATAACCCGAACCTCAGACTCAATATTAGTCCACCGAGGTCGAGCATTTTATATAGGGACCGAGGAAGCCCGCAATGCGTAATCGCACGCTTTTCCTAGACCATTAAGTGATCCACCGATTATTCAGATTCAATGAGTTTCATTAGATAAGAAACCTAGACGTGTAAGTTTTGACATAAACACTTTGACCATACACTTGATTTCACGAAACCTTAGGGTAGAACCTTATGTATCGTCGATTGAATCGTGGACGCGATTCTTCTATCAGGGGAAGAATGTCACAATTCTCATTTTCCGGTCATTCCTCATACTCCACATTTATTATTTCATAACGGTTCATTCATGATTTTGCATTTCACATTAAACGTAATTTTGTATTTAATAATTTTATCGCGTGAGTTTTTATTTTGTGTATTTAACCCGTTACTTTCAAAAATGATCCCGAGGTATTTTTAAACTCACATTTAGTTTATAAAAACTATATTTTTAGTTTTCCTAGTGTTTCAAATTTATTTGGTATTTTAATCGTTAAAGTTTAAATTATTACGCTGCTTTCTTAAAAATTGTACGATAATTATTTTATCACCCGATTTTCACAAGGAAAGTATTTTACAATTTTTATTAACTCAATACAATCTATTTTGATTTATTAAAAACTTACTTGTACCAAAAAAATTTCCAATTGCCTATATTTGTACATTTTCTTACACTTTTACTACATTTTCTTTACAAATAATACACAATATATATACAAGTTTACATTTTAAAAAAAAAAAAAAATATATATTCCTATGGACATAGATCCATGAAATCCGGCCATTATAGGGAGGATGTATCAAAATTTGTACAAAAAGTCTTACTTAGATATTTTTACACACAATATTCATTATTTTTCATTCACCTCATTTCTCTTTCAAGTGTTTAGAAGTTTTTCTCTTCTTCCTTTTGGCTCCATAACCGGCCTTCAAGTAGATTCAAGGGGATCACAAAAATTTTTCATGCTCTAGTGTTTAAACAATCTAGATAACACTCTTGTTTAGGTTTTGAAATAAAAACCTAGGGTGTTTAGGTTTAATCCTTGGTTCTAATCACCTCATCATATCACTTGTAAGCATGTTTTATCATTTTATGTTTCCTCTTCATTTTCATATGCTTCTTATCATTTTGGAACTTATATGCATGTATTGTGATTTATACCATTTATTTCATGATTTTAAGGTTTTATATACTTATTAGTCATCCTATAATTATTCCTAAGTTATTCTTTGGTCTTGATGGTGATTAGGAACCCATGACACCCTAAGAAGGTGTATGGTAGGATTAGATTAGCTTTGGAGTTGATTTGAAGGGATTAGAATAGGTTTTGTCCGAGAAAACTATTTTCGTAAACTATATTTTACGCTCTGTCCTTAAAATGAATTTCTGGAAAACCCACTGATGGTACGACATTTTGGCATTGATAATTAGAAAATATACTTTAAAACGAATCCGTGGTCGCTTGAACGGATAAAACGGAGTTATAACGAAGCCGTGGTGAATTTTTAAAGTTTGGCATTTAAACTTATATTTTTCGAAAAGACAGCATGCAGTTTTACATATTTCGGTCAAAACGAGCCTTAAGCTTCACAAATTATTTCGACTAGTCAAAAATATATTAGTTTACTTCGATACGGTTAAGGACATATTTTACGAGAAAACGGATTTAAAACGACAAATATATGGCCGTTTTCATAAAGTTGCCGTAAGTATTATTTTTCGAAAATTATATTATTTTTGACGTAACAAGTATTTCATTAGCTATATCGTCCATGTTTGCGGCAGTTTTAACTATGATGCAAAACTTTTATAACGAAGTGTCTTCTAGTAAAATCAAGTTCATCGGCCATATTTTTCAAAACAAAAGCCGTTTGTCAAGCGGAGTCATTGTGAATTATTTACGGATGTTCAAACATTGGTCGAAACTCATTTTCTCGCACACAATTAGCAAAACCACCATCTTTAGCCTTTGATATCTTTATGATCGAGACCTTTGAACGAAAACTCCTGAACTGAAACTTTTAGATATCGATACAAACTTTCCAAAACCGTCGAGTTCGTTTTCTAACGATCGACGTACACCATTTTACGACCACTTTTCCCGAGCCATTTTTGTTGATTTCATGATTTTTCCGACGACATTGTTTTTGCTTAAAAGTGGTAATTTCACCAAAATCATTATAAAACCATTGTAGGATGACATTTTGACGTAAAAACATGTAAGGTCATTTTGAAGGGTCAAGACGTCAAAAGAGTATTTTTCGTCGACGAGTGATATTTTCAAACCCGCAAATGGTATAAATAACATACTAAATGCATGCATATCATAACACCATAACTCATTACATATCATAACTCAAGTCATAACATTCATTTTAGGTTGCGGATAGTTTCCAAGCCTCATTTTTGCACATCATTTTGTTAGCATATTAATCACACCAGTGAGTTCATACCCCACTTTTGCTCGTTTAAATTCTTATAAACTATTTGGGGTAGATACATGCTTATTATTCAAAACATTTAAACTCTATTGCTAAACAATATTACTTATACTTTAGACTTGGTGCGTGTTGCACTAGACTTAAACAAACATCCCAATATTTATATGTTGGAAGGCCATTAATTTGATACATTTCAACGTGAGTCGTTGGAGGAACATCCCAAAGATTCATATGTTGGAAGGCCATTTTATGGATACATCCCAACGTGAGCGTTGAGGAACATCCCAACACGAGTTGTTGGAAGACCCTTGTGGTGACATTTATACTTTTAACTACTTTAATGCGATATTCATGATTGTCATTCTATTTTAGGCGTTGGGTTGTGAACACATTGTGTTGCAAGTTTTGTATGGGCGAACTTGAACCGAGTGGATTTACAATGCCTTTGTTGTGTGAACATTTCTCAAAGTATTTTAGATCATGCAATTACAAACTTATGAACTCACCAACCATTGTGTTGACACTTTTAGCATGTTTGTCTCGTGTCTTAAGGTGATAGCACTTCATGGAGCTTTTGGTCGCATGGCATGCATTGAAGTCTTGTGCTTTTAACAATTACCATTCGACATGTTTTGTAAACTTTTATGTATTATCAAACCTTGTGATTTCTTGTGGTGTAAACTTTAACTTATTTATCGAATGGTAAACTTTTCAAAACGTCTCATTATAGAGGTCGTCAGATCCATACTTTGTGCTATGACGTTATACCCCATCGACGCTATCGTTCACCGCGATATTTGGGGTGTGACAACAAGTGGGAAACGTTGAGACAGGGATTCAAGCAAGAATATGATTCCTTGACGAGGTTTACTAAGGAGAAGGTTCGGAGTCACCCCTGTATGTCCCGGTATCGCATACACCTTTTCTAGGTTTTAGGTATATTGTTTTTGCGATTTCACCACGGATGCTCAACATGAAGTTGTTAGCTAGGCCCAAGAAAGTGTCATGAGTTGTTCGATTTGAGCTTCGAGGCTTTTATTTCCTCTTCTTGCTTGTAGACAAATGTCAACATAATGTCCTCGAATTCATCCCGCCGGATTTTCTTGGGATCAAAATTCCTTGACCGCATTCACATGTTCATCAAGACGCGTGGTTACTCCCATTAAAGCCTTCACTTGGGCCTCCATACTCATAATTGCTTGTGCTCGAAGTTGACCCGCTCTTGAACAACCGGAGTTTCCCAACCTTCCTCTTCATATTGAGCTAGGTCCTCAATAACCTCCCAAAGATGCCTCAAAGATCGAGGTTACTTAGCCTTCCACCGAGGCATAATCAATGGTTTGTTGGAGAGAGACCGACATGATCATAGAAAATTTGGACTAGGAGCCAAAGATCAATGCCGTGATGAGGACTTTATAAAGTAAGTCCTTGAATCGGGTCCATGCTTCAGAGAGATTCACCTGACGTTGTTGGAACATCAAGATGTCATTCCTAAGCTTAGTGGTTCTCCCGGGGAAAAATTGAGCAAGGAAGAGAGGTAAGATCATCCCAACTTGAGATGGAGCCACGGGGAAGTCGCCAAGCCAATTACTAGCTTGGTCCCGTAGAGAGAATGGAAGAGACGCAGCGCGTGGTCTCCCGAGTAGTAGCATCAAGGTCGATGGAGTCGACAATTTTGAGGAAATCCTCGATGCTTATTTGGATCTTTGAACGAAGTCCATGGAATGCACATCCGCTTTGCACCAACCGGATGGTGTCGGATCGTAGGGCTGTAGTTTGGGCTTGGTCGGAAGCTCAATGGTGTTCCTATAGCCTAGGTGGCTTGGTCTCGAGTATTCACCAAGAGTACGGCTCTTGGCGGGTCATTTTGGTGGGTTGATGAGTGGTGGTTGGTTATCACCTTCCATGATGAAAAGTGATGGGATTACGAACAAAGGTCACGAAGAGGGGATAGACCAAGAGGAAGCTAAAAAATGAGGAAAATTTACTTGATAGGAATCACAAAGAAACCTAAACGAGTGGACTACTAACTAGCTATTCTATTCCCGGCAATGCGCCTAAAACTTGATAACGCCACACGCGTCGTTCGGGTCAAGGAAACTTCCTTTTCTTGAGCAAGTTTTATAACACCTAGGCGTTGAACCTAATCGTTGTAGTGTAGTAATTAGGGTGTCACCGGTATTGATATCGCTCTCTGGGAATAGGAATGCTAGTAAGGAGTTACTACGCTAAGGTTAAGGTTGAGGAAGATTATTTTTTGTATTTTTATATTTTATGAAATGGAAAGGTACGAATCTCGGTATTGGATTTGGGGGTTGGTATTTCACCGATTACTCTACTATTATCTAATTATCTAAACTAAGGTTGTGGGAGTCTATGTCTAATTAATGTGTGCTCAGATGATAGTTTAAAGATGTGTTTACTTAGGTTGTACTACTCCTTAATTATCTCCTATTGATGGTTGAGTTGTCACGTCCCTATTCTTAGTTGCGTTGTGTGTCTAAAGTTGTAGGTATGCTTTCTCCCTAACTCTTTGAACTTACCAAAGGGTCTCGCCTACAAACCCACTAGGATAATAAACTCTTACTCTAAGGCACTCTTTGGATGGTTTAGCTTACAACTACTCGTGTAATTATATTCTAAGGTTCACAAAGATGAATCAAGCATTATACACAACTAATGACCTATCGCATTACTAGATCATTAATCAACTAAGATAAGAAACAACCAATCAATATTCAATAATTAAGTTTCATACTTCCTAAGCAAACACACAAATAAATTAGCCGGACATGGAGAACATGCAAGCATACACACAAATAATCAAAGACATAATTGAATTAATGAAGTAAATACTTATCTTGATGTAAGATAGGGTTTAAAACCCTAAAATATCAGACAAGACACCTTAGGTTCGGTTTAGGTTTTCACCCAAAAGACTCTCCTAAAACCGAAAAATTCGGATTCTATATATAAGATTACATACGCGACGGCCACCTTATGTTTCGTGGACGCCGCCGTGTCGCCATCATTAGGGTTTCGCTTGGCCACGTTAACCTTGCGACGGCGCCACCTTATGTCCGTAACGCCGTCCTCTTGACCTCGACGTCGTTCGGATTGCATCTAGGCCGCCCGAGTAGCGACGGCCTACTCTTTTACAACCGACGTCGTCACTTGAAAATACGAGTTTTGGGTTACGAACCGTTACAAAAATCCTCGACGGTGTCGCATTAGCACCGACGCCGCTTCTATTTTCGCACTGTGAGTGTCTCGATTTTGACTTTGGCCATTTTCTTCATATATTTGCGCCTTTTCGTCCAAATAAGTGCCATTCCAAAGATTTTGCCTTCAAGAGACCTAAAAGTGAAAAGGAACGATATTAAGCAATAACGGATACAAAAGTGATCAAATAAGGACTTAAACGACCCTCAAAATGGTACCTTTTAAAACCTTATCGCTTTATAACGGTTTGAATGAGAATGATCAAGACTCTCAATGTCGCCGCTGGTGGTAATTTGTTGACCCGATCAACGAGATGCCTTGTCAATTATTGAGAACAAATCCAAAGTCCGCACCTCGCGAAAGCAAATCGGTTGTTGCCCGAGTGAGTGCTTCACCTTCTTCCTCTTCTTTCAAAAATACGCCTAGCACCGATGCTAGGATTAATAAGCTTACGATACGATTCAAGCTTTAGTAAAGATTACAGATGCTAAGATTAATTCACCTCCACCCGCCAAGTCAAAGCGATGGAATCGACTTGTACTACTTATGTGGGACCGCATGCTTACTACAATTGTACCGCTACCGATGGTAATCCTTTCGAAGCTAATGTCAGAACGGAGGTACTCAATACCGTCCTCAAGCTGAATTGAATCCTCGTGTTAGTAATCGATGGGACCTCCGGATTTTCTCAATCGAACAATCAAACTCGCTTTAATCGTAATCAAGTTCGAGGACCAAATGTTCGTAATCAATTCAAAGCCCTCACCGAACCAATACCCGACCCAAGGGCTCAATTCGATCAAGGATATCAAGCTTCAAGTTATCAAGCCCCGCCTTTGCCATCTAATGAATTCTCAAATTACGCTCAAAGACAATAATGCTACTATCCCAACCATGCAAACCCAGTTTCAAATTTGAGAAATGAGTTCCAATCTTCGTTGACTAGACAAAGCAATGAGTTTAAGAATGAAATTCGACTTGTAACAACAAGATGGACGATCTCGTAACAAACTTGAAAACATGTTGAACGCTGCTTTTGTGCAAAATGAGTCAACCTCGGTTCGGATCTCTCCCAAGTAACACCATTCCCAACCCAAAACGAGAAATAAAATCCATTACCATTCGAGATGATGGGCCTCGATGACTACTCCTCTCCGTGAGGAGTGTAGCACGAGAGACCGAGGCGACAAAGGACCCAGTATTTCTAGTGATAATGGAAGTACCAAACACGCTCATCCTCCTGTTGCCCAAGTTCCTTCTATCTCGTCAAAATGCCAATTCTAAACTCTCACCGCAATTCTATTCAATCACGGTTCGACAAAATGAAAGTTGTTCCTGAGTCAAATTCAAACTTACGATTGATATGATCAAAGTCTGAAATGATTTATGAAGAGAAATTGGATAAAATTTCAAAGATATCACTTAAGCCTACACCGTCCAATTCTTCCTCGAACCAAGCTCCCGAGAAGCTTGGTGATCCCGGAAATTCTCCTTCCTTGTTCTTTATATGATATTGAGGTATGTATCGCTCGACCGATTCGGGTGCAAGCATAAGCCCCATGCCTCTTTCAATATATCGAAGCTTGGATTGAAGAATCTTATACCGACTGTATGACTATTGAATTAGCTAATCGAACAATTGCTCCCACGGTTGGTGTAGTCAACGATGTTATGGTACGCAGTGGATAAATTTCATTTTCCTGGATTTTTGTAGTTGATATAGAGGTTGGACGCCGAGTCCCTCTCACTCTAGGAAGACCCTTCTGAGAACCATAAAAGTCCTAGTGGATCACTACCAAGGAACGTTAACAATAAGAAAAGATGATGAAAAGATAACATTTTATGCCGAGCAAACTTGAAAACCTCCACCCGATGACCATTATATCCACAAAGATCGGTGTGATAGATTTCTCCCAAGAAAGTGGCAATCCCACTTTATCGCCTAACCCAATTATGTCCGACTCTTTCCGGCTCTCACTACGGAAAGTGACCCCATTTGGGAAGAGATCGAGGCCTTTCTTCATGATGATTCGCTCACCGAGATTGATAATGCTATTTGTGACCTTGAGGGGACGCCCTTTAATTGAGAAATTGTTAAATGATGAGCCGCCTTCTTATCCCCTTCGGATGATGTTGATAAGTTGGAGAAAGTTGAGCCTAAATCGCCTCGAATTGATCTAAGTCTTCACGATTTACGGTTAAGAGTTTGTCTACCATACGTCTCGAACGAAAGAAGAAACAAGAAAAGGAGTCTACAACGGTAGTGGTGGAAAATGCTAGCTCTAAGAGCACACCACTTGTCCCACCTCTGATTTATGTTTATCACATTGATCCTAAGAACATCGAGCTTTCTTTATGTGGCAATCCCACTCCTTCTCCTTCTTCTATGGAACCTTCTTCTAAACAAATAATTTCTGAATCTTCTTCTTACCTTACTCCATTTGAGGGGAGTGATTCTATCATGGAAGAGATCGAGGCTTATTTATCTTCTGACTCAGTTTCACCGTAAATTGATTATGCCGATATTGACATCGAGGGAGATATTCGTTTGATTGAAGAAATGCTTAAAATGGACTCTTCACCCTCCGAAGAAAAAGAAAGTAAAGTTATCGAGCCGCCTACTAATCCTTCGGAGCCCGAGCTCATGATTCTTATATCGATCTCCCATGCACTCGATTCTTTGAGAGAATGATCTTTTGAAGAACTAGAATATGATGATCCATTTCATCCAAGAAAGAAAAGAAAGTGAAAGTTTCTATTGATGAGCTTGTTGATCCAGAGGTCCTACAATATTTTTATCCGAGAGTGATTCCTCTTCTAGTTAGATTTTCCAAGAGATGATACTTTGATTTCATTCTCTCCGAGGACAAGATTTTTAACCTCGGATACTCATCTTAGATGCACTTCATATCACAAAAGTTATCCGGAAAAAGGATCTTATCATGGATGCCTTCATTGTTGAACCTTCAAAAGCATTTCTATACCATGAACTATCTTCTTCTATGGAGTCGTTTATTTGGATCCATCATCCCGTCGTCCGCCCGCTAAACCACCGGATGATGGATCATTCTTCTTGTTATACCTTATGTGAGTTTGGGAGGAGTTATCCCTTATGTGCTTGAGCCCGACATTTTCTTTCCCTCCCAACCCACCCATTTCTTTCCTTCGTAGTGTGGATACCATCTTTGATCCGGTATCCTTCCGCTTGCTTCCCCAAGGAAAAATGAATCCGGGACGAGTCGCTAGCGACTCGGTGATAAAAACAATAGCGCCGTGGGAGGCACCTCATGCTTATCTCTATCTTCTTTCTATTTTCTAATAAGTGACATGAAGGGTTAGCCTCTTCAATTTCGTGTTTGGTTGTTTGTGATGTTTTGTCTAGGATTTTCTCGATATGAAGACTCGTGTTCAAGTTTGTCTTTTCTCCACCGAGTTTCATGTTCGACCGATGGAAACCGATATCCAAATCTTATCGACTAACATTTATCTTCTAGCATACTTAATAAACAGCTTTTAGATTTCCGTTGTTACCCTTGCCTTTAAACATTGAGGACAATGTTTCGTTTTAGTCTGGGGTGGGTAATCTTTGATTTGATTTGACCGCACTTGCTATTTCTTTGCCGTGTACTCTCGCAACCCCGTTTTTCCTTAGAAATTGAAAAAAAAATTCGCAAAAATGAGAAAGTTTAAAAAATTTTGTAAGCTTTTGCTAGTTTTATGATTGAAAAGTCTTTGCGAGTTTCTTAGAAGTTACTTTAAAAATGCGTTTTCTTGAAAAGCCTTTGCTAATTGCTTTGAAAAGAGGCTATAAAATGCGATTCTAGCTCACAAGGCCAAGAATTTGCAAGTCTCCTAAGTGATTTTAAATATGCGAAGCTTTGAAAAGATTTGCTAGTTTCTAATTAGTGACTTTAAAAATGCGAGACTTGAGATTATTTCTGAAGCATTTGCTAAGTTAATATATGTTTTGACACCTTGTTGACTTTCTCACGGTGAGAGTAGGAATAGAATTCGACTTGACCAAAGCGTGTTGAGCCCTAGCTTGTTCCTTAACCATAGATAATTTAATTATCGGCTAAGCATCCGCGGATCTCATTATTTGGGATTTTAAATTTATGGAGATCGAAATGATAGAGTTATTTATGAGTTTAGATGCTAAGCGTGGAGTAGTTGGTTCTCTTTAGAGCTCATCGAAGGTACTTGTGGCTTTTTGCTCCCACAAAATTGTCTCACCCCATATCTGTGAATAAATAATTAGAGATGTTGAGTTTTTGACGATAGTTAGTTCTTTATCTCCTTTAGAGAATTCTTGCCCATGAGAGTTGGGTACACATCAAGGTCTTGTCGGTGTTGCGGTATAAAAACCGTAGGATTCGAGTTTGGCACAAAATTAACATGAAATAAAGCCCAAATGTATTACGTTGAAAATACAAAGCCATAAAAGTTTTCTATGTCCGACGGTACCCCGTTGTCATGGACTTCAAAAGGTGGAGGAAAATCCAAAGTCATAATAAGACTTGATAAAACGGTAATCCCGCTGAATTAGTGGTTGAAAAGACCAAGGGCCTAAATTGCAAAAATGCAAATGTCTTTGAAATAGTGTTAAGCCAAACTTTGAATCCGGAGATATCTAAATAAAAGCTTCGCTCTCGGACTCAGAAATGAGTTGTTTCGTCATTTGTGAAGATCGTTGAAAGCTCTTAGACTAGGTCTAATATTATATCTAGGAACACATAATAATGAAGGCGGAATATTCAAACATAGAATCAACATTATTATGAACAAGGTTTTTCATTATCATCTCTAACATACAATAATAAAAAGTCTTCTTTGATCAACTAACTAACTAAATAACTAAACCACTAAACCCTAGGCGTTTTCCAAATCCCTACGCCTAGGTTCCCACACACACACACCTTTTAGGTTTACATCTTGTACGTACATCTAAACTAATGACCCTATGTCTCTTTATATACTAGAGACATCTAGGGTTTACAAGAGGAATCATAATACAATTAGGAAACTAAATATTCTTTTAAGCATATCTTCTAGAATCTTCCAAATCCTCCATCTTTTTGTAGTTTCTCTTCTTGTCACTTTTAGTCCTTCATGTTTCATTCTTCTTGTTTTGTATCATCAAATCTATAATAGACCCAACAATGCCATAAAAGGATATCTCCCTAAATCGTGTTAAATTAGGACCTTGATGTGGACCTCATTCTTTGTGCAACGGTTTCGAGGAAGATGGATAACTAATTAGCGACTTAGCTTCATATCTTTATCGGAATAAAAATTATCGAAACGAGAAACTTGAAGAAATTCATTTCTCACCAAAAATAAAATAAATAGAGGAAAATAGGAAAATGGGAGCAAAAGGTAATTACACAAGTAACTTCCATGGGTAGTGTTAGCATATAAATCATATTTAACAATGATTTTGATTTTACGCTTAGTTTGGGGACTTGTGAAAAATCGTGACGATGTATTCTATCCGTATGGTCACTACACTGAGTTTTGTTTCCTACTTTGTGATCCTAAAATGTCGTTTGAAAATGTTGGAGTTATTGATCGACATGAAAGTTCAACAAACCGTCACCCATAATCGAATGTGCTTAATCGTAATATCTATATGTGAAGTAAAAGGTAAGCAGGCTTTTAGAATTAAGGGTTTCTTAATCTCTTTGAGGAATCCTTGCTACTTTTTATAGGTTTAGTAGAAAGAGATTGAAAACCTTGGTTTTAGAAGCGTGAGTTGATTGCATTGCGTGAGGACACGACAATCGTCTAGTCTGGGGTATTTTGGTATGTGCAAAACACATACCATTTATTTACCAAAATAGACCCAAAATAACTAAGAAAGAGCCGTTTATTCCTAATATTTGTTGGTTTCTTAAGTTTATGCATGCAGTACGGATATGACAAAACATGCAAAAGAAAGACAAATCGAGACTAAAACCCGAGCACGAGAAGGAAAAGAGTGCAAAAGCCGAGTAGGAGATCGAAATGAGCAATTGTGAAGATTTTGATCTCGAGAGGATGATTTATGAAATATTTGATTAACTTTAAAGAATTGGCAAAATCGGTCCTTCAAGTTTCAAGAATTGTCGAAAATACCCTAAAGATTCAGATTGGCAAGATTAGTCCTTGGATTATTTGGAATTGACAAGAATGGCCCTTGGAAATACTTTTCAAAATTGGCGAGTTGGTCCTTGGAATTTCATATTTTACATAATTGGTCCCTATAATCACATCCGGATCCAAAACAAGTCCAAGTCCAAGCCTATGTTATCCCAAGCCCAAAAGATAAGTCAAAGCCCAAAACCCCAAGTCAAACCCGTCAACCCTTGTTTATTACCACTTGGTCAAATTGGGTCAAACTATTAAAAGACTAATTACTTTTACCGCCACATTGTTCTTCCCTAATTCACATTTTAACCCGTAAAGTATAAACCCTAGAGTACCCTTTCATTAAATTGACAAAATTGAAGCAATTAAAGGGCATTTCGTACTTATATCGACATAATCGACACACGGAATGCCACGCCGGCAATCCGTGTCTTCTTCGCCTATGATTGGTTGATGCTACGTGGTGAATTTGATCCAGGGTTGTGAAAGGTTGGATGATGCTAGGATATGATCTGACGGATGCAACAAGCTCAAAAGAAACACACTCTACTCCTTCTGGATCCTTCCTCTTGCTCAAGCTCTCCTATAAAAGGCCCTTTGATTTCACAGTTGAGAGGATGTAGTTTCTGAGTAGTAAATTTAGTTTATTGTTATTTTAAATGTTTTAGTTTAAATTTTTGTATTTGAATTTACCTTGTAATCAAGTTCTTATTAATAAAATTGTTTTAGCTTTAATTCTCATCTCAAATTTAATTTCTGTTTTTATGATTGTTATAGCTTAAAGTTCCTTCCTGTAGTCATTTTAGCTTGATACAAATTAATTTTCAGCTTTTATGAGTCTCTAAACAAAAATAAAAAAAAAAACAAAAAAAAAATACTTCAAAAATTAAAAAAAAAAAATATCTTAAAACTATTCTCAAGTTTAGTTCTGATTATGTTTGTGTTAACATAAGTTCTTATAAGCTTAACTATAGCTTTATAAGTGCTTGTTAAGGTCTTACTCATATTCTACATTCTAAACACATATCAGTAAAATTAAGTCAAATTTGCAGAAATCAGAAGTGATTTGGTTTAAATTGCTGTCATGGATCTGGAATTGGGTTGAATTGGATTGATTTTGGGTTGGTGATAGATACAGGATAGTGGTTTATTGTTTCTCAATAGCATGCCATAGTGGCAGGACCCATGTAAGTTCATCAATCTGTTTAAATCCTTTTTAACAGTAGTATAGTTGTTAATTGGTGCTTATAATTGTTTGATAGTTGTTAAATTGTGTAGTTAATATCTACTTAGCATCTGTTTTATCAAATCTCATTGCTGAATATTGTATTCACTTTAGTATAGTCTGCATAATTTAGGATAAGTGCTTGGTTGTTTGTTCAAGGTCATATAAGTGCATTATTTTAGGCTTATAATCATAATTAGAATCTGAATCAAGGTTAGAGTTGGTTTAGGTTTGGATTTTAGTCTAGTTTATTTGCATATCAGTCCTAAAGGTGTGTTTGGAACAAATAGCAAATCTGTGCTAAAGGTTGGTTTAGAGGATAAGCTCAGTCAATTTAGCTTCACTTTGGTCTATTGCATTCATTTAGAGACTTAGTTTGCATCTTAGAACATTGAAAGTCAAAATCACATTTATCCTGTTCTCATTTGCATATCAGATAGTGTGGCTTTGATATAGCTTGCATTTTAGGTGTAGAGTAATATAGGTTAGCATATTTTAGCTTCATTTCACCATAATTCATCATTTACAATCTGTGTTTAAGGATCAAAATTTAATAAAGTCAAATTTCATATCTGAGTAAAAAGTCAAAAAGTGTTATATCAGTCTTATTAACTGATCTTTTTGGAATTTTAATTCAGTGAGTTTTGGATAAAAATTGTTGAAACTTTGGGATTTAAAGCTTTGGTTGGTGGTATTTGATATCCATCAAATCGGTGTTCCATTTGAGTCCTATTTACCTTATCACACACTCGATTAATCTTGTGTGTGCTTTTGCAAAGCTTCTACTGTAATTCATTTAAGCTTCTCTTAGGTTAAATTTTGGTTTACAAGTAGTTTGTCAGGTTATTAAGAGATCTTAACTTCTGGTTTTCAATTTCAGCTTGTTTTCTAGCTTGTAGATAAGCTTGAAATTAGTGGTTCAGGCCTGTTGGTTTTAGCTTATTAGGAATTTGAATTTTGCCTAATCACTTGTTGCTTGTGTTTTAGTAGTAGAGATAAGTTTCATTAAGTTTATTATAGTTGTTTTTAGCTTAGTGCATGGTTACGTAGCTTCGGTTTGCGGATATAGCTTCTAGCTTTTCCTTATAAACTTATATCTCATCGGTTGCATTCAAAGTAGTATAATGCATTCATAGCTAGTGTTTGTTAATTTTCATAGCATCATTATCATATTTAGAACTTTTACGGAATTTTCATAATTTTCTATAGCTTATAGCTATTTTTACGCATTAAAATCGCTTTTAAGCACTTTTTAATTAGCTTTTAATACAAATAAATTAGAAAAGATCAAAAAATATAATTTAATTTTTCCTAGATTAAGAAAAATCCAAAAGTCATAAAAATATTTTTCCTTAATTTTCCTAGTTTAAATAGTAATTTTAGACATTTAATTAGTTTTAAATAGTTTTAAATTCATAGAAATTAAAAAAGAATCGAAAAATACAAAATCGCTTTTGAAATTCTTTTAGTTAATTTATATTTTTAAAATAGTTTTATAATTTTCTCACTAGTTTTCGTAATTTTAGCATTTTAGATTTATTTTAAAGTTAAAATTAGATTTTAATTCAAATAAATTTAAGAAAAATCATAAAATTAGTCTTAAATCTTAAATAACTTTTAATTGCATTTTCCATTTTAGAATAATTTTAGATCACTTTTAGGAATTAGTTTAGAATAGTTTGCATTTAATTCGCGTTTTATTCGTAATTTGCGTTTTAGATTAACTTTGCGTAATTAGTTGTCATATCTTCATTTCATTATAGATTTAGCTCCCTTAATTTCTTCCCTTTTTACTTTCCCTTGCCCCGTAGTGTAGAAATCCCAAATATCTCTTTTTACACATTCAGATCCCGAAACGCGACGTGAGTTGAAGATTCCATTCAACCCTCGTTCGGAACGATCTCGGTGCTCAAACCTAATACGTTTGAGTTACCCACCTTATACTACACACTTCTATAATTGGTTTCCCGACGAATCAGGTACAGTAAGTCAGTAATTAATACCCTCAAATAGAGGTTTTCCCACAAAATTTGTTAGACATGAGAGGTTTCAAATGTGATATCCGAACTTTTTTAAGAAACGTGAGTTATTATTTTCATTATGTTTTATTTTTTTGATTTTTTATTTACCTATACTCACATTCAAGTGTGAGCCCCTCATTTTATATTTTTGTTTTATGTAAAATATTGTTAAAGTTAACTTCTTTTTATAATATTAGTAAAATTAAATTTATAAAATAACATTTTATATTTTTATAATATATTTTCTCTCCTACATTAAATTCAAATCCAAACCCAAATCCAAATCTTAATCTAAATTTAAATCCAAATTCTAAACCCGTCTACAAACCAAACGGGCCCTTAATTACCTCTTTATGTCGTTTCATTGCACAAATACACTCCCAACCTTTTTTTAACAACATTTTTCTCGAAAAAATAAAAGTTAACAACTCTAAGATAAAATAAAAAAACAAACATAAAAAAGAACTAGCAGGGTACCCGGCGTTACGACGGCGGGTAACATGCAATTAAAATAGGGCAAATTGTCTGAAAAGGCATCGAACTTGCCACCTTTTCCTTTTGTGGGCATCGAACTTTTTTTTTTCCCTAAAGTAGCCCTAAACTTGCCTAATTTTCCTTTTGTAGCCTCTAATCGAAATTAATTACATAAATTTACATAAATCGTCCATGGCTCTAAACAATTACACCATTCATCCTTGTGTAACTTTATATCATAAAATCTATCTTCTACTCTTTCACATCCCTTTTGTGCCTCTCCCCTCTCTCTCTCTAGCACCACCACACCGACACCACGCCCACCTCCACCTTGCCACGCCAACATCATCAAAAGATGCAAGTTAGATCAAAGTAGAATCATAGAAGGTCACTAAGGCCATGTTGTTGTTCTGTTGTGGGTCATATTATTGTCCATGAACCTTTTTGTTACCATTACGATTCACATACTCTGTGTCTTACTTGTTGTCGATAGGGAAAGTTATTGATTGCAGGAGACATTCTATTACTATCAAGACCAATTGTGGTCGGGTGTACAGCTACGGGTCTTACTTCTTGTCGATAGGAACACAGTGAATCTTGAACATTTACTTGCTATAGTTCAAGACAAAGAGGGTCAGGGCATGTTCATCTACTTTTGCATAAGCATCTATTTCAAGTGTCTTACTTTTGCATAAGCATCACTATTAGTAGCAGGCAAGAGGAACTAAACTGAAATGTGTTATCAGTTAATTGGTGTTGTATGTCACCACCTTTTCTTCAACATTGCATACAAGTTGTTCTTTATATGTTTCTGTTCTTATCGAAATTTCAAAATTAAAACTGAACAATACTTTTTCTCTTATATCCCCCCCCCTCCAATTTTGTATCCCATTCATTTGTGGCAACATTAGAGGATTTGATTTATGCGTCACCAAGAGTATGTCTGGTATACATCTTTTAATGTTTAAGCTCATGACTCAATGGCTTGTTAACCACAAAATAAAGCATCAAGACAAGTCGGAAATGTAGGAAAGCTGTATGTTTTGTAAACGTTTAAAGGAGCAATCAAGCATTGAACTATTGGAGACAAAAATCATGAAGTTCGGTGTGAGACAAAGATACATGTCAATTTGATTCAAGATCTTGTGTAGATCACCAAGGTGCAAGTTATCCTTAACCAACGAACATAATATTTCCTTTGGACAAAGAGGTGTTTAGGATTGCTTATAAAAGCTTATCTGTTTAACTTCTTTCTCTCTTTAAGAATAACAGGATGCTTTTAGTGTTGGTGTTTGGCAAGAACTGCTCATTTGCTTATTTTTAGTAAGCACTTTAAGAATAACGTTGCTAACTCCTTTTTTAAGCAGATAAGCAATTTAAAATAAGCAATCCCAAACACCCTTAGCTTTATCATTGGACGGTATCATCATGTAAGAAATTTTAGAAACATATACACTAGAACACATGTAAAGCATAAAAATGAGTTAAATAAGCTCATATACCACTACCAAGTTGATCATGGGTCACCATGAAGGATTTTCATGAAGTCCGCCCACAACCGATGTAAGTCGGTCCATTTCTCCGGAACTGTGTTGTCTTTGCAACAAAAGTATGATCATGGTGGAACAAATGCTTATCCTTTTCTACTATCATCATCATCATCGAATTATCCCGCCCTGAAATACATAATCACCATCACTAGTGCCCTCCCTATTCGAGTATTTTGTTATCATCATCGTCATTATCAATAAACTTATCCAAAATTGAAATAACAAAATCATCCTCTATTTCCCAAATTTCGATTTTGATCACCAATGCTCTCCTTCACTTGCTTTGGACTTCTCGGTTCTCTAGTGTTACGGGTTGCAAGTAATATAAGATTCAACATCTTCTCCCAACCTCATAAAGCGGATTCGGAAACAAACAATCTTTACAATATGCTTCTAAGAAACACCATTTGACTAGTACCTCTTGTAGATATGTAAAGATCCCGGGATGTTTCAAAATCACATCACGAACATTGATGAGAATACCAAAATCCTCCTAAAATGTGCTAATCGTTGAAGAGTGTGTGTTTTGTGGATATAATTTTGGCATAAAGGGCAAAAGCTACAAGGACGAAATGTGTAAATTATTAGTGCCACGGGACCTTTTATGTAATTGACTCAAGGATGAATGGTGTAATTGTTTAGAGCCATGGACGATTTATGTAAATTTATGTAATTAATTTCGATTAGAGGCTACAAAAGGAAAATTAGGCAAGTTTATGGCTACTTTAGGAAGAAAAAAAGTTCGATGCCCACAAAAGGAAAAAGGTGGCAAGTTCGATGCTTTTTCGAGACAATTTGCCCATTAAAATATTCAGCAAATTCTTTTTTTAGTTCTATGTTTTACGATTTAATAGATATAGCGGATAACGACAGTTTTAATTTTGAATAATTTTATGCAATAACAAATTTTTCATATAAAAACTGTAAATTATCCGCGTGATGTTGTGACAATACTGAGTTGGTAGCTGATATATTGTAAAGGTATGAGGTTAAAGTAGTTTACAACGGCCGATAGTCGCAAATTATCATTAAATAATAATGTCATTGCGAATTTTAAAAATCATTGACATTATACAAGAAAATTTAGTTTTTTAAAAACAATGTTTGTTATATTTCTCACATAAATGGATGATAAAAATAAAAAGTACTTATAAAGATAAAGAAATCTTTGCATCATTTGCTTTAAAAAAATCGTCCAGTTTTTATATAACAAAGTTTTTAGTTTTTACGGCAAGTTTTATCAAAAAAATTATAAAATATGTATATGTTGGTTCTCGAGGCATTCTTGCAATTTAATAATATTTTTGAACATTGAATTTAGTATGCATTTGAAACTCTATTTATTTAATAATATCGTTTTGGACGACTTTTTGGCCAATTTGAACCAATTGGTGACTCGGCCTCGATTGTACTCGTTAGTGCAGTCCGTTTTTAAAACCATATGTCTTATCAACTTATTAACATATAAATTATATGAAGGTTTTGTGTGTTTTATTAGTTTTACAATATGATATAATAACAGTATTTTTCATATTGGGTGTTTTAAAATTACATTTATTAAGTAGTTATTGTTATAAACGTTTTTTTTTTCTTCTTATATTAGATTACTTTGTATATTTTAAAAATAAAAACATGTTTATAAAAAATGTTTTGAAGTATTCCAACCAATGCTATTATAGATTTACTTGCTAAAACTTGTCATTATAACCAAGTACTATTGAATTTTAATTTTTTAAGTTTTTCATTTTTAAAATGTGAAAATTACTTTATAATGTAATAAAGATACGCCAAGAATATTCGGGTGTGTTTGGGAGGGCTTTTGAGAACATGGAACTGGACTTAAAATAAGTGATTTATAAAATAAGTCTCGTTTATTCGTATGAGACATGAATGAATCATGCTCTAAAAGGGTTTAAAACTTTAGCCCATAAAAGGAGTTAAAACTTTTAAATTAGCTTATGAATCATAAATTACATATTTACCCACAAAAATATCTAACATATACCATAAAACTTATTTAATTATATCATTTTTAGTATTTTAATAATAATAGCGCTCAACCCTAACCCAGTTTCACAAATACATCTACAAAATCAAATTTCAACTTGAACATAATAAAAGTTCTAACCCAGCCTCCAACTCAAATTTACTAACCCCAACCATTACCCAACCAATTACGCCAAACATACCCTTCATCTATGCAAATATTGATGCTGCATTTTCTATCCACTTTCTATATTCGTCACCCCATACAAAAAACCACACAACCAAAAATAGAAAAACCAACGTGGCGTTGAGTCAATGACTCACCACCAAAAACCACTTTATTAAACCCTTATAAAAGCACACACACATCCACCTGTGTAAAACCCTCCACTTTCTATATATACATCAACCACCATGGACCCACCATCTCTCCGCCTGATGTGCAGCTCCGGCGGCCGTATACTCCCACGCCCACACGACAAAACCCTTTGCTACATAGGCGGAGAAACACGCATGATCACCATCAACCGTTACACCTCCTTGCAAACCTTAACAACACGTTTATCAAAAACCCTGAACGTAAACTTTCCATTTATAGTAAAGTATCAGTTACCTTCTGAAGACCTTGACTCACTGATATCAGTAGCTAATGAAGAAGACCTTGCTAATATGATAGATGAATATGACAGAGTTTCCACGTCAGCAAAAAGGTTTAGATTGTTTTTGTTTCCGGGTAACCCGGATAGAAACGGGTGGGTGATGGATAACCCGTGTTTTGTGAGTTTGTTGAATGGTGTAAATGTGATTTCTGATTTGTTGAGTTTAGATGATGAGGAAGATGAGATTATTTGTTTGAAGGAGAAAAAGGGTGGGTCGGGTCAGGATGTGCATTCGGTACCTGGGTCGCCCATGATGGAAGCGACGTCGTCTTTCGGGTCAGGTTCGTCTTCGGTTGTGAATTTGAGTAAGGAGAGGGAGGATGTTATTGATCCGTTTTTACAGATGGGTGGTTATGTAAATCAACAGCCACAAGAAGTTCAGCAAAAGCAATCTACGGCTTTTGATTTGATTTCAGCTGACTCAGTTTTGAGGTAACTTTTTTTAGGATTTGGGTTCTCTCAAGTTGTAAACACAACTTGAGTCAAGTTGTGAGATTGTGAGTGTGAGACTGTGAGTCATTGGATTTGATTGAATTACTCAAATCATAAGTGTTTTGATTTGATGCCATTGATCAAATTCAACGACCACAATCTAACTGACTCAAGTTGTGTGTATCAACTCGAGAGGATCACTTTTTTTAACTACAAATTGAAAATTACTGTAGTTGTTTTAATGCCTGGCGGTTCTTTTGTATTTTACCGGGAAATGATTACTCATCAAAACTTTCAAGCAATCAATCTCTTTCGTCCAAATTATAAGTCATTTTGACTTTTTCAAAGTCATTTTATACCAACTTTGACTTTATTATTCTTTAAAGATTATATCTGTTATAAAATATATAAATGGATATGTGATTTAAACGCTTTTCATCAAGTATTATATCAACCAAGTAAAAAAAACTTTAAAAGTTAAAAACGAATTTATAATTTTACGTCTGTTAATCAGTTAAAGTGAAAATTACAGTACATTTCGAAAAGAAAATGCGGATTATAATTCTGAAACCTAGTAGTGTTTTAAAACTAAATGTCTACTTTAATTCGCATTAAAATAAATGTCTATTTTATAATTGAAAAAGTGAAAATAAATAATTTGGTGGCTACTTTTAGTTTTTAATCAAACATTATGTACTAAAAAGGTCAACTTAACATTTCATTCATCCACCACAACAATAATGGAGTAACTGTTTTAAGTCAACAACTTTCAACGCTGTCTAAAGCTTAAACTTGTTACCCTGTACCGAAAAAAAAAAAAAAAAACTTAAACTTGTCATTTTACACCCTGTAGTTTAGTAAATAATCTGCAAGTGATTTTTCATTGTTAAGTAACGAATGTTGATCGGCTGAATCTAAAGTAAGAAAAATCAGGGTAAAACAAGTGTATGTTCAGATAATAGAAGCCAGACAATAATTCAACTCCTCTCCTTTTAACAAATTAAGGTCAAAAACATTTCGGCTGAAAAAATGCATTACGAGCATTTCCGTCATCCAATATATATGTTCTTATAAAGTAGTTATAATTGTGACCTTTATGAAAGACTTAAAAAAAGTATGAGATTTTGATTCTAATGGAGTTTATTATTGGTATGAATTGCAGCGACTACACAATATCCAGTCAATTATCACCACTCGCTAATCGAGCTATTGATCCAAATGACACTCTTGATCAAAGCCCTCGAATTCATACGCCACAACAACAACAACAGATTCAGAATCCTCCTTATTCATTATCCATGCCAACGACCCAAATCGACACACACCATCAATTACAGAACCAACAACCTCAATTTATTCGTACTGCTGTTCCACAACCACAATACATTCAGCACCAACACCCTTCAGGGGCGGTTCCAGTAGCATCTTATTACCAGCAGCATCCTCACCACCCGCCAATGGATCAGCAGAATTACGTATACTATATGCCCGCTAGGCAGCAGCCCCAAGGGTATGCTGATGCACCACCTCAAGGTCCCGCGAAAACTGAGCTACCAGCAGGTGTTTATAGAGCAGCAAATTCAGGTTCTCCTAGGCTTATGCGTGTCCCATCTGGTCATCATAACCAGCCTCAGTACGTCGGGTACTCTGAAATTCAACAAGTACCTCAGTCTATGTTTTATGCAGCACAGGCTATGCCAGCTGTATCGGCTGCACAATATCAAACAATGATGATTAATTCATCTACTGAAGCGAGTTTGCAACAAGTTAGAACTGCGCAAAGATGACAACTGACTTATCTTGAATTTGTTCTGCAGCAAATGCCAAACGGGGTGTTAAGTTGTATGTTATTGTATTATATGGTGTTAATCTTGTTATTATTAGTATTGGTTTGTGGTTATGTATTCGTGATAGGTTATAGGTACGCTACAACTGGAAAATGTTTACTCTTGTTTGATTTGTGCATACTGCAATATAATGAATTAATGATTAATAGCTTATTTTCGCCGGGTTACAACTGAAAATTGTGTTTACCACTAATTGAATTCGTATACTTCAGCTACTTTGTCTATTAACTTAGTTAGTGTATTTGGACACGACACAGAGCTCAAATATTACCGTCTGTTATCCCCAAAGGTCACGGGTTAAATCTCATAGGAGGCGCATGTGTGAGTTGTTTTGCCAATAACAATTTGTATCATTCCTTGGAAAATGTTGGTAACTACAATACTAGAGATTGCCAATGTTGAAACTTGTTCATTTTGTAAAAGTGAGATTTTGTTTGTGCAATCGGGAAAGCTAATATCTCAAATGATACTGCCTCTTGTTGGACACGTGGTATAGGTCAATCAAAATTTACATGCGTAGTCGAGGGTGGTTACCAGTATCACAACTGGAGTTTGTCATCTCTAACTTGATGACATACTGAATTGTGCATACAATTTTAGTCAATGACCACTACCATCTGATAAATTTATATGTGTGATCTTTGAAACCTTTGCGTTTCCGTCAATCAAAAGTATTCGGTTCAAACCTTATGAGTCTAGAAGATTAGAACTGATGGAAACTATATTAGCATATAAGCATTTGGAGTTTTTTCGATTTTGACTCTCAAGACTCAAGAGCAAGTCATATCAACAAACCCCAGTATCACTTGGTGATTTCGATAACTACAAAACTAGAGATCAACAATGTTGAAAATTGTTCCCTTGGTAAAAGTGATGAGATATCAATCGGTTCACGTATAATGCAGATCCCAATAGTTACTGTAATTAGACTACTGCATCATAATGCTTCTTTAATTTGTTTGATAAAAAGATCAACAAAAAAGTACGTAACTTTGAGCTACTGAGTACAGCTACGAGGTCAAGATGAGTTAATTATTCGACTGCAAGTACGTATAAACATTCGGAAAACCGAAACAGTTAATATGAAACACTGTCGATAAGAAACTCTTGTTCGTTAGCTAAAACACTGATATTTTCTTTTACTTTAATTAACTTATCTAGTTCGTTTATTTGTTTCAAGGGACCCTTGTCACCTCTTACATGATCGATGTATTTGAGCTGATTCATTATTCATGTCTTTTAGCTTAATCATTATAAGTAGAATTTTTCAATCCTATCCAAAAAAGACGTATAGATTTGATACAATTAGCATTATCATTGTCTATATGCCCATAATATACATCTGAATGTCATGTTTGGTGGGTTCATAGTCCACAAAAGTGGCTGATTTGGATAATGCATCATCCAAACTATCCAACAAATACAGAAAGTGTCAATCATAAAGGACAATAAAAGCTTTCTTAAATAGATAGTTCATGGTTTAGGGTCCATGTCCCATACAATTTCCACATGATATGATTCCATTAGACATGTCACTAAAGCTTTTAGCATGAAAAATGGAACAAAATACCTCTAAGAACTGCTCTTTCCGTTCTAAAATTATAGTTCCAATTTCCATTTTGAGATATCTCAAAATAATAGTTTATTTCTTGTGTTAACCAATTAAAAGAGAATTTAGTGCGTGATGATAAAATTTGATTGGTTAAGAAGTGTTTTACTTTTCTTAAACTAGCTGTGTGTTTTTTATCTAGAGACAATAATTTTGAAACAGATGGAGTAATTGCATGAGTCGTGTTCACTCTGACACATCGATATATTAGTCTACAAAAACACGAACTCGCAACGCTATGACTGTAAAGATTCGTTGCCAACATTGAGCCTAAGAGCACTAGGTACGGTGTTATCCGGTATGGCACATCAGCGCCACCTCATCTCCATCCAATAACACACCAATAACTAAAACACCCCTCCCTCATAACACAACACTAACATGTTACTGGATCCCACAAAATACCCCCACTAAAAATACCCACTCATTCACAATACACAAAATAAAATAAAAAACACAAAAGAAACCATTGGCTTGAGCCATTTCACTAACTTAAATTCATTTGGCTCAACTTTGATTGACCGGTATGGTGGCTCACGAATAACACGACGAATGACATGTTAAATGTCTACCATACCTTGTGCTCTAAGATTGCTTTGACCCCTATTTTTTTAAGCAAAACTAAAGTTTGAGCTAATATGTGAAACTACAATAATTGAAACCTTCATATAATTGTACTTGAACTCCACTGGAATAATGATTCATAAACCCCACATTACATGATGCAACAAGTGTAATTTGTTGTCAAATACACCAACTCTCAAATAGATTATTGCTTATCCGCCTTTTAACAAGTATATTTTTCAACTAGAATTGCTTTCTATAGAAAACATGAATTGACAACATTTGTCAAATTTTTTTAGAAGTCATGAACAGTTTGACTCTCAAAAGTCAAACCACGGCGAAATAATTCACACAAATGGAAAAACAGAATACACCGACGATTTTTGTCCATTTGTCAAATTAGAAGTCATGAAAAGCTTTGTTTGACTCTCAAAAGTCAAACCACGGCAAAATTGTTCACACATTAGGAAAAACACAATACACTACGATTTTCCTAAATCTGACGTTTCTTCATGTTACAGAATTATACTAGTCATTCTCAATATGTATACCATGAATGAAAATTTGACCTTTTTAGCAACCAAATAACAAGATTCTACTACTTATCAAACAAAACTTACATTGAATACTCTAACACAATGATCAGCTCCACAAGAAGCAAGCTGCATACTATCAGAATCATCATTCTTCTCTGAGTTTCTCCATGCTAAACGATTCACTGATGAAACATGGCACATAAATGGATCAAATTGGATCAACAGAGAGGCTTTCGGCTCATTGTTTCCAAGTGAAAGACTCCATAGTTCAATGAGACCGTTTTCCATTCCTACAGCAAGAACCCCCTCATTATTCTGTTGGTGGGGTCCAGCCCAAGATAAGGCGGTGACACTGGCTTTAAAAGTGGGCAGAGTCATGAGATGTTTCACACAAGATTCTTCCTTCTGAACCGTCCAGATCTTCACAGTTTTGTCTCGTGAACCAGTGGCGAATTGGTGACCACATGGGTTCCAAGAACATGCCCATACTATTCTTTGTGTGCCTCTTGCCTTGTTAAAAGCTTGTAGCTGACTTGATCCGAATCATTCATGGAGCAAAATCGAAAATATAACTTACTTATCAAGTTATGAGAAAAGAATAAAGGGACTAGTTTGAGGTGACAACCACACCGCAGCTCATTGATGCAAAGAACATGAAAATAAACACACACGTGTATGACCGTGGTGCATATCAAGGCCAAGAAGTGGAAATCTCAGCCTTAACGAGTCAATTTGAGTCATATTTTAAAACTAAGGGTAAATCATGTAGAAAAAGAAAAAGATAACCGAAAAAAGAAACACGTTTTAAGTCATCGAAAGTCTTTATTAGTATGCTAATAATAGTACAATAGTCTTGGCACTCATATTTGTAAGACTGAGAGACTTTTAAAGGTACCTGTTCTATCTATAGAGAAGAGTGACAACTGAGCGATCCCTTGAGACCACCAATAGATATTTGTCATCGTGAGAAAATTCCATTCGGGTGACTGTTAAGCTATGAGACTGCAATCGACCAACAGCCTTCCAGCTACCAACCTCCCATAGCCATATTTCCGCTACTGATACTGATTGGGCCTGTAAAAGGATAACAAATGACCAATGATAAGATTTACTTTTTGTTTGAAGATAAAGCAGACAATGTAGTCCAACCACATTAGTATAATTCTTAGCAATACCTTACAAGATGAAGCAACAAGCTTCCCTTGATGATCGCAACATAACGAAAACAATTCATTCCCATGACCATAAAGTTTATGGGACTCAGGCCATAACGTATGCCATGCTAATTGTTCCTCGATTGGTGGTTCAGTCAAAACGGACGGAACAGCATCTGGGATGGTCTCAAGGGTGTCAAAACCGTCATTTCCACTTCTGTCTGTTGTTTCACTTGAAGCTTGAGCATAAATAGGTTTTGAGACAGACCAAGAGCAGACATATTTGCACCCAATACTTGCACATCAGCTTGCAGGTCATCATGTAGACTTGAAGTTGCATGATTTAATGTCTTCAAGAACGACAATGGGGCTTCAAAAACCCTGGCAACTTTCTCATCAGCTCCGCTTACAAATCTATGGTTCCCCTTTCCTTGAATCATCGTTAAGCAATTAATATCATGACCGTGAACTTGTGGGCGAGCAATTTCATGCCATGTGTCGTCGCCTTTTGAGTTGGTCTCATTTAGCCATGAAGCAAATATTCTAGTCGTCTGGACATAATAACAATAAACAAAACTTAGCTTCTTTCTAACACCTTTTCATAACAGCATGTTGTCAGCATACAGAGCAGGTTTGGGTAAGGAGTCAAAATGGATTCAGTGGTAGTTTTGGCACGGGTCAAAATAGTCAGGTCCGTGTCAGGTTGACACGAACATTTTCTGCCCAAAATTAGTAACTTTCTAGTAAACAGTTGAGTGTGGTATTGCGAGTAATATATTACTGTACTTAGCTAATAATCTAACTTTCTGAAGAAAAAAATTGATTTAAGGTTTGATGCTTTAGAAGTAAGCTGTAGGCAATTTTCGACCCATTCCCATTTCTTTTTAAGCTATTTTTATAATTTACCCTTTTGATCTTTTAGAGATCAAACATAACCAGATTTGACCTGGCACCTCTACTTGTAATTCGTATTGTGTACAAACATAATACCTGATCATCACTGACTGACATTAAATATTCACCGCCCCTACCCCACGCAATATCCGTCACTGCAGCAAAATGACCAGACGGAACTTTCTGCGGTTTCCAGTTATCATAGTCAGTACCAACATTTTTCCAAAGATGGAATGATCCACCATAACCATGGGCTAATATAGAATCAGCATTCGGACTCCAATGCCCACCATAAAACCCTAAAGCAGAATGACTTAACTCCCCAACAGTAACTACATTGACCCAAATGCCAGTTGTTCTTTCAGGTTGCCAGATCATCATGGTCTTATCGATAGATGCAGATAAGATGCTTTGAGGTTGATAACATGAATTGTTGTCGGTTAATGAAGGTGGTTGCCATTCTACTGAATATACCCAATCTTCGTGACCGATGACAAGAGACTCTAAAGATACTTGATAGGAAAAAGATCCAGCTACAAAGACGGGTCCCTTTATGTAATAAGCTAAACTGTTTTCTGCTTTCTTTTTGTCAAAATTATTAGCAGAATCACATAAAACCATCTTCCATATGCGTATGCCTTTATCTTGTGAAGAACTAACAAGAAGAAGATTATGTGGTTCTCCATTTATTGAAACGGGCAATGAAAAATCCAAACTTCTGATCCAATCTGTATGCCCTTTTAGCTCACAAGCACGAACAAACTGCAGGCACACAAAAGAACTCTAGCCAATGATATAAATTATAGGTAGCAATTTCTACCCTAATATTTATGATTGTGTCAAATGCCTTTGTAGGTAGTCAAGGGGGTAAAACGAAAAATTAGTTTGAAAGAAAACGGCTCAAATACCTTTGTTTCTGCGCCGGTGGTCGATGCAACATCTTTATCTAGTGTGATTCGAGTATTGGTTGGGTTCTATCTGTACATTTTTTATGCATTTATAAAATGTTGCCTTTTATTAAAACGGTTCAAGGAGATCAAAAGTTGCCTAGTGTGGATTTGCAATGTGTGAACCCTCTTATCAGGTTACTCTATAGTTGCATAATCCTGAAATATTATATTTTTCGTATATTTGGCCGAAACAGTTTTAAGGGTCAAACCAACCTCTTTCAAATTATTTCAAACCGTGCAAAATTGCCCTTTTTCAGCCGCTACTCGACCAACCAACATTACCACCTATACTATATTTGCAAGAAAGTGGCGAAACGTAGAATTACATACCTGTCCTGTCGTTTCACCACAATACAAATGGATCTTGTTATCAAGTCCTCCCATTGCCATGATAATGTGTGTAGTACTTCCTGGTAGTTCCGCTAGTGAAAGTGTAACCATTGGTTTCACCAGTTGAAATTGAATCCAAACATGTAACCATACAGTCACCTGTGATGATTATTTACAAATGGTTAACATAGGTTCAAACTGATAATATATGCGATATAATAGACGGCATTTCTACTATCACTGACCTCCGGAAGCAGGTAAGACTATTTTCCAAATATTAACCACGCAATCTGACGAAGTAGATGCAAATACTGCTTCAGTTTCGGATGTAACAATTGCAGTGATGCAAGTAACACCTTTCTTGTGCGATTGCGGCAGTTGTGACACATATCTCCACTGTTAAAAAAAAGTTATGCCAATATTTACTATGGTGTCAACAAATTTATATAAAAGCAGCTTTTTAATGACCAAAAAACTTATTGAGCTAGATGTTCTATCCGAATAAAACAATCAAGCAAGTACCTTATTTTCTACTAAAGAGAACTCCCATAAAATAATGACTCCTTCGGCATCGCCAGAGAGTAAAAAGTGCTTCTCCCATCCGCTAGCTACAAAAACATATAAAACTTAATTAAGCGTTTATGTATATTTATAGAATGCTTTAGCGATCCATTTTCTGAACTCTTTAAGCTTGGATACATACTTTGTAGATTGGTATAAGCAGCGTTTATTCCTAAGAGTAAATTAGTTACTCGTAATCCTAAAAGTCGGAATGTAGGTGGCGTTTAGCATTACAATTTTGAAGTGATTATGTTATAGTGTTATACGAAAGAATCAGATAATCAGTTCTGCTATATGATGTTGCAACAGTCAGCTAATCAGTGGTTGTGTAAGAGCTTTAAATCATTTTTTCAATGATTCTGATTATCGGTTTCACTAGAACCAAAACTATAAACCGATTTACTTAATTTACAACTTCAGAATTACGTTATCAGCCCGAATTCTATATTTAAAACATGACAGAAATTAATTTACAACTTCACAACCATATAACCAACTAGTTACACAAGAAACTTGTACCTTTAAATGCAAACTTGCTACTAGGAAGCCAATGAGTACAATTAACTGAGGCTTTATGTCCAGGTAATGTTGTCAGTATCTTTGCAGTCTGTCAAAAAAAAAAAAGCCATGAATAATTATTTATATTGGGTTAAAGGAAATAGTAATAAATAGCATGAAGGTTACCTGGGGATTAAAATGGTGACAGCGTTTTGAGAACCATAGGAAACTAAACCAGAAGAGCCCCAAGAAACATTGTTTACGATTCTGTTACAACCACTTCCTATGAACAATCTTTCGACATCTACCTTTCCATTTTAGCCATGTTTCAGGTATGACGGCGCGTGCAGCGAGTGAACGTGTTGATGGTGGTGGAGGAAGAAAGTGTTTTAGGGAAGCGATGGAGGAGTGGGGTTTTAGGATGAAAAACGGGCCGGGTCGGGCTGTGGACTAGGTTTTATTAGGATTTCGGCACATTAATGGGCTCCTTTGGGCTGTGAAAACATAGCTGACCGTAGGAGTGTTCAACGATTCGGTTATCGGGTTAGTTGTTTATTATCAAACTATATTTAAACCAAAATTCGAATATCTAATTAGGTTCATTCAGTTTTGAAAAATTGATTCGGTTAAAAATTCATTGTTTTCAATTTCGTTAGGTTTTGATTCTGTGAGTATTACATGATTTGTGAACACTCCTACTAACCGTCCATGTGTTTAAGTTTTATGATTGTAAGATGGGAGTCTTGGAGGGATGTGAGATTCAACTATTTAAGTTGAAAGAGGCATGTTTGGCGCGAAATTGGAACAACTTGCATCATATAGGTTATGTTTGGCATGAAACTTAGGGAGTTTATGAAAGTTTAAGCTGATAAATTATATACTCTTTTCAGGTGAGTAAAAAGTTTGTACGCATTTATATTGTAAGTCCTAGACTTCATTAGCTCTTTGATTCGTATTGAAAATAGCTTTTAAAAAGACTTTGACATTTGGATAACGTTACTTGCATAAATAATCTCATGGAATTATCTGCAAGTAGAAGCTAGCTTCATCTCCGTTTTAACTAATTTTGAAGACACGCCACTTGTATATGTCTCATCGTTGAGCGCTTGAGTTATTGTTACAGCTTACAAGGATAGTCTCATGATACATCGTATTGCAAACTAGTAAAAAATAAGGTGATGTAGGCTCGCGCGTTACTGCAAGATGCTTTTTCGTGTTTCTAGGAGATATTTGGGCCTAAAATATTTTCCAATATGAACTTACATATGTCTATTATTTGCATAACTATTGACACACAACTTATAAAATGCTTTTGTTTATCATTTACCTACTATTTGGATGCAAATAACGAATTAAATAATAAAATATATGTGTGGCTTAGAATGCATAACGGGGTTTCATTTAGGTTTCAACTATAATGGGATATTTTACAGTTCATTAGAGACTCACAATTGTATTATAAAAGAGGAAAATTTTGAGTCACGCACTGTAGCGATTTGTTAAAAGTTATATATCGTAGTGGTCATGTAGCTTTCTAGAACATACGTTTAGCGACTATTTTTAAGACATTAATTTGTTATTCAAAATATTAAAAAAAAAAACAAATTTGAGTAACCAAAATCGACTCAAATATCATGATCCGGAGTTCTTTACTTTAAATTATCAAACATTTTACGACATAAAACTTGTCAATTAGTTTAAACGAGCGGAGTAGCCCGCACGTTGTTGCGGGTTGTTTTGTAACCATTTTTTTAATGATATCGGCTTGTATCAGTTGTTTTTTTAATCTTTTAATATCATATATTCTTTTTTAGCATATCGGTTTTTAATAGTTGTTTTTTTATTCTTTTAATATTTAAAAGAGATTTCTGGATGAATCAATCATGGTAACAATGGGGCAAAGCATTATCTTGACATTTACTTTATAAATGAGGTCGGAAATTTTAATACAACAAAATATGGTATGTGTTAAGAGTGTAAGTATATATATTTTTTAGAAATAATTTTGTTTAAAGTTATTGGGCTTCTTTAAGTATTTGGGCTTATTTTTTTTTAACGAATCTGGGTTGGCAATATGATTAAAATGAGTATACCTATTTTACTTAAACCCGTGTATTCTTTTACTTCTCCTTTGCTGACTCAAAACGTAGATCGTTGTTTTTTTTTCATCTCATCTTCTCTTTAATTAAGGATTGGCTGGACGAACAATTAATTTAGGTAATTAATTATTTGTGTATGATAGTATACATATCTTATTGTATTATGATTTCATGTAATTTAGGTTTACAAAATCGGAGAGGGGGTATGAAATTTGGGGGTTATATAATCTGGATTTATATTCATTAATCTAAGAATTATTAATTGCTTGCGTTTTTCGGTAACTGTTTTGGTTAATCTTACGTGGTATTTTTATGTGGTGTAGATCTATTTGTAGTTTTGTTTTGATTTGAGGATATAGTAATCGTTGTTTGCTTTTTTTTTCAAGACGCCTTTTCTCAGTATAGGCTGTGTTTGTTTTGCTTTTGGAATCTCTCATTGGAAAGAGAAGCCAATGAGATACTATTTACATTAAGTTAGAGTAACTGGATGTTACAGAATTATTTTTCCATGGGCTTCACATACTTTTCTATATACCTTGTGATTCCTTTTAATAGTCTGTTAAGAAAATGGGGTCCACTCCAAACTTCGATCAGCTCAAAGAAGCCTGCGGTTCTGATGAAATCCACCATGCTTTTAAGTTCCTGTTTATTCAGGAGCAAGGTGAGAATGAAGGTTTCATCCTGCTGCTTGGCGAAAAATGTGACGATGTTCGCCGTCGTCTTGAGAGGAGGACTGAACTGCTTGAAGAGGGACGTAGGTTCAGCCCATTTGACGATGTCGCTACTGACGGCCTTCAATGGCTGGAGGAAGCACAGGACAGGGATCATCAGATCCTTGCTGCATTGATTGCGGTGCTTGATCTGGCTCGGCTGGGAAGGATTGAGAAGAGCCGTCATGTGTTTACGATGGAGCTTTATAGTTAAAGGATCATTTATGACAAGTTACACAAGTTTAGAGTCTAAAGTGTAATTACTACAAAGTATAGGGTCTTAAGTGTAAATATATCAAGTTTACGTATTTTACTCATTTAGCCCTTTTAGTTCTCACATTAGCATATCAAACCATCAAGTTTCATTGATTTCAAAACTAACCTTTAATTATATAAATCGTAGATATAACCACATACAAATTAGCCCTAGTTCAAGATCATGTTTTCTATTCACGTTGCTTAACCATTAAGACTCGATTTGTACAAGTTTATGTGACCCTTGTGTGATTTCCCCTTAATGTCGAGACACCATATCCCCCATATCAAGTTTATATGCCCCATTAATCAACAAAACGAAACCCTAGACCTTTCCCTTGTCTATTTAGTTAACCCTAAATATATATACGAATGATCCTTATCATTTAAGCTCGTTATTAACAAAAGAAACATGTATATTATGAGGTTTAAAAATCAGATTCAATGACCAACTTCAAGCACTCCTTTATTCGACACATATAGGGTATTATACCATGATTTTATGTAACAAGTCTTAGCGTGAGCATACATTCAAAGGAAGTTCCAAACGATTCCAATACGAGGCATATAGATCGATATAGTTAACACTTTACGTAACCATGTTATAGATGATTTTCATGACCATGTTTTTATCATTTTATGTGACATTATTACGTGTATAGATGTGCATTCGAAGGGCTGGAAAAACATGCGACTTATACCCAAAACAATAGAAGAAAAGTACGAGATGAGGGATAAATTATGTTACCCTTGCGAGATGAGACAAGAAGCGAAGACACTAAGGGTCTTAAAACCCACGATGGCAACAACTACTATGGCCAAGAAAACCCCACGACAATCAGCCAAAACCCACGACAGAATCAAGGATCACATCAGCCTCAAGACCAAGAACCCCACGACCAACTACTCTTGCGAATCAGGAACCCACGATTACAATAATCACCTTGGAACACTTGTAGTCGAATGGAATTAAAAAGGAAAAGAACCCGTCGTCACCTTGAGAAAATTAGGGTTTCATGCTTGATTTTCGAATGCCCGATGTAGGTTAGATGTATGAGAGAAAACGGATATTGTGGGAGTGATTTTGGTCGATCATAATGGGAATTAAAAACAGATTTCACCTTCTAAAAATACAACATGATGGGCTTGGGTTAAATTTACGTTTTCTTGTATTATATGGGGAAAATTCGGCCCATGTGTAAAGCTAACATAAGTGTAAGTTTATTTTATTGATCTCGTATATTTTAGGTCGATAATCATTTATAAGTTATGTTAGAAATGTATTTAACGAGCTCGATGTATTTTACGTATTCATAAGTTTTAAATTAGAGGGGCAAAATAGTCTTTTCTCACGTTTTAGATTTTTAAGGTTTTACAACTCTTCCCCTCTAAAAGAAAATTTTCGTTCTCGAAAATTGAAGTCGCAGAGGTACACAGAGACATACGAGTTTAAGGCAGACGTAGGAATCCATACTTTCACACAAATCATAACGGTTTCGGTTCCAAAGCGTATAAAACTTATATGTAATAGATGTCGGTGAGAATCTCTCAAAGAGGTACAAAATTTCCAAACGAGTATGAGGATTGACAAATAACGGATATAAGCCCTAGTCCATTCACGTACCAACCCCAGGCATTACCCAAGACGTCGTATGATTTCAATAAGTTCAAATTATTTTATCTCGGTATTATCACGTTAATCAGGCGTCATAATACTTGCATCACATAACAAGTCCTTATTGTCATCATATTCTATCTCGGATCATGACAAACCACATAACTAATATCGCAACAAAACAGATAACATACAGGTAGCAAGTAACATACCAAAACAGACCAGATACACATACATGCAGCATATAATACATCGAACCAACTTACCATACCACAAAAGAAGGCCACCAACCTGCTCGAAACGGTTCCTCATGACTCATTACTGATGATCCAAATATAAAGCTGAGATAATACCAAAATGCTAAATCATAAACTTCACGATTCAAACCGAGTTCTGAACAAATCAAAGAAAGTAATACCGATCAAAATCACATAGCAAAATATCAAACCACCTCAAAACGCGTGACAAACAAATCGGAGTAACACAAGTCGCGCCCAATCATATGAAGTAGATGAACATTCATAGCCACCAGTTGAATCTTGTCTCCGTCTTTGCGCCTTTGGTTGATCCGTCCAGCTCCCTTCCGCAGCATCCGGACGTCTCCGGGAGCATCACGATCGGGTGCGGCTTCTGTTTCATGAACCTCTCCAGAAATTGTTGCAGCAATGCAGGGTCAGCACCATCATCTTCGGCTCTACGAGTAAACTCCATCTAAACGATCGACAAACAAATGCGCGAAGATAAAACAAAAAAATCAAACGCGAAGGAAGAAGGTCAAATCAGCGAAGACAAAAGAATACCAAGTCAATCGAACGAAAATCAAAAGGAATCGGAAGAGATCGTAATGCATTTAAAGCCTAATGTCTACCCAAGTCCTTACAGGTCAATCCTAAGGTCAACAAGACAAAACCTTTGCTCTGATACCATAATTGTAACACCCCAACCCGGCAAGGGTAGAAGTGTCACATTCTGGTGTCATATCAGAACATATAACTAAAATTTTGCAAACGGAAACCTTACAAAATGAAATACCAAGTCATATAAACGAATGACTTACAATGAAGATTACAAAATCAATATATCAAAATGAAATGAAAATCAAAACAATAGCTCTTCAAATCACCCAAAATAAGGAAAACTAGGGTTGGTCCACTCAAATAATCAACTCTCACCCATCAAAGCCCATCTTCAAACCTAAAACTTGCAGCAGAAAAGAAATCGGTGAGATTAAAAAGCCGGTGAACAAATATAACAAAACGAAAGCTAAACAAAATCAGAGATACGAAATGAAACAAGGAATCAGATAACAAGGTCACAACGAAATAAGAACAATGAGTCAAAGAGGAACCTGCAGAACACAAATAATTACAGATATCCAGAAAGAACAGATAACAAAGCAAAGCAACGCATCGATGTCATATATAAGCACATATAATTAACCATACTACAAGTAACGAAACCAAATCAAGCATAGCAGACGTCGTATCCACTCAACACATATATGACATACAAGTAAATCAGGAAATCAGAATACATATAAGCCAACGGAGATGAAAGCAAGCGGAAGAAATTAATTAGAAAATGAGCATAGCAATCACACAAGTCAAGTAACCCACAATTAATAACATAACAAGTATCATAACAACGGAAATACTATCAGCTGTCAAAACATGGTAGCCACACGTATCAAGTAGGAATACAGCATGAACGTTATAATTGAATGAATTAAGGTGTTAGTAATTAGAAAATTCCAGTATTGAAGAGTCGGTCACCCCAACTATTATCTAGCATAAGTTAGCTCGTAGACTTGTCGTTATTTACGTTTTATGTAGTTAATTAGTTAGTGCATAGCGTAAAATAGTTTAGTGCAACACCGTGGAGGAAGGACGGGTCTTTACCCAGCTGTATCCACGATCCACAGCCGATGGGAGGTCGTTTAGTTTGTAACCTATAAATGCCTCTACCTTTGCAAGGTGAGGGTTGGATATTCTTGGTAATCTAATATTCTACAAGTTTCTCTTACTAGAATATCCCACTTTCTCTCTCTAAAATCTACTTAAGCCACCTTGTTGTTATGGTTTGATGTGTATGTGAAAAACTAATATCTTACAATTGGTATCGTAGAGCCATGGTTAGATCATATCTTGTACATCTTTGGTTTCTAGTGGTTTTGAGTTTGAAAAAGTTTAGTGGTTTTGCATCATTTGGGTGATTTCTAGTGTTAAAGTTTGGATTTTGATAGTACTTTTATGTTTAGAATCATCACAAGTGTTTAGGTTTTGATTTGGTAGCTTGAATCATCGTGGTTGGGTTGTTTTGGATTGAAAAGTGATGTTTTTGTGGTTTTCTTGCTAGCGACTTGACATTCGGACTTTATTCTTCGTGGCGACTTGCTTTGCAATTTAATTGGCGATTACAGATTTTAGACTAGCGACTTGGATCTAGCGATTAACGGTACAAGTAGTGGACTCTCCACTACGGTAGCGACTTAGTGGTAGCGACTTGGTGCATAGCGAGTTGCTCTTTAGCGACTTGTATCTTTAGCGACTTGAGTGGCAATTCTTGCCAAAATTTTGCTAGCGACTTGAGCTTAGCGATTACTATAGCGACTTGCATCATCTAGCGACTTGGGACACTAGCGACTTAGTGGTGTAGCGAATTAGGTGTTAGCGACTTGGTGCATTATCTTCTAGCAACTTGAGTGATTGTTTACGGTTTTCTCTTGATTTAGTAAAATCCGTGAAAGAATCTATTTCTCGGTTTAATCATAGAGTTATAAAATCCGTATTATCTGTTAACATGTCTAGCGTTCCTACTATCATCTCCCTGCTTGGGGATGTTCAGCAATTGGGTCGATTACTCGTCCACCCATGCTTGATGAAGGCCACAATAACACAATGTCGGTCATCACGGATCCTTTAATCACCAAAGTGCTTGCTCTCTATGACAAAGCAGAATAGTGAAACGAGAATGCTTACAGAATGCCATACATTGATGATTGACATCAATTATTGAGAACAACTCAAATAAGTCACTCTTAATGTACGCAAATGATACTATGAATATGGAATGCTCCGGTGGTAGTTTCGACATCTCGATCGACTTCTCAAATTACTCTTATCTACAACCATGGATCGAACAAGTTGTGCCATCCTTAAATCGAGTTTTCCCACTTTGACAAAACTGCTTTACTTAACTTAGAGCGGTGAGGTTTCAAATTACCAAAGAAAGGTCTCAACTAATGAGTCTCATACGCTTCTTCAAACTATCTTCAATCAATTTCACCGCTTATCAGGAAGAATATTCCTCAGATTTTGATGATATCATGGTTGGAATATCATTCAAAAACATACGGAATGGAAATTCATGAGTTCGAAACTCATTTACTCAACTTATGGGTAATATGGAAACATACATCAAGGAAGGCGCAAAGAATAATAAAAAGTGAATCGTTGAATGAGTACCAAGAGACACCATGGAGCAATTGTGACAAGTCATGCAACATTCCGGTTGAACCAGTTGAACCGATGAATGACAGTGCGAGAATCTCGATTGTAATGAAAAGGATGAAGACAACGACGCGATCTCAAACACTCACGAGTCGAGAAAAGGTTTCTTTCGATAAGGTACATAGCGATCACACAATTCTCATAAAAGGTTCATGACTTGTACTCGAACATAACATTGTGGAATCAATCTTCGTTCTACCTGAATCTAATGCAAGTAACATGATTGAAAAAAGGGTATATGATGAGCTTTTAAACAAATTTTCAATTCTTGAAAAACAACGTATCTCATTGCAAATTGAAATACAACAAAAGGATGAAATGTTTTATGCAAAAAACCGTGTACTAATCGGGAACTTCGAATTTAGAGAATTTTTGAAATTGTCGGTTAAAATCCAAGATTCGGGACAAAGATTCGACCATTGGCAATCGAAACTACTTCTTTCGAAGCCGAAATATGTTGTCATGAGATGAGTGATGCACTTGACTCTAGAAATTACGAACTAGCTCATGTGTGTCCAACCTTCTAAGAGAAAATGAGCATTTAGAATGAACCTTGAGGAAACAAGCGTAAGTTAGTCAATCAATCTAACCTCTTGATGAAAGACATTGATGACCTCAAAGCGATTCGGGATAAGAGCTCAATATTGTTGCCCTAAAAATGAGCTCGGGAAGTGCATTGGAAATAGGATGAACACTAAGTTTGCAAAACCTTCAACTTTGGGAAAGTCAAATGTTGAGAACCACTTGAAACGAGCAGTTATTAAACAACCTAATGCCTTTAGGTGCGAAAGAGCTAAACCATTGAAATCTAAGTTTATATCCCAAGTTGACAATATGTACATTTTGTCAAAACCGGTCACTTCATTGCCTAGTTCGGATATGATGAATCTCGAACCTCGGACTTATGGAAAATTCTCACGGATCGAAATACAATAAGTATAACTAGCTCTCATGCAAAACATCATTTGGTGATCAATCCCTAAGAAATACTCGGATCACATAATGACAAATAGTCAAAACAAGGTTGTGCACTCATTTAGGTCAACTAGCGTGATTTCAAATGGATTCCATCGCGTATTTTTAAGTTTACAGGACTTAAGCGAACTTACATTCCTAGATCTTGCCTCAGTGGATTCCACAAGTAAACTCTTCAAGAATGTAGAACCTAATAGAATCCCCATTAATGATAAATACGTGTTACATCGTGATGAATCCAAATGTGAGATTAAACATGTCACTAACCCTTCTATGTACAAGTCTACATGTGCTTCAAGTACAATGTGCTCTCGGTCTTTTCGGTGCAATGCTCAACTCAATCAGAACTTCATGACTTGGTTCCCTCGAAATGAACATAGCTCATTCGGGAGCTATAGCTTGCCGAGTTGATGTACTTCTTACTTTGACTCTTATTCATCTTGAATCGGGACTCGCTCTTTATATATCGTGTATAAATCTAATTAAAAAAAAAAAAAAAAAAATTAAATTTATTTTATATATATTTTTCTTATGTCATTTCTTTAAATTCAAAATTTTATCATTTTCTCAATCTAATAAAGAATACATTCCTTGTTATCGATAACATCTACGGTCCTAGAAATGTCATTCAATAATGGCACGGGATCATAGATGAAGTTCGAACAAATGATATATTCTTGTTTTATAATGGGATTGGTTAATATCAATCAATGGTCTTTGATGACATTGATTGAGGGGGAGATTTTGTATTAGTTTTATTTGCCATTGGCTTCTGTGCTGGTTATGATGTTTGCTCATTTGTAAGTTGTGGTTGTGTCTTGCTTGTGTGACTAACTGGTTATGCTTTTGTAATATCTGGTTATGGTGTTTCTCTCAGTTATAGGTGGTGGTCGCATCTTGCTCATGTAATTATCATTGTGTTCCTATGTATTAAGTGCCTAGCATTAAATGCTTATTTGACTAAATGTTTAATTGATTCATGGTGATCATTGTGATAATCTATGCTAGAGACTTAGTCTATAATCCGTGTTAGCGACTTACCACTCGTTCATCAAATCCATAGGGTCCAAACTTGTCATATATTTGAAAGTTGTGTTGCACTAGCGACTTATCTCACTTCATTTTTAAAACCACAAGGACCAAATGTGTCAGATTGCAATAGTTTCCCCCCCTTTACCCCTAGCGACTTACTACATTTCTCTTTTATAAGTTTTCTTCTCTCTCTTCTCTCATTTTGTCTTCTCGTTTAAATTATTTGTTCTTACTAGCGACTTAACTGTGGTAAGTTTGAATCACACCGTGTTGTTCTCTCTTATGCGTTTGTGTCTAGTATCTAACTTGTCCATTTATCGGATCCTTCGTGCTCGTGATTTGTATTGTTTGTCTCCACCCAGGTTCGATTTGTCATGAAATCGTGTTTTTATTGCTATTATGATGATTGAATGTGTACAAATTGGTTGGAATATCTTATCTTGATTGCTTGATAATTTGTCTTGAGATCTGGTGATGAATGGTTAGTGGATTGGGTTGTTGGGTTTTGTTATGAGTGTTCTTGATGGCGACTTAACATGTTCTTGGTAGCGACTTAGCTTGAATGTTCTTCATGCGAGTTAGCGCTCATCTTAGCGACTATGTTTGATGGCGAATTAGTTTATTTTATTCTAGCGACTTGGGTAGCGAGTTAGTTGTCGGCGACTTGTCTTTAAGTTAGCGAATTAGTAACATAGCGACTTAGTTAACAAATTTGTAGCGACTTGGTTGTATTCTTGTTCATGGCGACTTGTCTTCACAAGTTAGCGAATTAGTAACCATAGCGACTTAGTTAACATATTTGTAGCGACTTGGTTTTATTCTTCATTCATGGCGACTTGTCTTTACAAGTTAGCGAATTAGCATAGCGACTTAGAGAGCTAAACAATTAGTGACTTGTCTGTGGTACTAGTGATGGCGAATTGTCTTTACAAGTTAGCAACACTGTTCACTGTCATACTGCGAATTAGTCTTAGGGTCGAGGGTTATTAAAATGTTCAAAGGTTTATTGCTAAAGTTGATCTCATTCTTACAATACTTAGGATCTCCTGATTCAACTTGTTGTGTCAACATACTCTATATAATCTGCTATGACATCTCTGTTTAGGCAAAAGGTACTTGGTTTCTCTCACGACAACCAAATGTTACTTTTTGCCTCATGCATATTTGTTATATCACTTCTACATTTGTATCTTGGCTTATGACATGATCCCTTTGCAATGCACTCTTTTGCCTTTTAATCCCTTATCATTTCGTCGTGTGAATATTTATCTATAAGATTCGTCATTGAAATATCTCACGTATGCCACTCATCTTTCTCTGTATGTGTTTTGGGGACTCATACGAGTTCTTGCTTCTATATGTCTATGTCATAAGGGTGCTCTCAATGTTGTCTCAATTATCATTTATCATCTAACTTTGTTCTGACCATTCTTTGATTGTATGTTTGCTCGGATCATCAATGGCAAGCTCAAACCACGAAGAGCGTTACCTTGGCATCATCAAAGTTCTCTCAGACGAAGAAATCCTTCCGAGTCAATGGGGTGATATTGGAAAAATAGCGCTATGTGGACCTTCAAAAGCTTCAACAAAATCCGATACTCAAAGTTTCTATTGACATCCTCGAAACACAAACTTCTTGAGCTATTACCAAGAAATGCTCAATTCCCACCATTTACATTCAACAGATTACGCAACACCATTCAATGGGACAAAATCACACTCAATACCGTGCAAAGCGGATGACGGGGAGTTCACAATTGATTACGCTATTACGAAAGCAAGGCTCTTGGGATCACCAATGTGACCCGAACCTTCGTTCTGAATCTCCACACGTCTTGGCGATCGATTGTCTTTCTAATTGGGTTGGGTTATCGAGCGGACATTTAGAGCATCCGACATCATCACGGACACATGTATCAACCACGAGAGCTATTACAACTATTCTTAACTTGTGCTTATCGGCAAAACATCGGGGTTCGATAAAGTGAGAATCCCTATCTTGCAAATCCTATGGGAATCGTTAATAGGGTTGATGTGAATGTCTCGGATCGTATTGGGAAGAATTTTCTTTATCAATGCACACATTCATATCCGATAGAACCAATTTCGAACAAAGCTCAGGCGAGAAAAGCAGAACAAGCTTGTGAAAGCGCCAGATTTTCTAAGCTTGTTATCCGATGTTGCAACAAAATCACAACTTCACTCCTAGGTGCGAATCAACTTTACACAAAGCGGAAGATGAATTTGTTTTAGGAAACACGAAATATGTTCCTAGAGGTGCGGATAAAGAAATATTCGGATTGCCAATTCGGATTGTCTTCTCACGAAGATATCAAGAAGAAGGACTACTTGAACAATACAAGAAAAGAGCTTCCAGGTTCCTCTGTGATGTCACACCTACTCCTCACAACCCAATGCTCCCAAGACCATCTCGGCTCTAAAGCATCTTATGCCTCCTTCCTAAAAAGAGACGAAAGATCTTGTCAGGACTCCTCATCAAAAGGCATAAAGAAAAGAAGAAGAAGGTGGAAAAAGAAATTGGTGACAATCTTTGAGGGAGCAAGGATAGCTCCATGGTAGTTGATGATGATGATGCTGCTCTGCAAATGGGGATCCAGCAAAGCCTTGATAATCTAAATGTGAAAGCACCAGTAGGTGGAGTTGTGTTAAGAGAACCTGATCAACTACCACGACAAACAACCCCAACAACACAAGACAAAGGAAAAGGGGTTGCTAGTGTTGAAACTGAACAAGCTGCTCACATGCTTTTAACGATCTCATCGTCTCCATCAAGCACCACCAATCAATACGAGCTGAAGAGAAGATCGAATCATCTCCTGCTATAGAACAATGGAGGTGGACAAAGTGTGCGAAACTTCTAAAGAAAGCCTTACACCTAGTGAGACTCATTCGGCGGAATGTTGATGCTCATTGCGGAAAAGCTCGCAGGAGAATCTTGAGACAAGATCGATGAGACCTTGCGGATGGATGAACCGTCATCTACCAACTCTATCTTCACTCAAGGACTTCGATCTTGATTTCACTTTGGAGATCAATACTTAAATGACAAACCCTTGATCTTGCACAATCCATGGTTCTGATCGACATTGAGAAGATACATCAATAATTCCTCCTATGTCAACATCCTCACTCACAACCGCACTTCCACCTCCCATACCAACTCAATCAACTGCAAACACCACCAACATTGTCACCAACCCCTGTACTGTCATTACGATTCTTGATGTGGATGCTCACCGACCGCCTCCGAGATCCTACTTTCGATCAACTCTTGGACAAAGCCGTAAAAGGATAGAAGCTCACGGAAAGGCAACTTCCTAAATCTGTTGATTCTCTTGTGGATCGTGTTTATAGATTGGAGCACCTCAACTTCAATGAAGGGGTTCTTGCCGCTATTGAAGGAGAAGTCAAGGATGTTGTGGAATGGGCTATGGGCTCCACTCTTAGGCGATTCAAGGACATACCTATCACCGACATGAGAGCATTTCTGTTTGAAAAGATGTATGATCTTTGAAGAGGACAAGCATGAGGTTCGCAAGAAACTCTATGAGGCACTTGAAGAATCCATTAAGTTCGACAATTATGAGCGGTTTATGATTGGCGTCGGGAAAAAGAAGCTAAAAAGAAAAGGAGAACAATTGTGATGGAATCATTGATGAAGGACCGTAAAGATCCTCCTCCACCTCCTCACCTGGCGGGTATTTGGAAGTTAAGGCTGGTGATCCTTCTACGACAACCAACACACCTCCCCACAACCACCATCATCACCGCCAAAACCTTCCAATCAATCGGGTCCTACAAAAGAGCAGTCTTGAGAAGAAATCTGCTTTGCACGACGACGGTTGATTCAAGGTTCACATCCGCATCCACCTCAATTCACGATGATCAAGTGGTTCACGAAGAGTCGCATGTCATGGGTGACTCGTAACGGATGAAGATGATGCATCTACAAAGCATATTCCTCGCCATTAGAAGATTGGTTTGATACTTACATGGTGGAATCGCACTCTAGACATCCGGTAGCACCTTCAGAGACACAATTCAAAGTCGCATTATGGAAGATAGACCTCCTTCTCGGAACCCATGGACCATCCAGTCGACTATATGATTTCGACAACAATTGGGCATCGGCTATCACCAAAATTATGAAATTCGGTGAAGACTCTCTTACGCACTACACTGGAGACATGGGAAGTTTTATTAGATGGTTTTGTGAGCGGAAGAGTATCTCATCCATAACTCCAAGAGATCTTGAAGGACAAGCATGAAATTATCAAAGTCTTCCACTGATGCAAATCATCTTCAATATCGGATGGAAGAATGCCATAAGATCTTGAATGACCAAGTCGGTGAGCAAATCGATTAAACTTCAATGTCTACAAATCTCTTCCTCTTGGTGGTGAACCTGGTCGGTGACCATTCGGTGAATTCTTCTTCAATCACGACTTGGACTATCGTGTGCTCGCTCTGCCGAAGAAGACCGCTCTATCAATATCAAAGATGAAAGTCAACCTACTCGACTGGGGCTTGAGCAGATGGTTCTGATCAGTGCAGGGCGATGAAGAACAAAATATGATATTACGCGCTTATGGTATTTCTCATGGTGGTTCAAAAGAAGAAGTTCTATATCGAAGACATGGTGGCGATAAAAGGCGCAATGATGTCGGATCAAAGGCGCAAATCTTAAGTGTTGTTCGAGTGAGATCTTCCCTATCTATGGATATGAGTATTTGAAGAAGATAGTCCTTAAAAGCGGACTTCAAAGAGTATACTATTGAAGAAAGCGACTTCAAACATCTTACGCCAAATGATTTGAAGATCTCTATCTCTTGAATCTTCAAGGACACCTTGAGCATTTACCGTAGTGAGAAAAAGGCCTCTCTGCGGTGTCACTCTTTGGATCGGGGCTTAGTCATTCAACGAGTTGAGGACCTTGACAGCATTGAAAGCTACAAACAGGATCAACCTTACAAGTCCACAATGGAATGCAGCTGGGCATGAATTTCATCGAATACAAAGTCCTTGACACCACTAGAGCCATCATCTTCACCGCGGATATGGATCTCGTATGCTTATGCGTCTATGTGAGCTCTACAAGTTTAGTGATGGTACTCTCAATTGGTGAAGAAGAACTTGACACCATAATGAAAGAAGTCAAAATTGATATGAAATCTTGGGTTAAGACTACTTTTGGGTGATGATGACACGAAGAGGTGTGAACACTTCATTCTTTGCAATCGACGAAGACTCGAGACACGAAGGATCTTCATGACCTTGAAAGTTTTGTTGGTGGAAGGCTTGGGATGGTCACTACAAACTTCTTGAGGGTGAATGAAGACATCTTGGGAAGTTGTTTATGTTGTGTTTTTAAATATGTGTAATATGTGGTGTACTAAATATGAACAAGCGTAATACATGTAATAGTGCTAGGATCATCTTGTGGTTTCCCCTTGTAAAACAAAAGGAAACATCTGTGTTGTCCATTTCGATCATATAAAACCGGACACATTTTCTCTACAAATATTTTACCTCATACATATTTAATCACTTGAGATCCAAAATCTCAAAGGATTTAAGATTTTGATCGGGAGAAAATGTGATATAAATATGAAAGATATTAAAAGATAAGATGACCAATTTTGTGCATACTTCTCTCAATATGTGCTAAACAATTTTCGAATCTCGAAGCATATATTAAGGGGAGAATTCTCTTGTAAATTCATGTCATCGAGTACACAACTTTCAATCTTTCTAAGGTACCACGGTTATGCGGCTTCAAATCCTTTGGTGATCATGTATGCACTTCTTAAAGGGTTCCTCTAGTATGTGCAAAAATCTTTTCAAACCTCGAGGCACATATTAAGGGAGCAAAATCATGAAAACCTCTAGTATGTGCAAACTCTTTTCAAACCTCGAGGGCATATTAAGGGGCAAAATCATGAAAACCTCATCCTTCCCGAAATGCTTTATCTACTTGATTTGATCAAGGAAGTGATGTTGATATCTTTTAGAAAATGGTAATCAAAGAAGTTAATTCTTTCTCTTGCCTCCGTGTGCAAAACATTTTCTAATACTTGATGCAACATGTTGAGGGGAGTTCTCGTTCTAAAATATCAAAACAATGTCGGTACAAAATGCTTTGATAATATATCATAAGTATCGAATTGATTTTCAAATGGTTTTCAATTGGTTCCAACGGCGGATGAACAATACCAAATAGACCGACCAACTTTACTTTATATACGGTGATATAAGGATGATAAGGTTAGGTTTTGTTCCATGATCCGCCTGAGCAGGAGGGATCTACCGGGGACTATCCACTAGTTAGTGTAGAGTTCTTAGGTATGATGATAAAAGAGAAAAATGAGGAATGGGAAGAGTGCGGTCGAGGCCCGGGCTAGTCTTGGAATAAACCCAACAAGGTTCTAGTTATGAAGTCTCGAGTAAGCTTGAAGGGGTGAAGAATTAAAAGAATTGAATGAGAAAGGGTGAAAACAAATAGCCCTCCATTTATTCAACCTTAGAGCGAAACGGGTTCAATTCATATGCTACTTATGGTAACATCGGTATTGAAGACAAGGCGTCATGGACCCGATGACGACCGCACTACAACTTCCCAAACCACTCAAGTTCCTCTTAAAGGGCTTGTTTCATTCTCACTGGGAACCGACATTATCTATCGACTTTCTCTTAGAGATTGTTGATATTGAAGGAGACCCTCACTAGTCTCACACAGGGATCCAAATATGCACAAAATTGAGTATAGAGCCACGAGATCATCAATAAATCTCATTAGGACACTTTCAATGAAGACTCTGCTTTTTCACAATGTGGAAAGAGATTATATCTTGAGTCCCTCGCATTATCCTTGTGGTATTGCGAACATCCGAGTGATGTGTTTACATATTCACGATGAAGATGGAAAGCCTTCGGAGCCAACATCAAACAAGCTCTGGTAGGTGGCATGTGAGATCTATTATATAGATCAACCATGTGACAACCGAGCGAAACAATGGGGCGATTCAATCTCTTGAATCAATCACGGTTCAGTTATGGATTGGCGGATACCATTGAAAACCGGTCTTTGTGCTTAAAAACTCTTTTCTTTAGCAAATCGACCGTATGCAGATATTCAAATCAAAAGGTGTTTATGATTGATAATTGATGTTCATTAAAACCTTCGTTGTATTGCAAAAACAATTTCTATTGAGCAATACACGATTGTTTTCAAATCTCTTTTCATCAATCGGTGGACTTAAAATTCATTGGTTCACTCACTCGTGTTGTCTTCTTTGAGATGTTCGGTTTGAGAACAATGAGCGGTACAAAACCACATCAAGGAAATTCTTGAATTATACGATCGCAGGCGGTACATGTCTTGATCAGCGAGGAACAAGTGGGTCAGTGTACCTCAATTCAACGAAAGTGATCAAAGACACTTTAAATGAAAGTTATCGCTAATCATGTATGCGGTACACCCGACGTTTGGTATTGAGAATGAAGCGGTCAATCCATAGCGCATGCTCACTTAACACATTCATCTTAAAAGAAATCATGATTAGTGCATCAATGACTCGATATTTTCACTCCATGCTACGCTACGCCATCGCCAATATCATGAATCAACAAAGCTTCGCTACTACGATAAGAAAACATCATGATCCGAATGTGAGCATGTCGGTCCGAAAGTCACAACATCATAATACCAACACCACAAAGGATGTCTCGAGATTTTTGATAGGTGATGATCTCAAAAGATGGCTCATAATTATTATCTCATGGATCATTAATGACCTCCACTTTAAAGTACAAATCCTTGCGGACTTTGAGTTGCACTACTTATTCACTAAGATTGCGATGTTGAAGTTTTAATGTTCTGAGCTCAAGAACAAAGTCAAGAATAGAATGATAGGATTTGAAATGTAAAACATGGGGTGACCTCCTTAGGGGAGATTGTTAGGAATTAGAAAATTCCGGTATTGAAGAGTCGGTCACCCCAACTATTATCTAGCATAAGTTAGCTAGTAGACTTGTCGTTATTTACGTTTTATGTAGTTAATTAGTTAGTGCATGGCGTAAAATAGTTTAGTGCAACACCGTGGAGGAAGGACGGGTCTTTACCCACTGTATCCCCGATCCATGTGCCGATGGGAGGTCGTTTAGTTTGTAACCTATAAATACCCTCTACCTTGCAAGGTAGAGGGTTGGATGTTCTTGGTAATCTAATATTCTACAAGTTTCTCTTACTAGAATATCCCACTTTCTCTCTCTCTAAAATCTACTTAAACGCCACCTTGTTGTTATGGTTTGATGTGTATGTGAAAAACTAATATCTTACATAAGGACATAGCATGGCAACTAAACAAGTTAACTAGACAGATAACAAAGGTTGAACCATTTACATCATCAAGCAAATGGCATAAGCGAGAGTGTGAATGTGGTCGGCCAACAATTAGCAGATAAAGATACTAACGGATAATCATAGTCCACGAGATTAGCGAACGGAAGTATACATGATAAGCAGATAAAACAATCGATTACACACTAGCATGGTCACGGACAAATCAAAAGGTCACATAACAAGAAGATAATATATAGTCGATGACAACGGTGAATTGTATAATCGCATATTAATCATATTGTAGCGGGGTAAGCAGTGGTCACATAAAACATGAATAGCATAAACAAATTCAATAATCATATAATAACCCGAGTGCGTGAATGGAATGATAGTATGAGTGTGGAATAAGAGTATGACATATCAATGAAATGGAATATAGCATGGTAGTAGAGTGAGTCGCATAAGGTACCGAGTAATGGACAATGTCTGAGAATATGGTGCGTTGGGAATACAAAGGTACAATATAGGTATATCAAAGTGTAAGGGTTGTCGAAATCTATCCCGAGCCAACAATACAATACAATAATATCAATAGCGGCAAACAGCATTTCAATATCCAATAGTAGCCATTGTATTCGGAGGGTGACCTCGGAATACCAAAACAATAGGAGGGAGACCTCAAGTAGCCGATGGGTGATCGGCTCCCAATATGTGAGGGTGTATTGCACATGCACCATATCACCAACACAATATATATAAATATCAATTCAATACAATACAATACAAATCTAGGATGCATCCATACACCCTGCGAGAACAATAGTGGCCATACAATATATCAAGCGCATAATCAATACAATATAGGGACGGTGTGGAGCATCACTCAACCACACTAGAGTCATGCCATTGGTGCATCAATGACACGGACATGGAACCCCATTCCTAGTTAATGGCTCGGTGTATCAAGCTGACGAGTCAAAGCAAAAGGTCGACAATATACAATAGGTGAGTCATCATAATCAAGGTTCAATATCAATAGTTCACAATTGAGGAGGTTCATAACAATAGTCCAATATCAAGGTCCAATATCAAAGGTTCAATATCAAGGTTCAATAGCAAGGATCAATATTAAAGGTTCAATATCAGCGGTTCAATATCAAGGTTCAATATAAGAGGGTCAATAGAAAAGGTTCAATAGCAAAGCAAAGGTTCAATAACAAAGCAAAGTGTTGTTCCTATTCACTATAGTATAAAATAGTTTAAGTAAAGTAAACAAGACTAATAGTGAATCAATGGTGAAAGGATATAAATAAAACACAAGAGTAATTTTCAACGTCATATTCTTATTAGAAATGAATCGAAGAATCGTTACCCTAGTACTCATGAACAAGTGCTAGGGATTGAAATGACAAAGTGTTTGCAACTCCTCTCTAAGCTCAAATATGTAATAAGAGCACAACTAAGTACCATTTGAGCTATCTCGGGGATTAAGTTGTATTTGGAGGGTGAAAGATGGCTTGCGTATATGTGTGTTTTACAATTCACAAGCAACCTCTTCACTCCATCTCTTATGCTATTTATACAAGTATGATTTTAACTCTTTCCTAAGTGACAAACCGACAATTTGTAAGACAAAAAAATCGATGTATTTTGTCTATGTTCTAAAGACTATATTAGGTAAAGGGACCAAGTCACTTTCTTCATGTCGATCTTGATCTTTGAGCCTTTTAGGGAAGGTTGACTTCTTGAAGATAAGTACTCGTCTTTATCGCTTCAAGCATAACTGCGTTTGTCTCGCCCATTCTTGATCTTCATAGTCTTGATCTTGATTTCGGTTTGTCTTGATGTTTGTAGTTGGAGAAGTTTGAGGATTGATGAAGTTATTGTCATCACTTCTTGAATCCACCATCTTCTTCTTGACTGATCTTCACCCTTTAAGTTCCGCCTTCGAGGTGGAGACTTCTTCTATGTCTCATCGAGCCCACGAAGATGGCTCACCGAGACTATGCACTCGGTGACTGTTAGTGTTTAACGGTCTAAGCACTTAGGTTATTTTCTATTCAAATCCTAGATTAAGGGTTTGGATATTTTACGAACCCAACAATCTCCTCTATTTAGATATACAAATAGCCTAAGTGTTTGATCGATGTAAGTGAGCAAATGGCTTCTTCCTTTGAATGTACTAATGAATACAATAAGGAACACTTGAATATTTTAACAAAACATACATCATTTATTGATCGATTACAAGGTTCCTATCACTAGTACACAAGATAAATAAAATGATGTCGATCGGATGGATTCCCGGTGCTTCAAGCTTGACTTTCTTAGTGATGAGTGTTTCCTGTCGAGGTGCTCTCTTATCTTGGCGTTTAGGTCGACCTGTAGACACGACATTTGTGAGTCTAAATTTGAAAGGCCTTTGGTATGTAGCTTAACATTGCGACCACACCGTGATCAATGTCCTCCATATTTGAAATCTTTGGGTTTCCATAGACATCAATGTGGAATAGCCCTCTTCGAGCTTCTCAATTACTAGGCAGTTCACGAATTTCACCTTCGAGCAACTTCTGTTGCATTCTAGTCCGAACACTTTTATCTCGGTGGAACTCAACTCTTTTCCTTTTGCCGGTGGATGATTGTGGTTGAGATCCTTGAGGTGCGATTAAAGCGGTGAATCCCGGTTGTGGTGGTGCATCCTCGGTCTTTCATATCTTTTACCGAGCATCTTCATAAGCTCCTTAACCACCGCATTTTGCTTCTTTTCTATTATTGGACCGAGTTCATCGAGTTCGATGATCCCAAAGTCAATGAATTTTAGGGATCATGAACTTGAAATGTCTTTATCAACCCCCAGCAGGCGTTCATTGCGGTGGTTTGGATCTAGGATGATTTTGACATTAGTGATCTTCGAGCGGTCTTACGCTTGACATTGTCCAATTATAATGGTCAATTCTTGCTTTCTTGATGGTGCAGTTCTTTTGTTCTTTTCTTCCAACTGCTTTTCATTTGACCATTTTCTTTCGCTGAGCATCCTTGAACTACATCTGCCTCGACCCTTTTCAAGCTTTAGTATCTATTCCAATGTTTTCGACTTCTTCAAGAACTACTTGTACCAAGATGCTTCTGCTCTTCTTTCCTCTTGACAAGTTTCTTTCTCCTTTCCTCCTTAGCAAGGTATGAACTTAATTGTTGTGGTGTGGCAGTACTCGTGTTGCCGATCTTAAAGGTATCTTCTCGGCTCGGTGGTGTCTTCATTATGCCTATTCCTTTGTCCTAGCTCGAGGAAGATGATTTTGCTAGGCGGTGTTGTTGTTGTTATTGGTGTGATTCTTCGTCAATGTTGTTGTTGTTGAAGTGTTGGTGGTACTTGATGAGATTGGTACTCTTGGGATGGTGGTGATGAGATTGGTACAACTTTAGATCTTGGTGGTGTTGGCTCCCCTCGTTATGAAAAGGAGTTTCTTCACCAGTATTCTCCTCTCATTCTTGGGAGTGTCGGTGAGGGCAAGAGTTGGTGTGGTGGTGAGGGGAGCGGGCTTGACCATGAAAGCTTGATAGATTTCGGTGATCATGGCCTTGATATCTGAAGTGTCTGTTTGAATACCGGTGACTTTTGTTTCCAAGTTTGCTTGAGATACTTCCAAGCGGTCATTCCGGTGCGAGATTCGGGCCAAGGAAGAAGATGCTTGAGCCAAAGTTGCCACCGAGTATTCATGAGGCCAATGTAGCTTAAGAGGCGGACCGAAGATTGAAGACCACGAACATTTGAGACTTGAGCATTTCGATCGATTCGGTGAGGTGGAGGATTGTTTCAAGTAAGCCTCGGAGCCTTATGACACTTTAGAGTCGAGTTGGGTCTTCTTTGACAAATTCCACGATTTCATCTATCTTTGTTCCTACACCCTAAAGGTGCACGAGAAAGTTGGCGAGTTGTCATCCGATGCATGAAGAGTGTCATACATCGATCCTCGTGCTCATGAACATTTTCATCAAAGGCTTGTACTTGACTTCGGATCGCATAAGCGCACGACCTCGTGTGTTGTTCCACAATGTTTGGTGATCATGAGTATAGCTTCGCTTGAAGCTTTGGTGATCCACCGAACAAGCCGCCTCTCGGTTAGTGGAAGAACATTATCAAATATTTTGAATTCATCGGTGGAGGAAGAGTCGAGTCATTGTTGTCGGTGGAATGGTGATTTGGTATGCTCACGTGGATCGGTGAGGTCCTTGTTGATTGAACCTCGCGTCCACTTCTTCCCCTATCGATAATATTTCATCATCATTTGTCCGCCGGTTCATCTTAAAATAGTATCCCAGTAACATCAACAACGATGAACAAGGGGTTGGTGATGGGTTCCATATCGTGGTGGTATTAATCCTCTCGAGTCTTTGTCCCTCGTTGACCCCTCGGACAACTGGTGGGGTTTCCAGTGCCTTTTCTCGAGTCGAGTTGGTTTGGGTTCCTTATCGGTGGTGGTTCCTTTCTCCCGAGTCTTTGTCCCCCGAGACCCACGAGACAACGATGGGTTTTCCTAGTGCCTTTAGCGAGTCGGTGAAGGTGATATCCCTATCGGTAGGTTGTTTGGTTCCTACGAGTCTTTGGGATCATTCGGTGTGCCCTCGAGACAAAGGCTTTGATTTGCTAATGTCATCCTTTGGGCGTTGTGGAAGGTGCTCCCCTACCGGCGGGTTGTTTGTTTCCTACGGATCTTAAGGAGTAGTAGTTTGGACCAAGACGCGATTATGATTTATCGGTGTCGCCGTTGTCCTGGGTGGATGTTGCTTGGTCTCCGGTGGGTGGCAATCGGTCTTGGGTTTTCTTTGCCTTTTGGCGGTGCTCACAAGCCTCGTGGGCCTGAGACTTGGGTTTGGTCTTAGTCGATCTGAGACTTCCCTTTCTCTTTTAGGAGCGGGGTTAGGGAGACATCGATTCCCTACAGTTGTTCTGACAACCATATGGCCGTCAATTCAATATTTGTGACAAGGGTTGGGTCCTTTTGAAAGTTTGATTGGCTCGGGATGCCGGTAAAGCTCAAATTTTTCTTCACGAGGATAATTTGTACCCGATGCGTTTGCAAAGCACAAGAGACAAACCTAGGATACTGACGATTTCGTCCTAGTTTTGCTATGTAGCTTAGATTACGAGATCCTTGTAAATGATCTCCCCTATGTCGATGAGCTGACCCCATTCATCGAGGCGGTATGCCATCATCAATGAATAGAGTTAACTTGTTCGGTGGGTGAGTGGTTCCATGGGGACACGAATCACAAAAGTGAATAGGATCCTCCAAGCCACGGGAATGAACTTTTAGTATTGGGGTCTTGTCCAAAAATTTGGATCTAAAGCGATTTGTTTTAACCCATCCTTCCTTTGTCGGAGGTTCGGGATGGGCGACATAAACTCCTTTGTTATAATCTAACCTGTTGAAGTGCAAAGCGTTTTATAATCCGGTGAATTATTGCCCCGTTGAGACTAAACGATGAGATATTCACGAGGGTCTAAGGTTATTCTCATCGATGGAGGTGTCGGTCAAAGGCCTTAGTCGGGTTGCCTAAAACTCCACGAGGAGGTTTTGGTAAAGTATTGAGGACAGACAAAGGCCATTTTCGGTGGGCGTTATACAAAACTTCATAATGTCCTTATAAATTTGAGACGGTTTGAGGATATTCAAAATTGCCTATGACATTACTTGTTTTAAATTCAACATTGCTAAGATCACCTACCCACTGTGAAGCAAACTGAAGAGATTATGTTCTTGCCATTTCCATTAAAAAGGTGTTAGGGTTTTGAGAAGAATAACTTGACAAGAACAATCAAAAGTTTTGAATCTCTTAAGTTGTGATGAAAAAATTTTGTAAATATTTACAAAGAAGATTTTTCAGAAAGATTTGAAGAACACAAAGATTTCTGGGTTTGAAAAAAGATTTTGATAGAGTTTTGTTTGCAGAAATCTTTTGTGTGTGTTATAAGGATTTTATGAGGGTATTTATAGGGTGTTGAGAGGGTCGTTTGTGCGAACTTGTGGATTTGTAAAGTCGGTTTTGAAGGCGTTTGAATTTCCACATTTAATGCCGCCCTCCACTACCCATGATAAAATCCGTTTTCAAGGAACAATTGCGATTTGCGGTAAAGTGCACTTTGCGATAATAAAATATCACTAAGATATTTTATGTGAGGAAGGCATTTAATGCCAAGTGGGGATAAGGTAAGTTTGTGAGGACCCTTGATATGGTTGTGATGAACAAAGAGACATATATTCCTATATTAAATTGGCATAGTTACCAACCTAGAACATTTAAATAGCGATACTTGTATCATTTAGTTACTCATTCAATACTCAATATTAGCATCGGGGTCACTGAATAAGTCTTACTTATTTAGTGAGAGGTTGTATTGTGGGTTTTGTTGGGGAGGAGGAACCATTTGAGAGAACTTATTGAGATTGGTTTCGGATGCGACTTTCAATGTCAACATTCCCGATTGACTTTCGAGTCTCTGAAGGTAGGTTCATCAAGGTTTGGTGAAGATATCGGCCGGTTGATATTCGATGGGGATGAAATGGAGTTCTATGTCTCCTTTCATTATGTGGTCTGATGAAGTGATATCGATATCAATGTGTTTGGTTCTTTGATGAAGGACGGGGTTGTTGGAGATTGCAATTACCTTTGGTGTTGTCACGAAGATGGGTACCATTTTGTAATGGATGTCATAGTCATTGAGTTGACTTTTCATCCATAAAACATTAGCACAACATCTGCGATGACCATACTCGACTAAAAACATGCTAGCTGATTGTTGCTTTTAGCACTTCACAAACGGTTTTCCTCAAAATTAGCGGGACCACAGTACTTTTACATCCATGTTGCTAGCATAATCGAATCGAGTAACCTTTGAGATCAAACCACAGCACTTTGGATAATAGAGTCAAGGCTTGGGGTTCCCTTCGATACTGAGTATTCTTTTGGCTGCGGTGAGGTGGGATTTTTGGGATTGGGTGATATCTTGCAATTAGGCAGGTGAGAATTGTATATGCAGTGCAGAAGCGATTAGATACATCGTGAGCCAACAATCCCTACGAAATGGGTTTGATTAGTGACTTACCGGTGAGATCGGGTCAAGGTTGTTAGGAGGGACCATTGGTGACTTCAACGAGAGCGCGTCGGATATCTCATATTTCTTGAGATTTTGTGTATTTCTCTTGGTGATAGAATTCCTTTATCAGTTTGCACGATTTGTAGTCAAGGAAGTATGTGAGTTCACCCGTCATGCTCATTTCAAACTTCTTTGTCATCAGTTTTCAAGCTTGTTTGCAAAAGTGTAGTTTGTTGAGCCAAAGATGATGTCATCTACATATACTTGGACTAGTATCATATCTTGTTTTGTCACGTAGATAAACAATGTGTTGTCTATCTTTCCTTTGACAAACTTGTTTTGGATCGGGAAAGTGAGAGAGTTTCATACCATGCCACAGGAGCTTGTTTCGGTCCATAAGGGCTTTATCAAGCTTTGAGACATAGTCGAAATTCACTACTCTCAAGCCGGAGGTTCTTTGAACATACACATCTTCTTTGAGTTCACCATTCGGGAATGCACTTTTCACATCCATCAGTAAGCTTTGAAGTTCATCTAGGTAGCAAATGCAAGGAAGATCACGATGGCTTCCATTCTTTGCAGGGAGCAAATGTCTTATCATAGTCGATGCCTTCTTGTTGTTGTAACCTTTGGCTACAAATGCGGATTTGTTTTTAATGGCGATGCCATTTTCATCGGTTTTTTACGAAACCCACTTCATTCCTATGACTATGACATCCACGAGGACATTTGATCAAGGTCATGACCTTGTTTTATCAAGCTGTTGAAGTTCTTCTTGCATGGCTGAACCCGGCTTGGGTGTTTAGAGCCTCGGTGACACTTTTGGGTTCTATATCGATAGATGTCGGCATATAGACATTCATTGGCTGGCTGCGATTAACTTAGCGACCATGCTTCTAGTGAGCATGCCTCGGTGGGTTCACCAATGATGTTTACAACTCAATGTCACGAGATTTTGTCCACTGCTTTGTGGTCTAGGATGCGAACTTGAGGAGGTCACTAGAGACTCGGGGTGAGTTACAGTGCGTGAGCCGAGAATCATTAAAACATCTGTTGAGATGTCTTGTTGAGTTGGGTTTCATGAATCACGGGTTCACGATCATTTGGATCGAGTGTTGCCTATCAGCGAGGACTAATTGATTATCAATGAGTTCAGCGATAGTTGGTTGTGACGGTTGTGATGCAAGACATAATATGAGATGTCGACATCGACTTGGTATGAGGAATTGATTTAAGTGTAAAACTCATGAGGAGGATATCTTGATGAGTTATCAATTCTATTTCCTCCTTGAGGTGTTGGTGAACACGATGCTTTACGAACTCTCATCAAAGGTGACATGAAAGGTTTCCTCAACTTGTTGTCTCTAGTGTTAAATACCACGAAGGCTTTGGAGATCGGTGAGTAACCTAGAAAGTATCCATCATCGACTTTAGCATCAAATTTGCCTAGATGATCCTTGTGGTTATGAATAAACACAGGACATCGAAACACATAAAAGTAGGCGATGTCGAAGTCTACCTTTGAATATCTCATATGGGGTTTTGTTATGTCTTTTGACAATGATTGACCTATTTTGAGTGTAACATTTTCTTTGCTTGATCGGAAATGCTTTGAGAGAGTGAGCCATTTAACATAGTTCTTGACCTCAATGAGTTATATTTTCCTTCGGCCGCCCCATTTTGTTCGGGGGTGTAGGGAGATGAAATTTTTGGGAGATTCCTTTTCATCACGAAACTCTCAGCTCATCATTTTGAACTCGATACCATTGTCGATTCGATTTGTTTATGATAATGTCATTACGGTTTTCAATGTTCACGATGAATGACATTATTGTATCATTGCTGACTCTTTTGAAAGAAAGTATACCCAGTGTATCTTGAAAACTTCGTCAACAATGACAAGTGTATACTTCTCATCTTTGGATTGATCTAGGGTGGTGGTCGAAAGGATCCATATCAAGAGGTGAAAGCGACTTTTGATGGAGAAATTTTGTTTTGTTTTGAAAGATGCTCTTTGATGTTTGCCTTTTCACGGTGAGCATGGTTTATCTTTTACAAAAACCGGTGATGGTAAGCCAAGGACCTTGTTTTGTTTTGCGAGGTTGTTGATGTTTTGAAGTTTAAGTAAGAGAGTCTCTTGTGCATGACCGGTTGATAGTTTCGGTGGCTTTGGCGAAGGCGAGTTCCATCTTGAGAAAGAGTAGACATGTCTAAGACATAAACATCATCTCTTCAGGAGCTATCAAAACAACCTCTTTGTTGGCATTGAAAATGGTACCTTGTTTGTCATTGAATTGCACAATGTACTTAGCATCGCATAGTTGGTGACGATGAGATTGTATTTGAGACAATTGACATAAGCTATTCTAGAAAACTATTCCATTACGATTCTTGAACCATAACCTTTAGTGGGACATGATGAGTTATCACGAAATACTACCTTGGGTCTGGTTCCTTTACATACTTGTCGGATACTCCTTCGCACCGGTCATGCTTCTTGAGCATCCATTGTCTAGATGCCAAATAGGCTCACTTGCGTGTCTACTGCTGAGCGATGGCTGATAGTTTCTCTTGGTGACCCAGCTTCTTGGTGGGCTTGGGTCTCAAGGTCTCTTTGAATTTGGCAATCGACTCATGGTCGGTGGTTGAGTGCATTGTGCTACTCGGGTTTGCATTTAGAGGCGAGGATGACTCGGTGATATTGGGTTACTTGGAACTTCTCCTTGCATGGATGACCTTTGTCGTTTGGGATGTCTTATAATTTGGTTACGCAAATATCACGACATGTGTTCATAAATAATCATCGGGGTGATGATCATTAAACCCGTAGTGTGGACAAGGAGGAAGGGTTTGCTCTAAATTTTGAAGCGGACTTAGAGGTTGAAACATCGATGACCAACTTTGGTATAGTTTGCTTCAGGTGAACTACATATTGTAAGTGATCGAAGTTCTGTGATCATCCTTTTGCGAGATCATACAAAAGGATTCTATAATGATTGTCGATTGTATGGTGGTATAGTGGCATAGATCGCACACTTGGATTTGGGGTTTGACTTGGATTTTGAGGAACTAGAGGCGACTTTGTCTCCATGATTGATTCGGGGACTTTTCAATGGATTCCATCTTTGGTTAGCTTCCTCACAAGTTCGATCGATTCTTGAATTTGGTCGACAGATGGGAGTCGAGGATGTAGAAGTCTCGGTGGAGTAGACTCTTGTTGAGTTGGTTTTGTTGGCCTTTTAGGGATGGTTCTACCAATCTGAGACCTTTCTTTTGGTGAATGAGGATTGAATTGCATTGGAGTAGCTCGAGCTTGGTGCGACACCACGAAGAGGTTCGGGGGTGGGCGTTGCATTAGACTACGCTTGGACTCAATGTGTTCGATCTCTGAGGCGCATCGAGGGTCAAGCATGCTCTTGGAAGCTTGACTCTCGGGGCTCTAAATTCTTCGAATCGAAATTTGGAAGCTTACTATCGGATTAACGATCAATCCAATCCTTTGGGCTTGGGACTAGTCAACATCTTGGTAATCATACCACGAGACACAAATGGCTTAGGACCACGGTCTTTGTTGAGATATTCGGGAAGATGATCTTCACCTAAGAGTCTCTTCTTGCTCTTTGAGGGGCTCCACGGCATCAAAGACCCTAAGTTCTTAGCGGTCCAACTATCAAGAATATCTTGAACCTTTTGAGTTCGTCTTGAAGAGCTGATTTCTTTTAACTAGTTCGGTGTTTTGAATTTGCAAAGTAATGACCTCAAGCTTAGCTTGTTTTAAAGCGATTCATCCCCTTTGTTTAATTCAAAACTTAGCTTGTTGTATTTTGAAAAAAGATTCGATCTTTGCTCTTCTCTGAACTTAAGGTCAACATTAAGATAATCCATGTAAGGCCCTTGATCGAGTCATCATCCATAGAAATTAAAAATGTTAGGAATTGGAAATTCCATAAGTAAAGAGTCGGTCACCCCAGTGTTATCTAGCCTAAGTTAGCTCGTAGACTTGTCGTTTTATGTTATTAAGTAGTTTATTAGTTAGTTTAGTGCAACACCGTGGAGGAAGAACGGGTCTTTACCCATTGTATACACGATCCACGGTAGTCGGAGGTCGTTTAGTTGTAACCTATAATACCTACACGCACAAGGTAGAGGTTGAATATTCATTGGAATATAATATTCTACAAGTTTCTCTTTCTATAACATCCACTTTCTCTCTAGAAATCATCTATCGCCTATATGCGTTTGTATTATGATGTGTATATGAAATCGATATGTTACAAATGGTATCGAGCCATGGTTTGATCATCTCTTACATATCTTTGGATTCTAGTGACTTTTAGGTGGTTTTAGAGTTTGAAAAAGTTTAGTGGTTTTGCATCATTTGGATCATTTCTAGTGTTAAGTTTGAATCTTGGGTGTAGTTTTGTGTTTAGAATCATTGTATGTGCTTGGGTTTTGATTTGGTAACCTTGAATCATCATGGTTGGGTTGTTTTGGATTGAAATGTGGTGTTTTGTGTTTTCTAGCTAGCGACTTGAGCCACGGATAAGTTATCTTGGTAGCGACTTGCTTTGTAATTTGGTAGCGAGTTGTAGTTGAAGGTCTTAGCGAGTTGAGCTAGCGACTTGTCTATTGAGACAAGCGAGCAAGCGATACATGATAACGCCACTAGCGTCGTTGAGGTCAGAAACTTCCTTTTATTGAGCAAGTTTATAACACCTAGGCGGTGAACCTAATCGTTGTAGTGTAGTAATTAGGGTAAGCACGGGTATTGATATGGTTCTCTGGGGAATAGGAATGCTAGTAAGAAGTTACTACGCTAAGGTTAAGGTTGAGGAAGATTATTTTTTGTATTTTATATTTTATGAAATGGAAAGGTGCGAATCTCGGGTATTGGATTTGGGGGTTGGTATTTCTCTGATTACTCTACTATTATCTAATTATCTAAACTAAGGTTGTGGGGTCTATGTCTAATTAATGTGTGCTCGTATGATGGTTTAAAGATGTGTTTACTTAGGTTGTATTACTCCTTAATTATCTCCATTGATGGTTGAGTTGTCGCGTCTTATTCTAGTTCGTTGTGTGTCTAAAGTTGTAGGGTATCGTTTCTCCTAACTCTTTGAACTTACCAAAGGGTCTCGTCTACAAACCCACTGGGATGATAAACTCCTACTCTAAGGCGCTCTTTGGATGGTTTAGCCTACAACTACTCGGTAATTATATTCTAAGGTTCTGAAGATGAATCAAGCATTAAGTACACAACGAATGACCTATCGCATTACTAGATCATTAATCAACTAAGATAAGAAACAACCAATCAATATTCAATAATTGGTTTCATACTTCCTAAGCAAACACACAAATAAATTAGCGGGACATGGAGAACATGCAACATACACAAATAATCAAAGACATAATTGAATTAATGAGTAAAGACTTATCTTGATGTAAGATAGGGTTTAAAACCTAAAATCTTGTACAAGACACCTTAGGTTCGGTTTTAGGTTTTACTCCAAAGACTCTCCACAAAAGAAAAATTCGGTTCTATATATAAGATTACATATCGTGACGCACTTATGTTTAGTGGCGAGTCGTGTCGCCATCGTGGGGTTTCGTCTTGGCGCGTTAACCTTGCGGCGTCACCTTATCCGTGTGCCGTCCTCTTGACCGGCGTCGTCGGATCGCATCTGGGCGTGCAGTGGCGGACGACTACTCTTTTACAACTAGGCGTCGTCGCTTGAAAATCTGAGTTTTGGGTTACGGACCGTCACAACAATTTTGGGACGGCGTCGCCATTGCTTTTGGCCGTCGCCTTCTAATTTAAATGTTGTGAGTGTCTCGATTTTGACTTTAGCCATTTCTTCATATATTCGCGCTTTTCGTCCAAATAAGTGCCATTCGACATTTTGCCTTGAGACCTAAAAAGTGAAAAGGAGCGATATTAAGCAATAACGGATACAAAAGTGATCAAATAAGGACTAAAGCGACCCCTCAAAATGGTACCTTTTAAAACCTTATCAAATATCCCTACACTTGTTATTTGCTTGTCCTCAAGCAAATGTGCTAACAATTAATTTATAAGTTAGGGGTCATGAAGCATTAATTTAAAGCGGTCACAACACATATAAGCCCATAAAAGTCATAACAAACACGGAAATTACATACTAGCACCTCGCATGGGGTGTTTGGATACTCGCATCTCTCGGGTGTATATATGAAATATAACAAATAGAAATAGAAGATAAACACTCATTAACGGTCTAGTACATAGATTACCATAGGCTTGAGAATAGATCAAACCTCCATCGCTTTGGCGTAAGCACCTAGGAAAGACTATCAAAGAGGTCTTTTAAAGGGTTGTAATGTTAGGCTACGGTAGGAAACAAGGGTTTGGTGGGATAGGCTATTTAGTGGTGGCAGTCAAAAATCTCTATGTTAAATGCATATGAAGAATGGCGTTGCTAAGCAGACTCGACACTCTAAACTCTAGATAAGCGAAATAAATAAACATAAATTCAAAGATAGATGTAGGATGGTAGCCCGTATATATATATATGTATATATATATATATATATATATATATATATATATATATATATTTTTCATACACTTTTACTCTACCATCCTCTACGAAAACATCAAAATACTAGGGTTTATAGGCATATCCCTACACTTGAGTTTTATTATTCTAACATTAATTTGACCCGAATTGAAAGATCAAAACACTTGGGGTACATTATTACATGAAACAAAGGAATTTGAATTTTAACGTTCCCTTCCGTCATTTCATAAACTTTAATTTTCCGTGAATCGATCGTCCCAAAGCTGTATCAAAGGATATGACTCGACTTAGCAACTTATGCAAGCAACTAGATAATTGAACTAAGGGTTTAGGGTGATAACAAACAATTGCACTAAAAGTGAGTGCATAAGGGGTGAAAGCTAAAGCGATTTGGGTGTATATTTGGGGTGGGGTGTAAACAATGCTCTTCATTGATATTTGGGCGAAACATCACGAGAACATGAAAAGGATAGGCTCTGAGGGGTTAACTAGGGGTATCGTGTACTAAAGATGAGTACAACGCAAAGGGTGTGGGGAATTACTCGGCCGATATGGAAGAAGTAATTATATTACGGTGTCGAACAAGGGTTATCCTAATGCCTCTTATCATTTAGTTATTCCTAACTACACAAGTGTAGCCTCCTTGCGATCTCGGAATGCATCACAAAACAAGTTCTAGAATCTAATATACTAGGTTCACTCTAAGCATTAAAGATGAATGCTTTAATTCCTATTAATCTAAGGCGATCCTTACATTTTGTGGAATTTGGGTGGTAAAGGGTTTTGTGCTAGTCATCAACTTCCTATCCATGAGGCGCTTTTGTTAAGACTAATGGCCTCTTATGTGTCATAAAAATTTTAAATTTGGTGCCAAAATTACCTAACAGAGCATTTCTCATGGTTTATTACACAATCACAATTGGAATGAAAGCAAATAGTCGAGGATAAGCATAGTTTCAAAGTTCCGTTTTATTTTCCCTCCTACACTTAAATGAACATTGTCCCCAATGTTCCCGAAATATCAAAGTTATGATAAAGAAGGTAATTAAAAGCGAAAAAACTAATACTCCCGATTAGCTCGGTAGGATCCGTGTAAGTGGTGGTTAAACTCTTTTCAAGAAGAATTATTGCGTGAAAAGCTCCTTCCATCTTATGTAACTTGCGACAAACTAAACTGCACTTGAAGAAAACAAAGCGAAACCGGCGTAAAATCGGTGGTAATAATATATATAAGACTCGATTTAAACTAGGATATAATGCTTGTGGAATGGATGTTTCTGAATTTCTAAGAAAATTAAGACACAGAAATTTCAAAAATTTATAAGTAGCTCGAGCGAGAAAAAGTAATCGATGTTTTACTCCTTCGGCGCCGTCGATTTGCAATCTGACGCGTCGGTTATCTGACAAAAAGCGGTGCGATTTTACGGAAAAATTCGGAAAATTTACATCTTTAGAATGGAAAAATTTACGCAAAACATCTATTATGACTCGATACAAGCATTTGACTCGAACAAACAAACATAAATATCTTTTAGTTAATTGTTATTCTCATGTTTACGTTTCTTTTGAAAGCGTGTGTAATCCTCCTACACTTATCCCTTATGTAAAATACCTTTATATGCAATTAAGGCGAGGTTAAAAACAAAATAAAGCATTTTTACAAATTTAAACATGAGGATAAACAATTAATAAAAGATATATGACACTAACAAACAAACAATTAAGCATGGGTTGCCTCCAGCGCTTTTCTTTATTTAAGAGTCTTGTAGCTAGACTCGTAGTCGTGCTCTCGTTTTCTCACCTATCTCTCGTGCTCATACTTAAGCCATTCAGCCTCTTTCATTCTTTTGTAATCATCTCCTAATTCAAGGCATTTTTGTAATACCGCTTGGTTTTTACGATATGGATACCTAAGCCCTCTCTTATCCCTTTCACTAAGCAATGGAATTGGGGTCATTCTATTACAAACCTCGATGTCCTTATGTTTAAACCTAGGATGGTAGCGTGGCATTTGGTAGATAAAATCTTCAACTTCATCGAGAGAATGTAATTAGACCATCAATCATCCGTTCATTCAACCTAGTCAATTTTTGAAAGGTTTTCCAAAAATTACTTGAGTGAGGTCCTTATCTATAAATTCTCCTAAGTCTTCTAAGACCATGAATTCTACCAAATAAGCAAAACTTCAACAAACACGTGCGAATAAATGGTGCTTCAACAACATTGTTCCCTTGATAAGTTAACTCATTGACCTTGATTTTGTTGTATGGGTCCGCGAGATTAAGTTTAAAGGTAAGAATAATTCAAATAAACATCGAACCCTTCTAGTCCTATTTTGCAAGGAATTGCATGTTAAAGGGCCATCTTTCTCAATCACACCTAGGGTTGAAAACATTTGGAGGGTCTTCCTCAATTTCATTAATGACCTCTCATTATCAGTGCCTCACCATAATCAAATTCCTCATCGAATCGAGTAATAGAAAGGACTTTGTTGTTGCCAATTTATCTCATTATGCCTAGGTGATTACCAAAATGGTGAGTGGGTGAAGGGTTTTGTGGGATTGCGTTCTCAATCTCGGGATTGGGAATGGGTAGAGTGAAGAATCTTCGATGGAAGATGCGGATCATGTTGAGTGATGGTTTTACGAGCGAGGGTCGAAGAGGGGTGTCGTTATTACGTTTTATGTAGTTAATTAGTTAGTACGTGGCGTAAAATAGTTTAGTGCAACACCGTGGAGGAAGACGGGTCTTTACCCTTGTATCACGATCCGGGCCGATGGGAGTCGTTTAGTTTGTAACCTATAAATACCCTCTACCTTGCAAGGTAGAGGTTGGATATTCTTTGGTAATCTAATATTCTACAAGTTTCTCTTACTAGAATATCCCGCTTTCTCTCTCTAAAATCTACTTAAGCATACCTTGTTGTTATGGTTTGATGTGTATGTGAAAAACTAATATCTTACATAAGGACATAGCATGGCAACTAAACAAGTTAACTAGACGAGATAACAAAGGTTGAACCATTTACATCATCAAGCGGTGGCATAAGCGAGAGTGTGAATGTGGTGGCCAACAATTAGCGATAAAGATACTAACGGATAATCATAGTCCACGAGATTAGCGAGCGGAAGTATACATGATAAGCAGATAAAACAATCGATTACACACTAGCATGGTCACGAGACAAATCAAAGGTCACTCTTGATGAGATAATATATAGTCGAGATGACAACGGTGGTGTATAATCGCATATTAATCATATTGTAGCGAGGTAAACAGTGATCATAAAACATGAATAGCATAAACAAATTCAATAATCATATAATAACCCGTGCGTGAATGGAATGATAGTATGAAGTGGAATAAAGTATGACATATCAATGAAATGGAATATAGCATGGTAGTAGAGTGAGTCGCATAAAGTGTCTTGAGTAATGGACAGTGTCTGAGAATATAGTGCGTTGGGAATACAAAGGTACAATATAGGTATATCAAAGTGTAAGGGTTGTCAATCTATCCAGAACCAACAATACAATACAATAATATCATTGTTGTTCCTATTCACTATAGTATAAAAATAGGTTTAAGTAAAGTAAACAAGACTAATAGTGAATCAATGGTGAAAGGATATAAATAAAACACAAGAGTAATTTTCAACGTCATATTCTTATTAGAAGTGAATCGAGAAGAATCGTTACCCTAGTACTTGCGGAGCGGTACTAGGGATTGAAATGACAAAGTGTTTGCAACTCCTCTCTAGCTCGGGCTATGTGCGAGCACAACTTCTAATACCAGCTGAGCTATCTCGGGGATTAAGTTGTATTTGGAGGAGTGAAAGATGGCTTGTGTGTATGTGTGTTTTACAATTCACAAGCAACCTTTCACTCCATCTCTTATGCTATTTATACAAGTATGAGTTTTAACTCTTTCCTAAGTGACAAGCGACAATTTCGAGAAGACAAAATCTTGATGTATTTTGTCTATGTTTACAAAGACTATATTAGGTAAAGGGACCAAGTCACTTTCTTCATGTCGATCTTGATCTTTGAGCCTTTTAGGGAAGGTTGACTTCTTGAAGATAAGTACTCCGTCTTTATCGCTTCAAGCATAACCGTTTTGTCCGCCCATTCTTGATCTTCATAGTCTTGATCTTTATTTCGGTTTGTCTTGATGTTTGTAGTTGGAGAAAGTTTGAGGATTCGATAAGTTATTGTCATCACTTCTGAATCCACCATCTTCTTCTTGACTCGATCTTCACCCTTTAAGTTCCGCCTTATTGGTGGAGACTACTTCTATGTCTCTTCTTGGCGTCACGAAGATGGCTCGAGAGACTATGCACTCGATGACTGTTAGTGTTTAACGGTCTAAGCACTTAGGTTATTTTCTATTCAAATCCTAGATTAAGGGGTTTGGTATTCTTGAACCAACGGTCTCCCCTATTTGGATATACAAATAGCCTAAGTGTTTGATCGATGTAAGTGAGCAAATGGCTTCTTCTTACTTTGAATGTACTAATGAATACAATAAGGAACCTTGAATATTTTAACAAAACATACATCGTTTATTGATCGATTACAAGGTTCCTATCACTAGTACAAAAGATAAAGAAAATGATGTCGGTCGGATGGATTCCGGTGCTTCAAGCTTGACTTTCTTAGTGATGAGTGTTTCTCTGTCGAGGTGCTCTCTTATCTTGGCGTTTAGGTCGACCTGAGAACGACATTTGCGAGTCTGAATTTGAGAGGCCAGCGGTATGTAGCTTAGCATTGCGACCACACTGCTGATCAATGTCACTCCATCTTTGAAATCTTTGGGTTTCCATAGACATCAATGTGGAATAGCCCTCTTCGAGCTTCTCAATTACTAGGCAGTTCACGAATTTCACACCTTGAGACTCCTGTTGCATTCTAGTCCGAGCACTTTTATCTCGGTGGAACTCAACTCTTTTCCTTTTGCGGTGGATGATTGTGGTTGAGATCCTTGAGGTGCGATTAAAGCGGTGAATCCCGGTTGTCTTTGGTGCATCCTCGATCTTTCATATCTTTTCTTGAGCATCTTCATCGGCTCCTTAACCACCGCATTTTGCTTCTTTTCTATTATTGGACCGAGTTCGCCGAGTTCGGTGATCCCAAAGTCGGTGAATTTTGGGGATCATGAACTTGAAATGTCTTTATCATCCCCACAGAGGCGTTCATTGCGATGGTTTGGATGCGGGGATGATTTTGACATCGATGATCTTCTCGAGCAATCTTACGCTTGACATTGTCAATTATAATGGTCAATTCTTGCTTTCTGATGGCTGCAGTTCTTTTGTTCTTTTCTTCCAATGCTTTTCATTTCGACCATTTTCTTTGCTGAGCATCCTTGAACTTTTGTCTGCTGACCCTTTTCAAGCTTCTTAGCATCTATTCCAATGTTTTCGACTTCTCGGCAACTACTTGTACGGTGCTTCTGCTCTTTCTTTCCTCTTGACAAGTTTCTTTCTCCTTTCCTCCTTAGCAAGGTATGAACTTAGCCGTTGTGGTGTGAGAAGGTACTCAATGTTGCCGATCTTAAAGGTATCTTCTCGGGCTCGGTGGTGTCTTCATTATGCCTTTTCCTTTGTCTAGCACGAGGAAGATGATGTTGCTACCGGGGTGGTGTTGTTGTTGTTATTGGTGTGATTCTTGTCAATGTTGTTGTTGTTGAAGATGTTGGTGGTCTTGATGAGATTGGTACTCTTGGGATGGTGGTGATGAGATTGAGTGCGACTTGAGATCTTTGGTGGTGTTGGCTCCCCTAAGTGTGAAGAGGAGTTTCTTGATGGTATTCTCCCCTCAACTATTCTTGGGGCGTCGGTGAGGGCAAGAGTTGGTGTGGGTCTTGAAGGGACGGGCTCCTTGACCTTGAAAGCTGATAGATTTCGGTGATCATGGCCTTGATATATGAAGTGTCTGTTTGAATACCGGTGACTTTTGTTTCCAAGTTTGCTGAGATACTTCCAAGCGGTCATTACGGGTCGAGATTCGAGCCAAGGATGAAGATGCTTGAGCCAAAGTTGCCACACAGTATTCAGAGCCCAATGTAGCTTGAAGAGGCGGACCGAAGATTGAAGACCACGAACATTTGCAGACTTGAGCATTTCGATCGATTCGGTGAAATTTGGAGGATTGTTTCAAGTAAGCCTCGGTAGCCTTGACACTTTAGAGTTGGCGTTGGGTCTTCTTTGACAAATTCACGATTTCATCTATCTTTGTTCCTACACCACGAAGGTGCACGAGAAAGTTGGCCAAGTTGTCATCCGATGCGTGAAGAGTGTCATACATCGGATCCACGTGCTCATGAACATTTTCATCAAAGGCTTGTACTTGACTTTCGGATTGCATAGCGGCACCGACCTCGGTGTGTTGTTCCCACAATGTTTGATGACCCGGAGTATAGCTTCCTTGAAGCTTTGGTGATTCACTGAACAAGCGCCTCTCGGTTAGTGGAAGAACATTATCAAATCTTTTGAATTCATCGATGGAGGAAGAGGTCGGTCATTGTTGTCGAGCTGGAATGGTGATTCGGTATGCTCATGTGGATCGGTGAGGTCCTTGTTGATTGAACCTCGGCGTCCACTTCTTCCCTGCGATAATATTTCATCATCTTTGTCGGCCGGTTCATCTTGAAAATAGTATCGGTAACATCAACAACGATCAACAAGGGGTTGGTGATGGGTTCCATATCGTGGTGGTATTAATCCTCGAGTCTTTGTCCCCGTTGACCCCTCGGACAACGGTGGGAGTTTCCAGTGCCTTCTCGGAGTCGAGATTGGTTTTGGGTTCCGTATCGGTGGGTTGTTCCTTTCCCCGAGTCTTTGTCCCCAAGACCCACGAGACAACGATGGGTTTTCCAGTGCCTTTAGCAAAGTCGATGAAGGTGATATCCCTATCGGTGGGTTGTTTGGTTCCTACGAGTCTTTGGGATCATTCGGTGTGCCCTCGGACAAAGGCTTTGATTTGCTAATGTGGGCATCCGGTGGGTTGTTTGTTTCCTACGGATCTTGGGAGTAGTAGTTTGGACCAAGGGCGCGATTGTGATTTATCGGTGTCCTTCGTTGTCCCTTAGGTGGATGTTGCTTGGTCTCCGGTGGGTGGCAAATCGGTCTTGGGTTTTCTTTGCCTTTTGGCGGTGCTCACGAAGCCTCGGGGCCACGAGACTTGGGTTTGGTCTTAGTCGATCTGAGACTTCCCTTTCTCTTTTAGGAGCGGGGTTAGGAGACTTGATTCCTACGGTTGTTCTGACAACCATATGGGCCGTCAATTCAATATTTGTGACAAGGGATGGGTCCTTTTGAAAGTTTGATTGGCTCGGGATGCGGTAAAGCTCAAATTTTTCTTCACGAGGATAATTTGTACCCGATGCGTTTGCAAAGCACAAGAGACAAACCTAGGATATGAAGCGTATTTCGTCCTAGTTTTGCTCTGTAGCTTAGTTCGAGATCACGTAAATGATCTCCCTATGTCGACAGTGACCCCATTCATCAGGCGGTATGCCATCATCAAGCGAATAGAGTTAACTTGTTCGGTGGATGAGTGGTTCCATGAGGACACGAATCACAAAAGTGAATAGGATCCTCCAAGCCACGGGAATGAACTTTTAGTGGCGGGGTCTTGTCCAAAAAGTTGGATCTAAAGCGATTTGTTTTAACCCATCCTTCATTTGTGGAGGGTTCGGGATGGGCGACATAAACTCCTTTGTTATAATCTAACCCTGTTGAAGTGCAAAGCGTTTTATAATCCGGGGTGAATTGTTGCCCCGTTGAGGCGAAACGATGAGATATTCCACAGTGGTCTAAGGTTATTCTCATCGGTGGAGGTGTCGGGTCAAAAGCTTAGCTATTGCCCAAAACTCCACGAGGAGGTTTTAGTGCAGTATTGAGGACAGAACAAAGGCCGTTTCGGTGGGCGATTATACAAAAATTTCATAATGTCCTTATAAGTTTGAGACGGTTTGAGGATATTCAAAATTGCCTATGACATTATTTGTTTTAAATTCAACATTGCTAAGATCACCTACCTTTGTGAAAGCAAGTGAAGAGATTGTGTTCTTGCCATTTCCATTTAAAAGGTTTTAGGGTTTTGAGAAGAATAACTTGACAAGAACAATCAAAAGTTTTGAATCTCTTAAGTTGTGATGAAAAACTTTTGTAAAGGTTTACAAAGAAGATTTTTGAAAAGATTTGAAGAACACAAAGATTTACGGGTTTGAAAAGAGATTTTGACGAGTTTTGTTTTAGAAATCTTTTGTGTGTGTTATAAGGATTTTATGAGGGTATTTATAGGGTGTTGAGAGGGTTGTTTGTGCAAACTTGTGGATTTGTAAAGTCGGTTTTGAAAGCGTTTTGAATTTCCACATTTAATGCCACCCTCCACTACCCATGATAAAATCCGTTTTCAAGGAGCGATTGCGATTGCGGTAAAGTGCACTTTGCGATAATAAAATATCACTAAGATATTTTATGTGAGAGAGCATTTAATGCCAAGTGGGGATGAGGTAAGTTTGTGAGGACCCTTGATATGGTTGTGATAAGACAAAGAGACATATATTCCTATATTAAATTGGCATAGTTACCAACCTAGGACATTTAAGTAGCGATACTTGTATCATTTAGTTACTCATTCAATGCTCAATATTAGCTGTCGGGGTCCTGAATAAGTCTTACTCATTCGGTGAGAGGTTGTATTGTAGGTTTTGTTCGGGGAGGAGGAACCATTTTAGAGAACTTATTGAGATTGGTTTCGGATGCGACTTTCAATGTCAAGCATTCCCAATTGACTTTCGGTCTCACGAAGGTAGGTTCATCAAGGGTTTGGTGAAGATATCGGCCAGTTGATATTCGATGGGGATGAAATGGAGTTCTATGTCTCCTTTCATTATGTGGTCACGATGAAGTGATATCGATATCAATGTGTTTGGTTCTTTGATGAAGGACGGGGTTGTTGGAGATTGCAATTGCTTTGGTGTTGTCACGAAGATGGGTACCATTTTGTAATGGATGTCATAGTCATTGAGTTGACTTTTCATCCATAAAACATTGGCACAACATCCTGCGAAGCCACATACTCGACGGTGAAGACATAACCACGATTGTTGCTTTTAGCACTCCAACAAACTAGTTTTCCTCAAAAATTGCGGGACCACGAGGTACTTTTACATCCATGTTGCGGCCAGCATAATCGAATCGAGTAACCTTTGAGATCAAACCACGAGCACTTTGGATAATAGAGTCCAAGGCTTGGGGTTCCCTTGATACTGAGTATTCTTTTGGCTGCGGTGAGGTGGGATTCTTTGGGATTGGGCGATATCTTGCAATTAGGCAGGTGAGAATTGTATATGCAGTGCAGGCGATTAGATACATCGGTGAGCCAACAATCCCTACGAAATGGGTTTGATTGGTGACTTGCCGGTGAGATCGGGTCCAAGGTTGTTAGGAGGGACCATTGGTGTCTTCACGAGCGCGATCGGATATCTCATATTTCTTCAAGAGATTTCTTGTGTATTTCTCTTGATTGATAGAGATTCCTTTATCGGTTTTCGATTTGTAGTCAAGGAAGTATGTGAGTTCACCCATCATGCTCATTTCAAACTTCTTTGTCATCGGTTTTCAAGCTGTTTGCAAAAGTGTAGTTTGTTGAGCCAAAGATGATGTCATCAACATATACTTGGACTAGTATCATATCTTGTTTTGTCTGTAGATAAACAATGTGTTGTCTATCTTTCCTCGACAAACTTGTTTTGGATTAGGAAGGTGAGAGAGTTTCATACCATGCTCACGGGAGCTTGTTTGATCCATAAAGGGCTTTATCAAGCTTGCGGACATAGTCGAAATTCACTACTCTCAAAGCCGGAGGTTCTTGAACATACACATCTTCCTTGAGTTCACCATTCGGGAATGCACTTTTACATCCATCGGTAAACTTTGAAGTTCATGTAGGTAGCAAATGCAAGGAAGATCACGATGGCTTCCATTCTTGCAAGGAGCAAATGTCTCATCATAGTCGATGCCTTCTTGTTGTTGTAACCTTTGGCTACAAGTCGGCTTTGTTTTTAATGACATCTTTGTTTTCATCGGTTTTGTTTACGAAAACCACTTCATTCCTATGACTATGACATCCACGAGGACATTTGATCAAGGTCATGACCTTGTTTTTATCAAACTATTGAAGTTCTTCTTGCATGGCTTTGAACCCGGCTTGGGTGTTTTAGAGCCTCGGTGACACTTTTGGGTTCTATATCGATAGGTAATCGACATATAGACATTCATTGGTTGAGCTGCGAGTTAACTTAGCGACCATGCTTCTAGTGAGCATGCCCTCGGTGGGTTCACCAATGATGTTTACAAGCTCAATGTCACGAGATTTTGTCCACTTACTTTGTGGTCTAGGATGCGAACTTGAGGAGGTCATTGGAGACTCGGGAGTGAGTTCTAGTGCATTAGCCACAGAATCATTAAGAACATCTGTTGAGATGTCTTGTTGAGTTGGGTTTCATGAATCACGGGTTCACGATCATTTGGATCGATGTTGCCTATCAGCGAGGGACCGATTGATTATCAATGAGTTCAGCGATAGTTGGTTGTGATAGGTTGTGATGTAAGACATAATATGAGATGTCGACATCGACTTGGTATGAGGAATTGATTTAAGTGTTATACTCATCGGGAGGATATCTTGATGAGTTATCAATTCTATTTCCTCCTTGAGGTGTTGGTGAAACGATGCTTTACGAACTCTCATCAAAGGTGACATGAAAGGTTTCCTCAACTTGTTGTCTCCTTGTGTTAAATACCACGAAGGCTTTGGAGATCGGTGAGTAACCTAGAAAGTATCCATCATCGACTTTAGCATCAAATTTGCCTAGATGATCCTTGTGGTTATGAATAAACACAGGACATCCAAACACATAAAAGTAGGCGATGTCGGAAGTCTACCTTTGAATATCTCATATGGGGTTTTGTTATGTCTTTTGACAATGATTGACTGTTTTGAGTGTAACCGGTTGTTTTGCTTGATTAGAAATGCTTTGAGAGAGGTGAGCCATTTAACATGGTTCTTGCAGCCTCAATGAGAGTTATGTTTTCCTTCGGCCACCCCATTTTGTTCGGGGTGTAGGGAGATGAAAAGTTTTGGGAGATTCCTTTTCATCACGAAACTCTCAAGCTCATCATTTTGAACTCGGTACCATTGTCGATCTGATTTGTTTAATGATAATGTCATTACGGTTTTCAATGTTCACGATGAATGACATTATTGTGTCATTGCTGACTCTTTTTGAAAGAAAGTATACCCAGTGTATCTTGAAAACTTCGTCAACAATGACAAGTGTATACTTCTCATCTTTGGATTGATCTAGGGTGGTGGTCTAAAGAGATCCATATCAAGAGGTGAAAGCGACTTTTGATGGAGAAATTTTGTTTTGTTTTGAAAGATGCTCTTTGATGTTTGCCTTTTCACGGTGAGCATGGTTTATCTTTTGCAAAAACCGGTGATGGTAAGCCAAGGACCTTGTTTTGTTTTGCCGGGTTGTTGATGTTTTGAAGTTTAAGTGAGAGAGTCTCTTGTGCCTGACCGGTTGATAGTTTCGATGGCTTTGGCAAAGGCGAGTTCCATCTTGAGAAAGAGTAGACATGTCTAAGACATAAACATCATCTCTTCTAGGAGCTATCAAAACAACCTCTTTGTTGGCATTGAAAATGGTACCTTGTTTGTCATTGAATTGCACAATGTACTTAGCATCACATAGTTGGTGACCTTGATGAGATTGTATTTGAGACCATTGACATAAGCTATTCTAGAAAACTATTCCATTGCGGTTCTTGAACCATAACCTTGAGTGGGACATGATGAGTTATCACCAAATACTACCTTGGGTCTGGTTCCTTTACATACTTGTCGAGATACTCCTTCACACCGGTCATGCTTCTTGAGCATCTTTGTCTAGATGCCAAATAGGCTCCACTGGCGTGTCTACTGCAAGTAGTAACTGAATTAGTTTCTCTTAGTGACCCACTTCTTGGTGGGCTTGGGTCTCAAGGTCTCTTTGAATTTGGCAATCGATTCATGGTCGGTGGTTGAGTGCATTGTGCTACCACAGGTTTTGCATTTAGAGGCGAGGATGACTCGGTGATATTGGGTTGCTTGGAACTTCTCCTTGCATGGATGACCTTTGTCATCTTTGGGATGTCTTATAATTTGGATTTCATAAATATCACAACATGTGTTCATAAGACAATCATCGGTGATGATCATTAAACCCATAGTGTGGACAAGGAGGAAAGGGTTTTGCTCTAAATTTTGAGCGAGACTTGGAGGTTGAAACATCTTGATGACCAACTTTGGTATAGTTTGCTTCAGGTGAACTTACATATTGTAAGTGATCGAAGTTCTGTGATCATCCTTTTGCGGATCATACAAAAAGATTCTATATGATTGTCGATGGTATGGTGGTATAGTGGCATAGATCACACTTACTGCTTGGATTTGGGGTTTGACTTGGACTTTGAGGAACTAGAGGCGACTTTGTCTCCTTGATTGATTCGGGGACTTTTCAATGGATTCCATCTTTTCGTTAGCTTCCTCACAAGTTCGATCGATTCTTGAATTTGGTCGACTTGATGGGAGTCAAGGATGTGGAAGTCTCGGTGGGAGTAGACTCTTGTTGAGTTGGTTTTGTTGGCCTTTTCGGGATGGTTCTACCAAGTCTGAGACCTTTCTTTTGGTGAATGAGGATTGAATTGCATTGGAGTAAGCTCGAGCTTGGTGCGGCACCACGAAGAGGTTCTAGGGGTGGGCGTTGCATTAGACTACGCCCGGACTCAATGTGTTCGATACTCTTGGGCACATCGAGAGTCAAGCATGCTCTTAAAAGCTTGACTCTAAGGCTCTAAATTCTTCGAGAATCGAAATTTGGAAGCTTACTATCGGGATTAACGATCAATCCAATCTTTGGGCTTGGGACTAGTCAACATCTTGGTAATCATACCACCGGACACAAATGGCTTAGGACCACGGTCTTTGTTGCGTCGTTCGGGGTCAAGGAAACTTCCTTTTCTTGAGCAAGTTTTATAACACCTAGGCGGTGAACCTAATCGTTGTAGTGTAGTAATTAGGGTAAGCCACGGGTATTGATATCGTTCTCTAGGGAATAGGAATGCTAGTAAGGAGTTACTACGCTAAGGTTAAGGTTGAGGAAGATTATTTTTTATCTTTTATATTTTATGAAATGGAAAGGTACGAATCTCGGGTATTGGATTTGGGGGTTGGTATTTCTACGATTACTCTACTATTATCTAATTATCTAAACTAAGGTTGTGGGAGTCTATGTCTAATTAATGTGTGCTCGTATGATAGTTTAAAGATGTGTTTACTTAGGTTGTATTACTCCTTAATTATCTCCTATTGATGGTTGAGTTGTCACGTCTTATTCTTAGTTGCGTTGTGTGTCTAAAGTTGTAGGGTATCGTTTCTCCTAACTCTTTGAACTTACCAAAGGGTCTCGTCTACAAACCCACTGGGATGATAAACTCCTACTCTAAGGCGCTCTTTGGATGGTTTAGCCTACAACTACTCGGTAATTATATTCTAAGGTTCACAAAGATGAATCAAGCATTAAGTACACAACGAATGACCTATCGCATTACTAGATCATTAATCAACTAAGATAAGAAACAACCAATCAATATTCAATAATTAAGTTTCATACTTCCTAAGCAAACACACAAATAAATTAGCGGGACATGGAGAACATGCAAGCATACACACAAATAATCAAAGACATAATTGAATTAATGAAGTAAAGACTTATCTTGATGTAAGATAGGGTTTAAAACCTAAAATCTTGTACAAGACACCTTAGGTTCGGTTTTAGGTTTTACTCCAAAGACTCTCCACAAAAGGCGAAAAATTCGGATTCTATATATAAGATTACATATGCGCGGCGTCACCTTATGTTTAGTGGCCGTCGTGTCGCCGTCATTAGGGTTTCGTCTTGGCGCGTTAACCTTGCGGCGGCGTCACCTTATGTCCGTGGCGCCGTCCTCTTGACCGGCGTCGTGCGGATTGCATCTAGGCCGTCGAGTAGCGACGGCCTACTCTTTCACAACTAGGCGTCGTCGCTTGAAAATCTGAGTTTTGGGTTACGGACCGTCACAACAATTTTGGGACGGCGTCGCCATTCTTTTGGCGCCGTCGCCTTCTAATTCGACAGCTGTGAGTGTCTCGATTTTGACTTTGGCCATTTTCTTCATATATTCGCGCCTTTTCGTCCAAATAAGTGCCATTCCGACATTTTGCCTTGAGAGACCTAAAAGTGAAAAGGAGCGATATTAAGCAATAACGGATACAAAAGTGATCAAATAAGGACTTAAAGCGACCCTCAAAATGGTACCTTTTAAAACCTTATCAAATATCCCTACACTTGTTATTTGCTTGTCCTCAAGCAAATGTGCTTTAACCAATTAATTTATAAGTTAGGGTCATGAAGCATTAATTCAAAGCGGTCCACAACACATATAAGCCCATAAAAGTCATAACAAACACGGAAATTACATACTAGCACCTCGCATGGGGTGTTTGGATACTCGCATCTCTCTCGGTGTATATATGAAATATAACAAATAGGAAATGGAAGATAAACACTCATTAACGGTCCTAGTACATAGATTACCATAGGCTTGAGAATAGATCAAACCTCCATCGCTTTGGCGTAAGCACCTAGGAAAGACTATCAAAGAGGTCTTTTAAAGGGTTGTAATGTTAGGCTTACGGTAGGAAATAAGGGTTTGGTGGGATAGGCTATTTAGTGGTGGCAAGTCAAAAATCTCTATGTTAAATGCATATGAAGAATGGCGTTGCTAAGCCAAGACTCGACACTCTAAACTCTAGATAAGCTGAAATAAATAAACATAAATTTAAAGGATAGATGTAGGATGGTAGCAGTATGTTTTTTTTTTTTTTTTTTTTTTTCTATTTTTTTTTTCTCTTTTCTATTTTCTATTTTTTTCGATTTTTTTTTTTTTTTTTCATACACTTTTACTCTACCATCCTCTCTGATAACATCAAAATACTAGGGTTTATAGGCATATCCCTACACTTGAGTTTTATTACTCTAACACTAATTTGACCCGAATTGAAAAGATCAAAACACTTGGGGTACATTATTATGCAAACAAAGGGAATTTGAATTTTAACGTTCCCTTCCGTCATTTCATAAACTTTAACTTTTCCATGAATCCCAATCGTCCCAAAGCGTATACAAAGGATATGACTCGACTTAGCAACTTATGCAAGCAACTAGATAATTGAACTAAGGGTTTAGGGTGATAACAAACATTTGCACTAAAAGTGAGTGCATAAGGGGTAGGCTAAAGCGATTTGGGTGTATATTTGGGGTGGGGTGTAAACAATGCTCTTCATTGATATTCGGAAAAACCGAAACATCACGAGAACCGCGAAAAGGATAGGCTCGAGGGGTTAACTAGGGGTATCGTGTACTAAAGATGAGTACAACGCAAAGGGTGTGGGGAATTACTCAACCGATATGGAAGAAGTAATTATATTACGGTGTCAAACAAGGGTTATCCTAATGCCTCTTATCATTTAGTTATTCCTAACTACACAAGTGTAGCCTCACTTGCGATCTCGGAATGCATCACAAAACAAGTTCTAGAATCTAATATACTACGGTTCACACTCTAAGCATTAAAGATGAATGCTTTAATTCCTACTAATCTAAGGCGATCCTCGCATTTTGGTGGAATTTGGGTGGTAAAGGGTTTTGTGCTAGTCATGCAACTTCCTATCCATGAGGCGCTTTTGTTAAGACTAATGGCCCACTCCTATATGTCATAAAAATTTTAAATTTGGTGCCAAAATTACCCTAACCGACATTTTCTCATGGTTTATTACACAATCACAATTGGACAAAGCAAATAGTCGAGGATAAGCATAGTTTCAAAGTTCCGTTTATTTTCCTCCTACACTTAAAGCGAACATTGTCCCCAATGTTCCCGAAAATATCAAAGTTATGATAAAGAAGGTAATTAAAAGCGAAAGAAACTAATACTCCCCGATTAGCTCGGTAGGATCCGTGTAAAGTGGTGGTTAAATCCTTTTCAAGAAGAATTATTGCGTGAAAAGCTCCTTCCAATCTTATGTAACTTCTTCTTGACAAACTAAACTGCACACTTGAAGAAAACAAAGCGAAACCTTAGCGTAAAATCGGTGGTAATAATATATATAAGACTCGATTTAAACTAGGATATAATGCTTGTGGAATGGATGTTTCTGAATTTCTAAGAAAATTAAGACACGGAAAATTCCAAAAATTTATAAGTAGCTCGAAAGCGAGAAAAAGTAATCGATGTTTTACTCCTTCACGTCGGTTGCAATCTGACGCCGTCGGTTATCGACAAAAAGCGGTGCGATTTTACGGAAAAATTACGGAAAATTTACATCTTTAGAATCGGAAAAATTTACGCAAAACATCCATTATGACTCGATACAAGCATTTGACTCGAACAAACAAACATAAATATCTTTTAGTTAATTGTTATTCTCATGTTTACGTTTCTTTTGAAAGCGTGTGTAATCCTCCTACACTTATCCCTTATGTAAAATACCTTTATATGCAATTAAGGCGAGGTTAAAAACAAAATAAAGCATTTTACAAATTTAAACATGAGGATAAACAATTAATAAAAGATATATGACACTAACAAGCAAACAATTAAGCATGGGTTGCCTCCCGAAGCGCTTTTCTTTATTTAAGAGTCTTGTAGCTAGACTCGTAGTCGTGCTCTCGTTTTCTCACCTATCCTCTCGTGCTCATACTTAAGCCATTCCAACGCTCTTTCATTCTTTTTGTAATCATCTCCTAATTCAAGGCATTTTTGTAATATCGCTTAGTTTTCTCATATGGGTACCTAAGCCCCTCTGCTTATCCCTTTCACTAAGCAATGGAATAGGGGTCATTCTATTACAAACCTCGATGTCCTTATGTTTAAACCTAGGATGAGAGCGTGGCATTTGGTAGATGAAATCTTCAACTTCATCGAGAGAATGTAATTAGACCATCAATCATCCGTTCATTCAACCTAGTCAATTTTTGAAAGGTTTTCCAAAAATTACTTGAGTGAGGTCCTTATCTATAAATTCTCCTAAGTCTTCTAAGACCATGAACTCTACCAAATAAGCAAAACTTCCGACAAACACGTGCAAATAAATGGTTGCTTCAACAACATTGTTCCTTGATAAGTTAACTCATTGACCTTGATTTTGTTGTATAGGTCCCTTGAGATTAAGTTTAAAGGTAAGAATGAATTCAAATAAACATCGAACCCTTCTAGTCCTATTTTGCAAGGGAATTGCATGTTAAAGGGCCATCTTTCTCAATCCTACACCTAGGGTCAAAACATTGGGAGGGTCTTCCTCAATTTCATTAATGACCTCTCCGCTATCAAGTGCCTCACCATAATCAAATTCCTCATCGAATCGGAGTAATAGAAAGGACTTTGTTGTTGCCAATTTATCTCATTATGCCTAGGTGATTACCAAAATGGTGAGTGGGTGAAGGGTTTTGTGGGATTGCGTTCTCAATCTCGGGATTGGGAGCGGGTAGAGTGAAGAATCTTCGATGGAAGATACGGATCATGTTGAGTGATGGTTTTACGAGCGAGGGTCACGAAGAAGGGGATAGACTAAGAAAGCTAAAAATGAGAAAAAGTTTACTTGATAGGAATCAAGCAAAGAAACCTAAGCGAGGTGGACTACTAACTAGCTATTCTATTCCCCGTGGCGCCAAAACTTGATAACGCTACGCGTCGTTCGGGGTCAAGGAAACTTCCTTTTCTTGAGCAAGTTTTATAACACCTAGGCGGTGAACCTAATCGTTGTAGTGTAGTAATTAGGGTAAGCCACGGGTATTGATATCGTTCTCTGGGGAATAGGAATGCTAGTAAGGAGTTACTACGCTAAGGTTAAGGTTGAGGAAGATTATTTTTATCTTTTATATTTTATGAAATGGAAAGGTACGAATCTCGGGTATTGGATTTGGGGGTTGGTATTTCTACCGATTACTCTACTATTATCTAATTATCTAAACTAAGGTTGTGGGAGTCTATGTCTAATTAATGTGTGCTCGTATGATAGTTTAAAGATGTGTTTACTTAGGTTGTATTACTCCTTAATTATCTCCTATTGATGGTTGAGTTGTCACGTCTTATTCCTAGTTGCGTTGTGTGTCTAAAGTTGTAGGGTGTCGTTTCTCCTAACTCTTTGAACTTACCAAAGGGTCTCGTCTACAAACCCACTAGGGATGATAAACTCCTACTCTAAGGCGCTCTTTGGATGGTTTAGCCTACAACTACTCGGTAATTATATTCTAAGGTTCACAAAGATGAATCAAGCATTAAGTACACAACGAATGACCTATCGCATTACTAGATCATTAATCAACTAAGATAAGAAACAACCAATCAATATTCAATAATTAAGTTTCATACTTCCTAAGCAAACACACAAATAAATTAGCGGGACATGGAGAACATGCAAGCATACACACAAATAATCAAAGACATAATTGAATTAATGAAGTAAAGACTTATCTTGATGTAAGATAGGGTTTAAAACCCTAAAATCTTGTACAAGACACCTTAGGTTCGGTTTTAGGTTTTACTCCAAAGACTCTCCACAAAAGGCGAAAAATTCGGATTCTATATATAAGATTACATATGCGCGGCGTCACCTTATGTTTAGTGGCCGTCGTGTCGCCGTCATTAGGGTTTCGTCTTGGCACGTTAACCTTGCGGCGGCGTCACCTTATGTCCGTGCGCCGTCCTCTTGACCGGCGTCGTGCGGATTGCATCTAGGCCGTCGAGTAGCGACGACCTACTCTTTCACAACTAGGCGTCGTCGCTTGAAAATCTGAGTTTTGGGTTACGGACCGTCACAACAATTTTGGGACGGCGTCGCCGTGCTTTTTGCCGTCGCCTTCTAATTTCAAACAGCTGTGAGTGTCTCGATTTTGACTTTGGCCATTTTCTTCATATATTCGCGCCTTTTCGTCCAAATAAGTGCCATTCCGACATTTTGCCTTCAAGAGACCTAAAAGTGAAAAGGAGCGATATTAAGCAATAACGGATACAAAGTGATCAAATAAGGACTTAAACGACCCTCAAAATGGTACCTTTTAAAACCTTATCAATGATACCGAATCGTGAAGTTCGGTTGCAATAAAATGGATGAAGACAAGCTGATCTTGATCTCGAAGACTCGAGTCGGAAAAGGTTTCATGTGTTGAGGCACACTTAACTAATCCGAGTAATTCATATGTTAATGTGCGATTCTAATTCGAACATAATACTATGAAATCAAACTTGGTTGAGCACGAATCCAAAACTATTAAAGCTAATGACATGATTGAAAAAGGGTATATGATGAACTTTCAAACAAATACTCAATTCTTGAAAAAAACGTATTTCATTGGAAATTGAAATACAACAAAAGGATAAAGCTTTTATGCAAAAAATCTTGCGTGTCGAGAATTTCAATTTGAAATTTTTGAAATTAATCAATTAAAAACCAGTTAGGGACAAAGACTCAACCATATGCAATAAAATTACTTCTCTTAGATGTGCGGAAGCATGTTGTCATGAAATGAGTGATACTTGAATCTAGAAATCTTGAACTATCTCTATGTGTGTCCAACCTATTAAGAGAAAATGAGTCATTAAGGAAAAACTTAGAGAGACCAATTCCAAGTTGATCAATCAATCTAACATCTTGTTGAAAGACATTAATGACCTCAAAGCCCAAATTAGGGATAAGAGCTTCAATATTGTTGCCTTAAAAATGAGCTTAGGAAATCTATTGGAAATAGGGTGAACACTAAGTTTGCAAAACCATCAACTTTGGGAAAGTCAATTGCTTGAACCACTCTAAACATCTGATAGCTAAGCGACTAATGCCTTTAGAGCGAAGAGTTAAACCATGAAATCTAGGCTTGCCTCCCGAGTTGATGAGAATGTAGTTTTGACAAAACCAGTCACTTCATTGCTTCGTTCCGATATGATGAATCTCAAACCCAGGTTAATGTCTAAAGCTCAAAGTTCAAAAATACTAGAAGTATGACTAGTTCTCATAAGAAACATCAATTGGCTGATCAATCCCCTAAGAAACATACTAATCACAAAAGGACCGATAGTCAAAACAGGGAAGTGCACACATACAAATCTACTAGTAGCTGCTTCAAATGGATTCCCACTGGCAGATTATTTAAGTTTACAGGATCCAAACGGACTTACATACCTAGATCTTGCCTTAAGTGGATGCCTACAGGAAAACTCTTCAAGTATATTGAACCCTGGGGATCTTTAATAATGATCGTCTATATTAAGCGTGATACATCCAATAGTGAGATTACTCATGTCACTAACCCATCAATTTGCAATTCTACATGTGCTTCTAGTACAATGTGCTCTCGATATTTTTCGTGTACAATGCTCAATTCAATCGAAACTTCATGACTTGGTTTCCATCGAAATGAATATAGCTCGCTCGGGAGCTATAGCATGCCAATTGATATACCTCATACTTTGACTCTATTCTTCTTGAATCGGGACTCGCTCTTATAAATACGTGTACAAATCAAGTTAAAAAAAAAAAAAAAAAAAAAAATCTTTAAATTCATCATTTTAGTCATTTACCTCAATCTAATAAAGGATGTGTTCTTTGTTATTGATAACATCTCGGTCCTAGAAATGTCATTCAATAATGATATGGGATCATAGATGAAGTTCGAACAACTGATATATTCTTATTTTATAAAGGGTGGGTTGAATTCAATCAATGTTCTCTTGTAACATTGATTGAGGGGGAGAATCTTTCAAGTTATCTTGCTTATATCTGCGCCAGTGTTGGTTATGTTTTGTGATGTTTGTGATGTTTTGTGCTCAAATGCAGGTTGTTAGTTTACTTATCCATTATGTTGTTTGCTTATCTTATTATGTTACCTCTCTATGCTATCTATGCTAGCTTGCAATCTGATAAGTTCATAAAACTAATGAGTCTGTAACACATAATGTGACAAGATAGCAACTTGCTTTGTAAAGTCTTAGCAACTCATTATGATTCCAGGATAGCGAGTTGCTAACCACTCACAAAACTACATGGACTAAATGTGACAACTTGATAATCTTGCTTAAACCCCTCTCTATACCTTAGCGACTTGCCTTTTTTATTTTTCATAAGCTTAAAAATAATCATCTTCTTCTCGTTTTCTCTTCCTCTCTCGAATCTTCGTAGCAACTTGTGTATGGTAAGGCAATATTGACCTGTTCTTGTCTCCAAATATGAACATATATGCATTTCTAACTTTTATTCATAACGGTTTCCACGGATCTTGAAAATCATCTCTTGCTTCCTCGTAAAGGTTTGTTGTGGGATTTGTTTAATGGAACAATTGAGATATATATGTTATTGGATTAAGAGTAGTTTGAATGCAATAGGGGTTGTTGTAAATACTCATGATTATATGTGTTAATGAATATGTGAGCGTTTTGTTTATTCGAGTTGGGTTGTGTTTTTGTAACTGGTTGTGTGTATAGATTAACTGAACATACTTTTGATAGTGGTTGGATTGTGTTTAATTGATTGAGTTGATTATAAGAATAATATGCATGTGTCCTGTATCTGCTATGATAACGTTCTTGGTAGCGAGTTAGTATATTAATTCTTCGTGGCGAGTTGCTACTCCTGAATACATTCAAGTTAGCGACTTAGTGAACTGACCTATAGCGACTTAGCAGTATTGCTGTTGATGGCGACTTGTCTTTACAAGTTAGCGACTTAGTCAAGTTAGCGACTTAGTGAACTGACCTATAGCGACTTAGCAGTATTGCTGTTGATGGCGACTTGTCTTTACAAGTTAGCGACTTAGTGGACTTACTTGTAGCGACTTAGCAGAATTACTGTTGATGGCGACTTGTCATTACAAGCTAGCGACTTAGTAATGTTAATCCTGCAGCGACTTGGTCGTATCACTATTGATAGCTACTTATCTCTGCAAAATTAACGACTTGATGGCACAAATTTCTAGTGGCGATTTGGTTTATTAAACTATTTTTAAAGCGACTTACTAGTTTAATTTCATGTTAGCAACTTGTCTCAGGTTTTCCTGTAGCAACTTGTATTGATAATCATACTGTTAGTGAAATGCTATATCAGCTATTGTTTGATCATGTTGTACTTGGTTTCTCTTGTGGCAACTTGGTATCACAACCTGGTCGAACATCCTGCTATAACATCTTCTTAATAGTATCTTGTCTCGTGATATTAATTTTAGTAATTATGTTTTAAATAATTTGATCCATAAACAACTTGTCTCTCGAAATACATGTCAAATGGGTCGTTAACTTGAAAACTCTTTTATCCCACACAATCTATTTCAATTTGCTTATGGAACTATTTCAAGCTCTTACTTATGATGCTTGTCACAAGGGTGGATTCATGGTTGCTTAAACTAACCGATTATAATCGACATGCTCTCAATCATTGTTGTTGTTTGTGTGTATCCTTAGATCTTCAATGGCAAACACAACCTCGGTGAGAACTTGCATCTTCTCGCTCCACCCAAAGTCCTTTCGGATGACGAAATCCTTCCTAAAAGTCAATGGGCGAAATTGGAAAAAGTAAGCGTATGTGGACCTACAAAAGTTGCAACAAAATCCTATCCTCAAAGTGTCTATTGATATCCTCAAGAACACAAACTTCTTGATTGCACTAACAAAGCAATGCACAATTCCTCCATTTACATACAACAATTCGGAACACCCTTGAATGGAACAAAATCACAACTAAATATTCCTGCAAACTGGATAATAGGGAATTTGAGATAAATTCTGACATTCTTAGCAAGGCTCTAGGAATCACTCCCTGCAACCCCAACATACGATCTGAACCTCCACCTAGTGCTGACGATCTAATAGTCTTTCTAATTTGTTTGGGGTACCAGACTAGCATTACAAGGGCTTCTGACATCATCACCGGACACATGTATCAACCCTGGAGAGCAATGACAACAATTCTCAACTTGTGCTTATCGGCAAAACATCGGGGTTTGATAAAGTGAGAATTCCATCTTGCAAATCTTATGGGGTATCGTCAATGGTGTGAATGTGAATGTCTCGAGCGTGTCTGGAAGAATTTTATTGTCAATGAACACATTCATTTCGATAGAACAAACTTTCGAATAAAGCTCGTGGGCTAAAGAAAGCGAACAAACTTGTGATTCCTAGCATCATATTTTCAAAGCTTGTTATCCGAAGCACGCACAGACTCACAACTTCAACCCTAGGATTGAATCGAACTACATAATCTTGAGGATGAATTTGTTCAGGCAATCTCAAATATATTCCAGTGGGCGAATAAAGAAATCTTTGGACTACCGATTCGACTCTCTTCTCTCATGAAGATATTAAGAAGATGGATCATTTCAAACTGCTCAAGAAACTTCCAGATCCGGTGATGAAGTTGATGTCTCTCCCACTCAACCACAACCCAATCGCTAAGTGCGGTTCGGCTCAAAGACTTCATATCTTTCTTCCTAAAAGAAGGCGTGAAAAGTCACAAACTTACGGCGGTACCACTCGAGCGAGAAAAGAAAGAAGAAGGAAGGGAAAAAGTAGCGTTGAGGCGGGGTTTCCGGGGTAATATGAGGTTGGTGATGAAGATCTCACGCTCTGCAACTTGAATCCAACAAAGCCTAGAAAGTCATAATGTGAGTGCACTAGTTGGAGGAGTAGTGTTAAGAGAACACGATCAATTGCCTCGACAAACAACACCAATCACACAAGACAAAGGAAAAGGGATTGTTAGTGTTGATCTTGAACAAAGCCGCACAAATGCTTCTAACAATCTCATCTTCTCCTTTAAGAACCACCAATCAATATGAAGCAAGAGAAGAACTAAATCCTCTTGACTAAAGAACAATATGGGTTGGAAAAGTGCCGAAACTTTAAAAGAACCTCCACGCATCAAGTGATACTCGATCGATCGAATGTTGATGACTTGGTGCATAAAGTCTCGTAGGAGAATCTTGAGTCAAGATCGATGAGACCATTGATGAGTGTGTAAATACTCATCATTTTTATACAAAATAAAGCGCAAAATCATCCGAAAACACTCGAAACACATCAAAATGATCAAAATATCACAAATCGGTGTTTTATGTGTTTTAAATGCAAAATATCAAAATCGGATGAAAACATATCAAATTTGCAAAATTGCGGTTTTAGTCCCCAAGTTTCAAAAAGTTGTCAAAAATAGTCCACGAGCGCATAATTTCAAAAGTAAAATCACCAAAGGTCCTTTTAAAATCAAAAGTTGTCAAATTTAGTCCTTTGGTGAAAAATTATGAAAAGTTTGAGAAAATTACAACTTTGGTCCCTCAAGTTTCAAAATTGGCGAAATGGTCCACGGAAAATGTGAAAAAAGGCAACATTGGTCCTTGTACTTTTGAAAGTTGTCACTTTTGGTCCTTGGAATAAGTTTGAGATGTTGGCGACCTAAGTCCCTCATTTTGAGAAAATTACACCATTAGTCCTCTAGTTTTAAACCCTTTTAACCCATTATGACCCTTTCACATATTTCGACCCTGTCATTAAACCATTGTGAACCCCCATTTTATATTAGCTCGTGGTCAAACTTGGTCAAATAAACCCAAGGCGCCAAAGTCTTCATCCTTCACCTTTCCGCTTCAACTCGATTATACCCATCCCCTCCTCAAAACCACTCTCCCATGTCCCTCCTCCATAACTAACTTCCAAGCTTCATTAATTGCTTCCCCTCACTCAACCCCATTGGACAAAAGCAAAATGGCGCCAAAATCCAATTTAAACGGTTGAGATCATTTTGAAGCTATCAAAGGGCTAGAAATGGTGGGATCAAATCGAAGAAAGAGAAAGAGTTGGGTTATAAAAGAAGAAAGAGATGAAAGAAGTAGTAGAATTTTAGTTTTAAATTTCCTATGTCGCTTTTTATCCTTAATCTCTTAATTTAATTTCAAAGCGTAATGTTGTGTTTACAAATGTTAAACTAAAGTTGTATTTGCAGTATTACCAAGTATTAATCTTTTATTTCAAGTTTTATCGATTTCATATATTTGCATCTTTGTTGAAATTTCCCAAGTTAAAATCTAATTTCAAAGCTTTATAAATCTCAAACTATTAGCTTCAATAAGCTCAAATGAGCTTGTGAAAGCCTTATACAAGCTTACATTCAAGTTTCAACTCATTTAGATCCTTGGTCAACAAAAGTCAAACAGGGCAAGTTTGAAATGGAAATGGTGAATGGGTGATTCGAGAGGTGGAGTTGGGTTGATATTAAGCTTGGATTTGGGTTGGTTTAATAGATTAGTGGTTCTTGTTTCAAATTTGGCTAGCCATAGTGGCTTGGACATGTTGTAAGTGTTATTCAAGTTTTTATGCATAATTTGTATTTGTAGCCTAAATCTGTCTAAACTGTTTCTATCGTAGTAAATCGGTGTTATTAAGTTAATTTGATCATATTCATAAGTTGGTTACGTGTTTAGAGTTGTTTTAATTTGCATATCGGTTGTACAAGGGTGTTTGGAATAATGTTATACACATTCTCTAGACTTGCTCGATGGTTAAAACTTATTGGTGCAAGTTTGTTTAGTCATATTAGACTCATTTGAGTCTTAGTTTGTAATCGCAACATCATTAAAGTCAAAATTACTTTCAAATCCATCTCATGATCTCCTTTGTTGAGATTTTAGTTGAGCAAATCATCATTTTGTGTTTAGAAGTCATTAACAAATGTTGTTATAGCTTCATTACATCATAACAAACCATAATCAGTCATAAAATTGGATTAAATCTCAAGAAAGTCAACTATGTCTTTGTTTCAAAAGTCAAAATGGTCAAAATCTTGTTTTATGCGAGAAAGTCGTGTTGCACAGGACTCATTAAAGGGTTTTAGGTTCGATTTTTGGGATACAAACAGTCCTCTAGGTGGTTTATAAGCCCTCATATCTGTTTTGCTTTAAGCTTCTTGGATAAGCTTGGGCATAAGCCCAAAGTAGGCCCCAATCGCCTGCCTGTCTCGAAGATTAATGAGACTTTTCTCGACTTTGTGCGACTTGCACAAGACTCATTATAGCTTGTTAGAAGCTGGTCTTTTGGTTACAAACAGCCACTTAGGTCTAGTTGAGATATCAATTATTGGATTTTAGCTTAGAGCTTATTTGGTTGCTTATTTCTATTACGCAAGTGAGCACCATTTTACATTTTTAGCTTAAATTCATAATCATCAAATCTGTCTTATTGTGCTAATCAGTGATTGTAGCTTGTTTGTTTAAGTTTCATTTGGTCATATTTAGTGTATCATAGTCTTTTTAACAGTTGGTTGCTGTTTAGATCATTTGGCTTATTTTGTGCTTATTTCAATAAGCACTCTCACTCGACTCCATAATCTTGTACACAAGTACCTGTTTTCTAATTTTCATAGCTTCTTATCATTATTTTAGAGTTTCCTGAAATTTTCAGATTTTTCTAAGTAGTTTTGCTATTTTCTCTAATTTTAATTAGTTTTAATACTTTTTAAATAGCTTTTAATACAAAAATTAGAAAAGGTTCAAAAAATAAGTTTTCAATTTTCTTAAGATTAGATAAATATAAAAAGTAAAAAAGTAATTTTCTAGATTTTTCTTAGTTAAATTTGTATTTTCTAGTAATTTAATTAGTTTTAAATAGTTTTAAATTAATAATAAATATATAAAAGTCTCAAAAATACAAAAATAGTTTTAAAATTAGTTTTATCATATTTTAGACTTTTCTATGTTTTAATTTTATTTTTCTAGTCTTATTTCATATTTTCTTTTAATTTAGAGTAATTATTTAATAGTTAAAAATAGTTTTAATTAATAGTAATTAATTAATTAGTTATAAAAATAATTTTCCTTTTCCATAAATTTTCTCCTATCATTAGGTTTGTAAAATGTATTTTCATATTTTTAGGGTTTTTATTGAATTAGTTTCACTTTTTATTTTGACGTTACGTAGATTTTAATTTTAACGTCGTTTTAGGTTTTAAACGTTCATCACTTTAAATATAGTGATAGCGTTTATTTAATAGGTTTTATCTTTTAATTTTCTTTAATTTGCATTTAAGCCGTCTTTATTTGTTGGCTTTTTCCGTAGTTAATATCATTCATATCCTTTATCATTCAAATTCCTCGATCACTAGACGTTGAGATAATCCATTGCACAGCTCATTTGGGACATAACGACCGGGAAACTCTATCCTCCTCTCGATCTTCATTGATTTGTATTAGTGTTTTAAGTTTTCTTAGTGCTTTTAGAACTTGTTGCTTAGCACCGAAAATTTTAGGCCATTGCTTGAGTGTCTTGATTTATCTCCGTTTTAGCAGATTAGTTGTTTGAATCCTCACTCTTTGTTTATATCATCCATTTACGTATATATATATATATCCATATTTTCTTCTAAAAATCCAAAACCCAAAACAAGCAAAACTTATAAAACACAAAAATATTTTCTTTTGTTTCTATATATGTATCAAAAATAAAAATACAAAAAGAATCGCGTTTTCTCTAATAATTAACAACTTAAAAGATTACCACCGAAAACCAAGGCGTTGCACTACCTAAGCGGGGTGCGACCATAATAAGTTCCCGAACTAAAGATATAAAACTTGCCTTTGTGTCCATTGAGATTGGTGTACCTTTTTAAAAAGCCATTCATCTTGGATTATTGGTTAAGTTCATCGTTGTTTTGCCTCGATTTTGTGTTAATTGATTTTGTTGTGATATCGACGTTTCGTAACGAGAAAACCCATAAAGATTCTTCTCACCACCATTTTTACAAAACGTCTTCATAATTCTCATTCTCATGTGAAAGATTTTCATAATTCCATTTCTCTCCTTAACTCGAGTTTCCTTAGAGTTAACTCTTGTATATCTTTTCGCTCTTCTAGATCCGTGAGCCCATTTCGTGAGCTTGTCAAGATTCCAAGAAGGCGTGTTCGAGACTTCTGCTCCATCGATCGGATCGAGATCCGGACTGCTCACACTACTTCCGCTATCATGGCGGATGAGATCCTATGTGAGCTTCTCCGAGCACCCATCGGCGGGTATGGAGATGCTATTGTTGTGCCGACCATCGTGGTGAAAATTTTGAACTCAAGACCGGTTATGAATCTTGTAACTTCAAATCAGTTCTACGGTTTTGGCGGGATGATCCTCATGCTCATATAAGATGGTTTAACAAGATTGCATCCACCATCAAGTATAAGAATGTCCCTTCCGGTACATTAAGCTTCTTACATTCCGTTTTCTCTTGAGGGCAAGCCCGGTTGGCTTGAAAAGCAACCCCTAAGTCAATAGAGACATGGGAAGATCGGTGAAGAAATTTGTGAATGAATTCTATCCACCTTCCAAGACCACGAGTCTTAAAATGAAATCATCAAGTTCACTCGAAGTTTGATGAATCCTTGATGAATCGTGGGATCGTTTCAAGGAATTGCTTCGCAAATGTCCTCACCACGGTTTCTCCGAGTTGATGCAACTCGACACTTTCTACAATGGGGTGAGTCAATCGATCAAGATTCTCTCAATTCCTCCGCGGAGGAAATTTCCTTAGCAAAAGCATCAAAGAAGCTTTAGCGATTATCGAAAACAAGTCTAAAGTCCGACCGCACAAGCAAGCGGTTGTTTCCCAAGTCGGTGTTGGACCTTCTTCTTCTTCATCGCCCGTGAGTCGGTCTAGCACCGATGCTAAGATTGATAAACTCACGGAAGCTATCCAAGCTTTGGTTCTCTCCAATCAAAATAAAGTTTCTTTCCACAAACTTCACCTCTGCTGAAGTTAAGAAAGTGGAAGTCTGTGTTACTGTGGTGGCCCCATGCTTACTATAATCTGTATGGCCACCGATGGTAACCCTTTGAAGCAATCTTTGTGGGCGGGATGTCTAATCAAGGAGGCAACCAATATCGTGCTCTATAGGGCCGAACCACCGCCCTAACCACTACTCTGGACCTCCGGTTTCAATCAAAACCAAAACCGTAATCGAATCGAATAGACCAAACCAAGGTTTTCAAAACCAAGGTCATTTCAATCAAAACAACGGTTTCGAATCGAATCAAAATTTCCAACATCAAGGAAATTACAATAGAAACCAGTCGTGGAAACTTCAACCCGGTATTATCATGGCAATAATCCAGAATTTTCGTAATCAAGGCCCTAATCCTAACAATAGAGGCCGAATTCCTGTGCAAACTCAAGCCATTGTTCCAAGCGGCCCATCATCGATGAGTCTTGAAACAATTCATGAAATCCCAAGAGGAAATGAATCGGTTGTTGGTCGCCCAAATTTCGACATCAAAAGTCTTTAAATGATCGACCCTCGGGCTCGTGTACTTTACCTAGCAACACGATCGCTAATCCAGGAGCGATGCAAAGGCGATCACAACCAAGTGGTACTTCTTATTCGGACCCATTGTTCCTACTACCCTTCTTCTTCTCTCCCAAAGGTAGTGGAAAGTGAACCTCCAAAACACAATGGACCCACGACTCCAATGCCCCTCCTCTGTGGCATTTAGTCAAGTTACCAAGGAGACAACGGACAAGGTGCATTATTCAAGTCCTCGTGGTACCAAGACACGTCCAACCTTCTGTAGTCCAACCTCAGTGGTCCAAGAACCCAAGTCAAATCAAGGAGTTGTTTTGAACCTCCTATAGCTCTGTTGAGAATCAATCCAAATCTTCTCTTCCTTATCCTTCACGGTTACATGAGCAAAAGCTCATGAGAAAGCTAGTCATCGGATGGAAAAATTCTTTCGATTTTCCAAGAACTTCACTTTGACATAAGCTTCAGCGGATGCCATCATGTTAATGCCAAAGTTTGCATCTACCTAAAACATATTTGAGCAACAAAGAAAAGCTATTTGAAATGGCTAAGACTCCTTTGAATGAGAATTGCTCATTTGTCTTGTTAAAAAGCTTCCCGAGAAGCTTGGAGATCCGGAAAATTTCTTCTTCCTTGTGTTTTCCGGGATGATTGAATGCTTTGCCCTTGCCGATCTTGGTGCAAGCATCAATCGATGCCGATTCAATATGGAAGCAACTGTCTCTTAGGAACTCATTCCTACCGCATGACTCTTGAGCTTGCGGATCGTTCTATCTCGCGTCCTCTTGGCATTGCCGAGGATGTATTTGTCAAAGTAGGAAAGTTCCACTTCGGTGATTTTGTGGTCGTTGATTTCGATGTCGATCCTCGAGTTCCCTCATTGTTGGGCGGGATTTTTGAGGACGGGCGTGCTCTTATAGATGTATTTGAGCAAGAAATCACTCTACGTGTGGGTAACTAAGTGTTACTTTTAACCTCGATCGACTTCGAGGTACTCCTCAAATTATGATCTTGAATCAATTAATCGAGTTGATTTAATTGATATTGCTTCGAGGAGTACTCTCAAGAGTTTCTTGGTTATCTTCATAATTACGTGAGTGGGAATTCCAATTCCACCACATCTTCTCGACCTATCATTGCCGACTCTTCCCCTCTCTCACTCCGTTTGAGGAGGTGACTTCCTCGGAAAAGATCGATGAATTCTTGGCTACCAATGAATCAATTCCGCTGGAATTGATGGTGTTTATGATTCGGAGGGAGATATCTCTATCTTGAGCAATTGCTTAATGAAGATCCATTACCTTCACTCCTCCGAAGGAAATCTCAATCGAGGAAATCAAATCGGTGCAATCATCTCATGAAGAATTTCCGAGGTTGAACTAAAGGACCTACCTCCTCATCTTGAGTATGCATTTTTGGAGGGTGATGATAAATTACCGTCATTATTGCTAAAGACTTAACCGAGGAGGAGAAAAGCGCTCTCATAAAGGTCTTGAAGTCACACAAGCAAGCAATTGCTTGAAACTCTCCGATATTAGGGTATCAACCACGAGTTTTGTACCCACAAAATCTTAATGGAGGATGACTTCAAGCCGATTCAAAGTCGAGAGAAGGTGAATCCTAAGATTCACGAGGTTATCAAACAAGAGGTTCTCAAACTTCTTGATGCCGGTTTGATTTACCCGATCTCGATAGTCCTTGGGTTAGCCCCATTCATTGCGTTCCAAAAAGGGTGGCATTCTCGTTGTCACGAATGAAGAAAACGAGTTGATTCCAACTCGATTGGTTACTGGATGGCGTGTGTGTATTGACTATCGAAAGTTAAACGATGCCACCGTAAAGACCATTTTCCTCTACCCTTCATGGACGGATGCTTGAGAGACTAGCGGGGGGCGAATACTATTGTTTCCTTGATGGTTTCTCGGGTTACTTTCAGATCCCCATTGATCCATTTGGATCAAGAGAAAACTACATTCACCGCCCATACGGGACGTTTGCCTATAGACGTATGCCTTTTGGCTTATGTAATGCTCGAGCACGTTCCAACGTTGTATGATGGCCATTTTCCACGACATGATCGGGAAACTATGGAGGTGTTTATGGATGACTTCTCGGTCATTGGGGACTCATTTCGGACTTGTCTCTCCCACTTAGACAAAATGCTTAAAAGGTGTGAAGACACCAATCTCTGTCTAAGCGGGAGAAGAGCCACTTTATGGTCAAAGAGGCATTGTCCTCGGCCATAAGATTTCTAAGAATGGGATCGAGGTGGATAGAGCAAAGTTGATGTCATTGCTAAACTACCTCATCCCACTCTTTGTCAAAGGAGTTAGGAGTTTTCTAGGTCATGCCGGTTTTATCGTAGATTTATTCAAGATTTCTCTAAAATCGCCCGCCTATGACCCATCTTCTCGAAAAAGATGCTCCTTTCATCTTCTCTCCCGAGTGCATCAAGCTTTTGAAACACTTAAGAAAAAGCTACGAAGCACCCATTCTAGTTGCCCGATTGGGATTTACCCTTCGAGCTCATGTGCGATGCAAGTGATTTTGCAATCGGTGCGGTCTTGGGGCAGCATAAAACCAAACATTTCCGGCCGATCCACTACATAAGCAAAACTATGATGAGGCTCGGACTCATTACACCACCACGAAAAAGAATTATTAGGCATGTGGTGTATGCGTTTGAGAAGTTTCGCCATATCTTATCTTGACCAAATGCGTGGTGTATACGGATCACTCGGCACTCAAATATCTCTTTGCAAAACAAGATGCAAAGCCGAGATTGCTCGTTGGGTTCTCCTCCTACAAGAATTTGATATCATCATTCGTGATAAAAAGGAGCCGAGAACACGTTGCGATCATCTTTCCCGATTAGAGAACCCTCACCAAAATGTGTTTGAGAAAAGGAAATCAATGAAACATTTCCTCTCGAAACACTCAATATGGTTTCTTTTCGTGGAGATTCTTCTACCCCATGGTTTGCCGACTTTGCAAATTACCATGCGGGTAACTTTGTGGTGAAAGGATGTCGTCCCAACGTAAAAATAAATTCTTTAAAGATGTGAAACATTATTTCGGGACGACCCTACTTGTTTAAGATTTGTGCGGATCAAGTCATCCGGCGATGTGTGTATGGTCGGGAAGCCGTTGACATTCTCAAGGCTTGCCATTACGGACCTCTTGGGGACATCATAGCCCCAACTACACCGCCAAGAAGGTGTTTGATTCGGGATTCTATTGGCCCACAATCTATAAGGATGCCCATGAATTCGTCAAAACCTGTGACGCTTGTCAGCGTCACGGGAATATCTCACAAAGGAATGAAATGCCGCAAAACGCCATTCAAGTGTGTGAGATTTTTGACATATGGGGCATTGACTTTATGGGGCCATTTCCTTCTTCTCACGGAAATAAGTACATACTCGTGGCCGTTGACTACTTGTCAAAATGGGTTGAAGCTAAAGCTTTACCCACCAACGATGCCCGAGTTGTTGTGAAATTCTTGAAATCTCTATTTGCTAGGTTTGGAACTCCACGAGCCATCATCGATGATCGTAGTGCGCATTTCTGCAATGACCAATTTGCAAGAGTCATGCAAAAGTATGGTGTAACTCACCGCACCTCTCTGCGTACCACCCCAAACAAGTGGGCAAGTGGAAGTTTCTAACCGGGATAAAGAATCTTGGAGAGGACGGTTGGTGAAAACCGTGCCTCTTGGTCGGATAAGCTAGATGATGCACGGGCCTTCCGTGACGACCTACAAAACACCCATCGGGTGCACTCCATACAAGCCGGTGTACGGAAGGCATGTCATCTTCGGTTGAGCTCGAGCACAAGGCATCTGGGCCTTGAAGCATGCTAACTTTGATATTCAGATGCGGGTGATCATCGGAAAGTTCAAATGAATGAATTAAATGAACTCCGTGATCAAGCTTACGAGAACTCTTTGATCTATAAACAAAAGACAAAGAAGATTCACGACTCAAAATCAAAACCGCGTTTTCAACGTTGGTGATCGAGTCCTTCTTTTCAATTCAAGATTGAAGATTTTCTCGGGAAAGCTCAAGTCCACCGGTGCGGTCCATTTACTATCGCTAAGGTTTATCCTTATGGTACCATTGAGTTATCTCAACCCGATGGTCCTAATTTCAAAGTGAATGGTCATCGAGTGAAGCATTATTTTGGAGAGGACATTCCATCCATGGTTGTCCCGGACTTACAAACTTTCCCCATGAACCAATGAATGCGGGGATCGAGTCAAGCTAGCGACTCGGGAATCAAAAACGATAGCATGCCATATGGGTTTTCACCCATATTTACATCTTCTCACCTCTTTCTACCACCCTAGTGTGGGGGTTGCCACATGTAATCAAAAAAAAAAAAAAAAAAAAAAAATCCTTTCTAAATAATGGCCGTAATATTTCCCTTTACGTTCTTTGTTTCGCATAACGCCGGTACTTTGAATATTGAGGGCAATATTCATTTCTAAGTGTGGGGAATTCTCACGAATTTTATCATGTAACTATCTACCTAATCCCCGTTTTTGGCCAAAATTTTTTTTTTGGAGTAAGTGTTCTACACTTTCTCATCAGTTATCGATCCGCCATGTCGTAAGACTAAAGGATTGGCTAATCCAGAGCAAACGGCTCTTGGTAAAGATATATCAAATCCGCTTATATGGCTTGCAATTTGCCCAAAATTGTATGGTTCTTGACTCCCATCATCCTCAAAAGATAATGAGTTGGCTAGCCCGCAAGATTATGGCTTGTGGTAAAGCGGTGGAAAAACCATAATTGGTATTCACTCACCAAAGATAATGTTGATAATTTATCTAAGAGTTGGCTAGTCCGTATGGGTGCGGCACGGTAAAGACAAAATCAAATCCGTTGAAAGTCGGTGGTTTGCTCAAAATCACATGGTTATCGGTGTACCATGGTTCTTACTTGAACTAAAACATTTGGCTACTCGAAGTAATGGCTTTTGGTAAAGAGTTTAAAATCCATTATGTTTTCTCAAATCATTGCTAGGGACTAGCAATATCTCGATGTGGGGATTGATGAGTGTGTAAATACTCATCATTTTATACAAAATAAAGCGCAAAATCATCCGAAAACACTCGAAACACATCAAAATGATCAAAATATCACAAATCGGTGTTTTATGTGTTTCAAATGCAAAATATCAAAATCGGATGAAAACATATCAAATTTGCAAAATTGCGTTTTAGTCCCCAAGTTTCAAAAGTTGTCAAAAATAGTCCCCGAGCACATAATTTCAAAAGTAAAATCACCAAAGGTCCTTTTAAATCAAAAGTTGTCAAATTTAGTCCTTTGGTGAAAAATATGAAAAGTTTGAGAAAATTACAACTTTGGTCCCTCAAGTTTAAAATTGCGAAATGGTCCACGGAAAATGTGAAAAAGGCAACATTGGTCCTTGTACTTTTGAAAGTTGTCACTTTTGGTCCTTGGAATAAAGTTTGAGATGTTGGCGACCTAAGTCCCTCATTTTTCGTAAAATTACACAAAGGTCCTTGTAGTTTTAAATCCTTTTACCCATTATGACCCCTTTCATACCTTGACCCCTGTCATTAAACCATTGTGAACCCCTTTATATTAGCCTCTGTGGTCAAACTTGGTCAAATAAACCCAGGCGCCAAAGTCTTCATCCTTTCACCGCTTTCCACGAACTCTGCTATACCCATCCCCTCCTCAAAACCACTCTCCCATGTCCCTCCACCATAACTAACTTCCAAGCTTCATTAATTGCTTCCTTAGCCTCTCACTCAACCCCATTGGACAAAAGCAAAATGGCGCCAAAATCCAATTTAAACGGTTGAGATCATTTTGAGCTATCAAAGGGCTAGAAATGGTGGGATCAAATCGAGAAGAAGAGAGAAAGAGATTGGGTTATAAAAGAGAAGAAAGAGATGAAGCAAGTAGTAGAATTTTAGTTTTAAATTTCCTATGTCGTTTTATCCTTAATCTCTTAATTTAATTTCAAAAGCAGTAATGTTGTGTTTACAAATGTTAAACTAAAGTTGTATTTGCAGTATTACCAAGTATTAATCTTTTATTTCAAGTTTTATCGATTTCATATATTTGCATCAACGTTGAAATTTCCCAAGTTAAAATCTAATTTCAAAGCTTTATAAATCTCGACTATTAGCTTCAATAAGCTCAAATGAGCTTGTGAAAGCCTTATACAAGCTTACATTCAAGTTTCAACTCATTTAGATCCTTGGTCAACAAAAGTCAAACAGGGCAAGTTTGAAATGGAAATGGTGAATGGGTGATTCGGAGGTGGAGTTGGGTTGATATTAAGCTTGGATTTGGGTTGGTTTAATAGATTAGTGGTTCTTGTTTCAAATTTGGCTAGCCATAGTGGCTTGGACATGTTGTAAGTGTTATTCAAGTTTTATGCATAATTTGTATTTGTAGCCTAAATCTGTCTAAACTGTTCTATCGGTAGTAAATCGGTGTTATTAAGTTAATTTGATCATATTCATAAGTTGGTTACGTGTTTAGAGTTGTTTTAATTTGCATATCGGTTGTACAAGGGTGTTTGGAATAAGCTGTTATACATTCTCTAGACTTGCTCGATGGTTAAAACTTATTGGTGCAAGTTTTTTAGTCATATTAGACTCATTTGAGTCTTAGTTTGTAATCGCAACATCATTAAAGTCAAAATTACTTTCAAATCCATCTCATGATCTCACTTTGTTGAGATTTTGGTTGAGCAAATCATCATTTTGTGTTTAGAAGTCATTAACAAATGTTGTTATAGCTTCATTACATCATAACAAACCATAATCAGTCATAAAATTGGATTAAATCTCAAGAAAGTCAACTATGTCTTTGTTTCAAAAAGTCAAAATGGTCAAAATCTTGTTTTATGCAGAAGTCGCGCAATGCATGAGGACTCATTAAAGGGTTTTAGGTTCGATTTTTGGGATACAAACAGTCCTCTAGGTGGTTTATAAGCCCTCATATCTGTTTTTGCTTTAAGCTTCTTGGATAAGCTTGGGCATAAGCCCAAAGTAGGCCCCATCTCGCCTGCACTGTCTCGAGATTAGTGAGACTTTTCTCGACTTTTGTGCGGCTTGCACATGACTCATTATAGCTTGTTAGAAGCTGGTCTTTTGTTACAAACAGCCACTTAGGTCTAGTTGAGATATCAATTATTGGATTTTAGCTTAGAGCTTATTTGGTTGCTTATTTCTATTCTCGCAAGTGAGCACCATTTTACTGCTTTTAGCTTAAATTCATAATCATCAAATCTGTCTTATTGTGCTAATCGATGATTGTAGCTTGTTTGTTTAAGTTTCATTTGGTCATATTTAGTGTATCATAGTCTTTTTAACAGTTGGTTGCTGTTTAGATCATTTGGCTTATTTTGTGCTTATTTCAATAAGCACTCTCACTCGACTCCATAATCTTGTACACAAGTACTGTTTTTCTAATTTTCATAGCTTCTTATCATTATTTTAGAGTTTCCTGAAATTTTCAGATTTTTCTAAGTAGTTTTGCTATTTTTCTCAATTTAAATTAGTTTTAATCATTTTAAATAGCTTTTAATACAAAAATTAGAAAAGGTTCAAAAAATAAGTTTTCAATTTTCTTAAGATTAGATAAATATAAAAGACAAAAAGTAATTTTCTAGATTTTTCTTAGTTAAATTTGTATTTTCTAGCATTTTAATTAGTTTTAAATAGTTTTAAATTAATAATAAATATAAAAAAAGTCTAAAAATACAAAAATAGTTTTGAAAATTAGTTTTATCATATTTTAGATTTTTCTAAGTTTTAATTTTATTTTCTAGTCTTATTTCATATTTTCTTTTATTTTAGAGTATTATTTAATAGTTAAAAATAGTTTTAATTAATAGTAATTAATTAATTAGTTATAAAAATAATTTTCTTTTCCATAAATTTTCTCCTATCATTAGGTTTGTAAAAATGTATTTTCATATTTTTAGGACTTTTATTTCTCAGATTTCACTTTTTATTTTGTACGTTACGTAATTTTTAATTTTAACGTACGTTTTAGGTTTTAAACGTTCATCACTTTAAATATAGTGATAGCGTTTATTTAATAGGTTTTATCTTTTAATTTTCTTTAATTTGCATTTAAGCCGTCTTTATTTGTTGGCTTTTTCGTAGTTAATATCATTCCATATCCTTTATCATTCAAATTTCTCGATCACTAGAGCGTGAGATAATCCATTGCACAACTCATTTGGGACATAACGACCGGGAAACTCTATCCTCTCTCGATCTTCATTGATTTGTTTGAGCTGTTTTAAGTTTTCTTACGCTTGCGTGAGGAACTTAATGGTTTAGCGGAAGAACTAAATTGTCTCTGGCTTCTATCTTCCTTGAAGAACCTAGATACGAGACTTCACTTTAGGAGATCAATTCTTAAATGACAAACCCATAGATCTTGAGTCTTCTAAGCAAGATAATGATAAAGAGGATGCACAATCCATGTTTATTTTCAATATTGACAAGGCATCGACCATTCCACCTATGTCAACATCTTCACTTACAATGGCACTTCCACCTCCCAAACTTGCTCAAGCAACCGCACTTCAACCACCGAATCGCAAAGAATCTATCCCTTGAACCGGTGGTTATAGTTGCGATATGGAAACTCCACGACTTCACCACCTCGAATACTTACATCGGATCATTTGCTCGACAAGCGGTGAAAAATTGAAGCTCTTGAAAGACAACTACCAAATCATTGATGCCCTTGTGGATCGTGTCTATAGGTTGGAGCATCTCAACTTTGATGAAGGGTTGCGACGCCATTGAAGGCGAGTTAAGGATCTTGTGGAATGGGCAATGGAAGCTCCAACGCTTAGACGGTTCAAAGATATTGCGAGATATGAGAGCATTCTTTCGGATAAGATGTATAAAGGCGACGAGCATAAGCATGAGGTCCATAAGAAGCTATATGAGGCTCTCGAAGAATCTATTAAGTACGACAATCATGAGCAGTTCTTGATAGACATTGGAGAAAAAGAAGCAAAGAAGAAAAGGAGGACCATAGTGTTGGAAACACTGCACAAAGGTCCTAAAGATCCTCCTCCACCTCCACCTCCAAGCTGGGGTCTTTGGAACTCTGAGCGGTGGATCTTGTAAGTCAACCTCTACACCTCCACCACCACCATCATCACCACCAAAACCTCCCTCACAACCACCATCATCACCACTAAAACCTTCCAATCAATCTAGTCCTACCGAAAAACAGGAACTCGGAAGAAATCTGCTGCTTGGACAATGGTTGATTCAAGGTTCACACCCACAGTCTCTTCAACTCCTGAAGATCAAATGGTTCATGAAGAGTCGCATGTCATGATAGAGTCTGAATCAGATGACGACGATGCATCCACCAAGCATATTCCCAAGCCATCTAAAGATGATTGGTTTGATTCATACGTGGTGGGTAAACGCACTAACACATCCAGAGTTGCACCTTCAAGAGATACAATTCAAAGCTGGATCATTGAGGAAAGACCTCATACTCTTTTTGTTTGAAGATAAAGCAGACAATGTAGTCCAACCACATTAGTATAATTCTTAGCAATACCTTACAAGATGAAGCAACAAGCTTCCCTTGATGATCGCAACATAACGAAAACAATTCATTCCCATGACCATAAAGTTTATGGGACTCAGGCCATAACGTATGCCATGCTAATTGTTCCTCGATTGGTGGTTCATCAAGCAGACGGAACGACATACGGGATGGTCTCAAGGGTGTCAAAACCGTCATTTCCACTTCATACATTGTTTCACATGAAGCTTGAGCATAAATAGGTTTTGAGACAGGCCAAGAGGACATATTTGCACCCAATATTTGCACATCGACTTGCAGGTCATCATGTAGACTTGAAGTTGCATGATTTAATGTCTTCAAGAACGACAATGGGGCTTCAAAACCCCGGCAACTTTCTCATCAGCCCGCTTACAAATCTATGGTTCCCTTTCCTTGAATCATCGTTAGCAATTAATATCATGACCGTGAACTTGTGGGCGAGCAATTTCATGCCATGTGTCGTCGCCTTTGAGTTGGTCTCATTTAGCCATGAAGCAAATATTCTAGTCGTCTGGACATAATAACAATCAACAAAAATTAGCTTCTTTCTAACACCTTTTCATAACAACATGTTGTCAACATACAGGCAGGTTTGGGTAAGGAGTCAAAATGGATTCAGTGGTAGTTTTGGCACGGGTCAAAAATAGTCGGTCCGTGTCAGGTTGACACGAACATTTTTGCCCAAAATTAGTAACTTTCTAGTAAACAGTTGAGCGTGGTATTGCGGTAATATATTCTTGTGACCGCTAATAATCTAACTTTACGAAGAAAAAATTGATTTAAGGTTTGATGCTTTAGAAGTAAGTCTGTAGGCAATTTTCGACCCATTCCCATTTCTTTTAAGCTATTTTATAATTTACCCTTTTGATCTTTTAGAGATCAAACATAACCAGATTGACATGGCACCTCTACTTGTAATTCAGTATTGTGTACAAACATAATACGATGATCATCACCGACATTAAATATTCACCGCCTACCCCACGCAATATCCGCACTGCAGCAAAATGACCAGACGGAACTTTCTGCGGTTTCAGTTATCATAGTTAGTACCAACATTTTCCAAAGATGGAATGACCCGCCATAACCATGGGCTAATATAGAATCAGCATTCGGACTCTAATGCCCACCATAAAACCCCAAAGCGAATGACTTAACTCCCCAACGGTAACTACATTGACCCAAATGCCGGTTGTTCTTTCAGGTTGCGGATCATCATGGTCTTATCGATATATGCAGATAAGATGCTTTGAGGTTGATAAAATGAATTGTTGTCGGTTAATGAAGGTGGTTGCCATTCTATGAATATACCCAATCTTCGTGACCGATGACAAGAGACTCTAAAAATACTTGATAGGAAAAGATCCACTACAAAGGCGGGTCCCTTTATGTAATAAGCTAAACTGTTTTTCGCTTTCTTTTGTCAAAATTATTAGCGAATCACATAAAACCATCTTCCATATCGTATGCCTTTATCTTGTGAAGAACTAACAAGAAGAAGATTATTTGGTTCTCCATTTATTGAAGCAGGCAATGAAAATCCAAACTTCGATCCAATCTGTATGCCCTTTTAGCTCACAAGCACGAACAAACTGCAGCACACAAAGAACTCTAGCCAATGATATAAATTATAGGTAGCAATTTCTACCCTAATATTTATGATTGTGTCAAATGCCTTTGTAGGTAGTCAAGGGGGTAAAACGAAAAATTAGTTTGAAAGAAAACGGCTCAAATACCTTTGTTTCTGCGCCGGTGGTTGATGCAACATCTTTATCTAGTGTGATTCGAGTATTGGTTGGGTTCTATCTGTACATTTTTATGCATTTATAAAATGTTGCCTTTTATTAAAACGGTTCAAGGAGATCAAAGTTGCCTAGTGTGGATTTGCAATGTGAACCCTCTTATCAGGTTACTCGATATAGTTGCATAATCACGAAATATTATATTTTTCGTATATTTGGCGAAAACAGTTTTAAGGGTCAAACCAACCTCTTTCAAATTATTTCAAACCGTGCAAAATTGCCCTTTTTCACCGCTACTCGACCAACCAACATTACCACCTATACTATATTTGCAAGAAAGTGGCGAACGTAGAATTACATACCGCCTGTCGTTTCACCACAATACAAATGAATCTTGTTATCAAGTCCTCCCATTGCCATGATAATGTGTGTAGTACTTCTGGTAGTTCCGCTAGTGAAAGTGTAACCATTGGTTTCAAACTAGTTGAAATTGAATCCAAGCGTGTAACCATACAGTCACTGTGATGATTATTTACAAATGGTTAACATAGGTTCAAACGATAATATATGCGATATAATAGACGGCATTTCTACTATCACCGACCTCCGGAAGCGGTACAACTATTTTCCAAATATTAACCACTTAATCGACGAAGTAGATGCAAATACTTGCCAGTTTCGGATGTAACAATTGCGATGATGCAAGTAACACCTTTCTTGTGCGATTCTTGCGGTTGTGACACATATCTCCACTGTTAAAAAAGTTATGCCAATATTTGCTATGGTGTCAACAAATTTATATAAAAGCAGATTTTAATGACCAAAAACTTATTGAGCTAGATGTTCTATCCGAATAAAACAATCAAGCAAGTACCTTATTTTCTACTAAAGAGAACTCCCATAAAATAATGACTCCTTCGCATCGCCAGAGAGTAAAAGTGCTTCTCCCATCCGCTAGCTACAAAAACATATAAAAACTTAATTAAGCGTTTTATGTATATTTATAGAATGCTTTAGCGATCCATTTTCGAACTCTTTAAGCTTGGATACATACTTTGTAGATTGGTATAAGCAGCGTTTATTCCTAAGAGTAAATTAGTTACTCGTAATCCTAAAAGTCGGAATGTAGGTGGCGTTTAGCATTACAATTTTGAAGTGATTATGTTATAGTGTTATACGAAAGAATCAGATAATCAGTTCGCTATATGATGTTGCAACGATCAGCTAATCAGTAGTTGTGTAAGAGCTTTAAATGATTTTTTCAATGATTCGATTATCGGTTTCACTAGAACCAAAACTATAAACCGATTTACTTAATTTACAACTTCGTAATTACATTATCAGCCCGAATTCTATATTTAAAACATGACGAAATTAATTTACAACTTCACAACCATATAACCAACTAGTTACACAAGAAACTTGTACCTTTAAATGCAAACTTGCTCTTGGGAAGCCAATGAGTACAATTAAGCGAGGCTTTATGTCCGGTAATGTTGTCGAGTATCTTTGCATCACAAAAAAAAAAAAAAAAAAAAAGCCATGAATAATTATTTATATTGGGTTAAAGGAAATAGTAATAAATAGCATGAAGGTTACCAGGGATTAAAAATGGTGACATCGTTTTGAGAACCGTAGGAAACTAAACCGAAGAGCCCCAAGAAACATTGTTTACGATTACATTACAACCACTTCCTATGAACAATCTTTCGACATCTACCTTTCCATTTTAGCCATGTTTCAGTGTATGACGGCGTGCAATGAGTGAAGGTGTTGATGGTGGTGGAGGAAGAAGGTGTTTTAGGGAAGCGATGGAGGAGTGGGGTTTTAGGATGAAAACAGGCCGGGTCGGTGTGGACTAGGTTTTATTAGGATTTCGGCACATTAATGGGCTCCTTTTGGCTGTGAAAACATAGTCGACCGTAGGAGTGTTCAACGATTCGGTTATCGGGTTAGTTCGTTTATTATCAAAATTATATTTAGACCAAAATTCGAATATCTAATTAGGTTCGATTCGGTTTTGAAAAATTCGATTCGGTTAAAAATTGATTCGTTTTCAATTTCGTTAGGTTTTGATTCTGTGAGTATTACATGATTTGTGAACACTCTAGCTAACCGTCCACAGGTTTAAGTTTTATGATTGTAAGATGGGAGTTTGGACGGATGTGAGATTCAACTATTTAAGTTGAAAGAGGCATGTTTGGCGCGAAATTGGAACAACTTGCATCATATAGGTTATGTTTGGCATGAAACTTAGGGAGTTTATGAAAGTTTAGTGATAAATTATATACTCTTTTCGTGTGAGTAAAAGTTTGTATGCATTTATATTGTAAGTCCTAGACTTCATTAGCTCTTTGATTCGTATTGAAAATAGCTTTTAAAAGACTTTGACATTTGGATAACGTTGCTTGCATAAATAATCTCATGGAATTATGCAAGTAGAAGCTAGCTTCATCTCCGTTTTAACTAATTTTGAAGACACGCCACTTGTATATGTCTCATCGTTGGCGCTTGAGTTATTATTCTGACTTACAAGGATAGTCTCATGATACATCGTATTGCAAACTAGTAAAAATAAGGTGATGTAGGCTCGCGTTCGCAAGATGCTTTTTCGTGTTTCTAGGAGATATTTGGGCCTAAAATATTTTCCAATATGAACTTACATATGTCTATTATTTGCATAACTATTGACACACAACTTATAAAATGCTTCGGTTTATCATTTACCTACTATTTGGATGCAAATAACGAATTAAATAATAAAATATATGTGTGGCTTAGAATGCATAACGGGGTTTCATTTAGGTTTCAACTATAATGGGATATTTTACAGTTCATTAGAGACTCACAATTGTATTATAAAAGAGGAAAATTTTGAGTCACGACCGTAGCGATTTGTTAAAAGTTATATATCGTAGTGGTCATGTAGCTTTCTAGAACATACGTTTAGCGACTATTTTAAGACATTAATTTGTTATTCAAAATATTAAAAAAACAAATTTGAGTAACCAAAATCGACTCAAATATCATGATCCGGAGTTCTTTACTTTAAATTATCAAACATTTTACGACATAAAAATTGTCAATTAGTTTAAGCAGCGGGGTAGCCATGCGTTATTCTTGAGTTGTTTGTAACCATTTTTTAATGATATCGGCTTGTATCAATTGTTTTTAATCTTTTAATATTATATATTCTTTTTTAGCATATCGGTTTGTAATAGTTGGTTTTTATTCTTTTAATATTTAAAAGAGATTTCTGGATGAATCAATCATGGTAACAATGGGGCAAAGCATTATCTTGACATTTACTTTATAAATGAGGTCGGAAATTTTAATACAACAAAATATGGTATGTGTTAAGAGTGTAAGTATATATTTTTTAGAAATAATTTTGTTTAAAGTTATTGGGCTTCTTTAAGTATTTGGGCTTATTTTTTAACGAATATGGGTTGGCAATATGATTAAAATGAGTATACCTATTTTACTTAAACCCGTGTATTCTTTTACTTCTCCTTTCTTGACTCGAGCGCAGATCGTTGTTTTTTTTCATCTCATCTTCTCTTTAATTAAGGATTGGTCGGACGAACAATTAATTTAGGTAATTAATTATTTGTGTATGATAGTATCTGATCTTATTGTATTATGATTTCATGTAATTTAGGTTTACAAAATCGGAGGGGTATGAAATTTGGGGTTATATAATCTGGATTTATATTCATTAATCTAAAATTATTAATTGCTTGCGTTTTTGAGAACTGTTTTGGTTAATCTTCGTGGTATTTTTATGTGGTGTAGATCTATTTGTAGTTTTGTTTTGATTTGAGGATATAGTAATCGTTGTTTGTTTTTTTCAAGGCGCCTTTTCTCGGTATAGGTTTGTGTTTGTTTTGCTTTTGGAATCTCTCATTGGAAAGAAGCCAATGAGATACTATTTACATTAAGTTAGAGTGGCTGGATGTTCAATATTATTTTCCTTGGGCTTCACATACTTTTCTATATACCTTGTGATTCCTTTTAATAGTCTCATAAGAAAGCGGGTCCACTCCAAACTTGATCGGCTCAAAGAAACTGCGGTTCGATGAAATCCACCATGCTTTTAAGTTCTGTTTATTCGGGAGCAAGGTGAGAATGAAGGTTTCATCCCGCCGCTTGGCGAAAAATGTGACGATGTTCGCCGTCGTCTTGAGAGGAGGACCGAAGCGCTTGAAGAGGGACGAGGTTCACCCATTTGACAATGTCGCTCTCGACGGCCTTCAATGGTCGGAGGAAGCACGGGCGAGGATCATCGGATCCTTGCTTTGCATTGATTGCGTGCTTGATCCGGCTCGGTGGGAAGGATTGAGAAGAGCCGTCATGTGTTTCTGATGGAGCTTTATAGTTAAAGGATCATTTATGACAAGTTACACAAGTTTAGAGTCTAAAGTGTAATTACTACAAAGTATAGGGTCTTAAGTGTAAATATATCAAGTTTACGTATTTTACTCATTTAGCCCTTTTAGTTCTCATATTAGCATATCAAACCATCAAGTTTCATTGATTTCAAAACTAACCTTTAATTATATAAATCGTAGATATAACCACATACAAATTAGCCCTAGTTCAAGATCATGTTTTCTATTCACGTTGCTTAACCGTTAAGACTCGATTTGTACAAGTTTATGTGACCCTTGTGTGATTTCCCCTTAATGTCGAGACACCATATCCCCCATATCAAGTTTATATGCCCCATTAATCAACAAAACGAAACCCTAGACCTTTCCCTTGTCTATTTAGTTAACCCTAAATATATATACGAATGATCCTTATCATTTAAGCTCGTTATTAACAAAAGAAACATGTATATTATGAGGTTTAAAAATCAGATTCAATGACCAACTTCAAGCACTCCTTTATTCGACACATATAGGGTATTATACCATGATTTTATGTAACAAGTCTAAGCGTGAGCATACATTCAAAGGAAGTTCCAAACGATTCCAATACGAGGCATATAGATCGATATAGTTAAAACTTTACGTAACCATGTTATAGATGATTTTCATGACCATGTTTTTATCATTTTATGTGACATTATTACGTGTATAGATGTGCATTCGAAGAATTTGGAAAAACATCGACTTATACCCAAAACAATAGAAGAAAAGTGCGAGATGAGGATAAATTATGTTACCCTTGCGAGATGAGACAAGAAGCGAAGACACTAAGGGTCTTAAAACCCACGATGGCAGCAGCTACTATGGCCAAGAAAACCCCACGACAATCAGCCAAAACCCACGACAGAATCAAGGATCACATCAGCCTCAAGACCAAGAACCCCACGACCAACTACTCTTGCGAATCAGGAACCCACGATTACAATAATCACCTTGGAACACTTGTAGTCGAATGGAATTAAAAAGGGAAAAGAACCCGTGCCGTCACCTTGAGAAAATTAGGGTTTCATGCTTGATTTTCGAATGCCTGATGTAGGTTAGATGTATGAGAGAAAAACGGGATATTGTGGGGAGTGATTTTGGTCGATCATAATGGGAATTAAAAACAGATTTCACCTTCTAAAATTACAACATGATGGGCTTGGGTTAAATTCGTTTTCTTGTATTATATGGGAAAATTCGCCCATGTGTAAAGCTAACATAAGTGTAAGTTTATTTTATTGATCTCGATATTTTAGGTCGATAATCATTTATAAGTTATGTTAGAAATGTATTTAACGAGCTCGATGTGTTTTATGTATTCATAAGTTTTAAATTAGAGGGGCAAAATAGTCTTTTCTCACGTTTTAGATTTTAAGGTTTTACAACTCTTCCCCTCTAAAAGAAAATTTTAGTTCTCGAAAATTGAAGTCGCAGAGGTACACAGAGACATACGAGTTTAAGGCAGACGTAGGAATCCATACTTTCACACAAATCATAATGGTTTCGGTTCCAAAGCGTATAAAACTTATATGTAACAGATGTCGGTGAGAATCTCGCAAAGAGGTACAAAATTTCCAAACGAACATGAGGATTGACAAATAACGGATATAAGCCCTAGTCCATTCACGTACCAACCCTGGCATTACCCAAGACGTCGTATGATTTCAATAAGTTCAAATTATTTTATCTCGGTATTATCACGTTAATCAAAGCGTCATAATACTTGCATCACATAACAAGTCCTTATTGTCATCATATTCATCTCGGATCATGACAAACCACATAACCAATATCGCAACAAAACGAGATAACATACGGTAGCAAGTAACATACCAAAGCAGACGGATACACATACATGCAAAGATATAATACATCGAACCAACTTACCATACCACAAAAGAGAAGGCCACCAACCCGCTCAAAGCGGTTCCTCATGACTCATTCGATGATCCAAATATAAAGTCGAGATAATACCAAAATGCTAAATCATAAACTTCATGATTCAAACCGAGTTACGAACAAATCAAAGAAAGTAATACCGATCAAAATCACATAGCAAAATATCAAACCACCTCAAAACGCGTGACAAACAAATCGGAGTAACACAAGTCGCGCCCAATCATATGAAGTAGATGAACATTCTCACCACCATTGAATCTTGTCTCCGCTTTGCGCCTTTGGTTGATCCGTCCACTCCCTTCCATGACATCCGGACGTCTCCGGGAGCATCACGATCGGGTGCGGCTTCTGTTTCATGAACCTCTCCAGAAATTGTTGCAGCAATGCAGGGTCAGCACCATCATCTTCGGCTCTACGAGTAAACTCCATCTAAACGATCGACAAACAAATGCGCGAAGATAAAACAAAAAAATCAAACGCGAAGGAAGAAGGTCAAATCAGCGAAGACAAAAGAATACCGGAGTCAAATCTGAACGAAAATCAAAAGGAATAGGAAGAGATCAGAACAGACGAAAGCCTAATGTCTACCAAAGTCCTTACAGGTCAATCCTAAGGTCAACAAGACGAAACCTTTGCTCTGATACCATAATTGTAACACCCAACCCGGAAAGGGTAGAAGTGTCACATTCGGTGTCATATCGAACATATAACTAAAATTTTGCAAGCGAAACCTTACAAAATGAAATACCAAGTCATATAAGCGAATGACTTACAATGAAGATTACAAAATCAATATATCAAAATGAAATGAAAATCAAAACAATAGCTCTTCAAATCACCCAAAATAAGGAAAACTAGGGTTGGTCCACTCAAATAATCCAACTCTCACCCATCAAAGCCCATCTTCAAACCTAAAACTTGCCAGGAAAAGAAATGCTACCGAGATTAAAAAGCCAGTGAACAAATATAACAAAACGAAGCTAAACAAAATCGAGATACGAAATGAAACAAGGAATCCGATAACAAGGTCACAACGAAATAAGAACAATGAGTCAAAGAGGAACCTGCAGAACACAAATAATTACAGATATCCAGAAAGAACAGATAACAAAGCAAAGCAACGCATCGATGTCATATATAAGCACATATAATTAACCATACTACAAGTAACGAAACCAAATCAAGCATAGCGGACGTCGTATCCACTCAACACATATGACATACAAGTAAATCAGGAAATCAGAATACATATAAGCCAACGGATATGAAAGCAAGCGGAAGCAATTAATTAGAAAGTGAGCATAGCAATCACACAAGTCAAGTAACCCACAGTTAATAACATAACAAGTATCATAACAATGAAATACTATCATTTGTCAAAACATGGTAGCCACACGTATCAAGTAGGAATACAACATGAGCGTTATAATTGAATGAATTAAGGACATAGCATGGCAACTAAACAAGTTAACTAGCAGATAACAAAGGTTGAACCATTTACATCATCAAGCAGTGGCATAAGCGAGAGTGTGAATGTGGTCGGCCAACAATTAGCGTATAAAGATACTAACGGATAATCATAGTCCACGAGATTAACTGAACGGAAGTATACATGATAAACAGATAAAACAATCGATTACACACTAGCATGGTCACCAGACAAATCAAAAGGGTCACATAACAGTAAGATAATATATAGTCAGATGACAACAGGTGAATTGTATAATCGCATATTAATCATATTGTAGCAGGGTAAACAGTAGTCACATAAAACATGAATAGCATAAACAAATTCAATAATCATATAATAACCCGGTACGTGAATGGAATGATAGTATGAAGTGACGGAATAAGAGTATGACATATCAATGAAATGGAATATAGCATGGTAGTAGAGTGAGTCACATAAAGTGTCTTGAGTAATGGACAATTATTCTGAGAATATGGTGCGTTGGGGAATCTGAGAAGGTACAATATAGGTATATCAAAAGTGTAAGGGTTGTCGAAATCTATCCCGAGCCAACAATACAATACAATAATATCAATGGCGGCAACAAGAGCCCAATATCCAATAGTAGCCATTGTATTCGGAGGGTGACCGGAATACCAAAACAATAGGAGGAGAGACCTCAAGTAGCCGGTGGGTGATCGGCTCCCAATATGTAAGGGTGTATTGCACACATGCACCACATCACCAACACAATATATCAATATCAATTCAATACAATACAATACAAATCTAGGATGCATCCATACACCCCTGCAGAACAATAGTGGCCATACAATATATCTGAAGCGCGCATAATCAATACAATATAGGGACGGTGTGGAGCATCACTCAACCACACTAGAGTCATGCCATTGGTGCATCAATGACATGGACATGGAACCCCCATGCCTAGTTAATGGCTCAGGTATCAAACTGACAGGTCAAAGCAAAAGGTCGACAATATACAATAGGTGAGTCATCATAATCAAGGTTCAATATCAATAGTTCATAATTCAGAGGTTCATAACAATAGTCCAATATCAAGGTCCAATATCAAAGGTTCAATATCAAGGTTCAATAGCAAAGGATCAATATTAAAGGTTCAATATCAACGGTTCAATATCAAGGTTCAATAGTAGAGGGGTCAATAGAAAAGGTTCAATAGCAAAGCAAAGGTTCAATAACAAAGCAAAGTGTTGTTCCTATTCACTATAGTATAAAAGCAGTTTAAGTAAAGTAAACAAGACTAATAGTGAATCAATGGTGAAAGGATATAAATAAAACAAAAGAGTAATTTTCAACGTCATATTCTTATTAGAAATGAATCGAAGAATCGTTACCCTAGTACTTATGAACAAGTACTAGGGATTGAAATGACAAAGTGTTTGCAACTCCTCTCTAAGCTCGGGCTATGTCCGAGCACAACTACAAGTACCCACCGAGCTATCTCGGGGATTGTTGTATTTGGAGGGTGAAAGATGGCTTCATGTATGTGTGTTTTACAATTCACAAGCTTAACCTCTTCACTCCATCTCTTATGCTATTTATACAAGTATGATTTTAACTCTTTCCTAAGTGACAAACCGACAATTTGCGTAAGACAAAATATCGATGTATTTTGTCTATGTTCTAAAGACTATATTAGGTAAAGGGACCAAGTCACTTTCTTCATGTCGATCTTGATCTTTGAGCCTTTTAGGGAAGGTTGACTTCTTGAAGATAAGTACTCCGTCTTTATCGCTTCAAGCATAACCGTTTTGTCACGCCCATTCTTGATCTTCATAGTCTTGATCTTGATTTCGGTTTGTCTTCAATGTTTGTAGTTGGAGAAGTTTGAGGATTGATGAAGTTATTGTCATCACTTCATCGAATCCACCATCTTCTTCTTGACTCGATCTTCACCCTTTAAGTTCCGCCTTCTGGTGGAGAGACTTCTTCTATGTCTCTTCTTGGCGTCTGAAGATGACTCATTTGAGAGACTATGCACTCGGTGACACGTTAGTGTTTAACGGTCTAAGCACTTAGGTTATTTTCTATTCAAATCCTAGATTAAGGGGTTTGGATATTTACTGAACCCAACAATCTCCTCCTATTTGGATATACAAATAGCCTAAGTGTTTGATCAGTGTAAGTGAGCAAATGGCTTCTTCTTACACTGAATGTACTAATGAATACAATAAGGAACACTGCATATTTTAACAAAACATACATCATTTATTGATCAGATTACAAGGTTCCTATCACTAGTACAAAAGATAAATAAAATGATGTCAGCCCAGATGGATTCCTAGTGCTTCAAGCTTGACTTTCTTAGTGATGAGTGTTTCCTGTCGTGGTGCTCTCTTATCTTGGCGTTTAGGTCGACCTGAACCACGACATTTGCTTGAGTCTAAATTTGAAAGGCCACCGGTATGTAGCTTAGCATTGCTGACCACACCGATCGATCAATGTCACTCCATATTTGAAATCTTGGGTTTCCATAGACATCAATGTGGAATAGCCCTCTTCGGGCTTCTCAATTACTAGACAGTTCACAATTTCACACCTTGAGCAACTTCTGTTGCATTCTAGTCAGAACACTTTTATCTCAGTCGAACTCAACTCTTTTCCTTTTCCGGTGGATGATTGTGGTTGAGATCCTTGAGGTGCGATTAAAGCGGTGAATCCCAGTTGTCTTGGTGCATCCTCGATCTTTCATATCTTTTATTGAGCATCTTCATCGCCTCCTTAACCACCGCATTTTGCTTCTTTTCTATTATTGGACCGAGTTCATCGAGTTGATGATCCCAAAGTCAATGAATTTTAGGGATCATGAACTTGAAATGTCTTTATCAACCCCCACAGAGACGTTCATTGCCGGTGGTTTGGATCTAGGGATGATTTTGACATTAGTGATCTTCTCAGCGGTCTTCGCTTGACATTGTCAATTATAATGGTCAATTATTGCTTTCTTGATGGTGCAGTTCTTTTGTTCTTTTCTTCCAAGCGCTTTTCATTTCGACCATTTTCTTTGCTGAGCATCCTTGAACTTTCATCTGCGACCCATTTCAAGCTTCTTAGTGTCTATTCCAATGTTTTCGACTTCTTCAAGAACTACTTGTACCAGTGCTTCTCTGCTCTTTCTTTCTTCTTGAGAAGTTTCTTTCTCCTTTCCTCTTGACAAGGAATGAACTTATTGTTGTGGTGTGAGCAGTACTCGTGTGTTGCCGATCTTAAAGGGTATCTTCTCGGGCTCATGTGGTGTCTTCATTATGCCTTTTCCTTTGTCCTAGCACGAGGAAGATGATTTTGCTACGGGGTGGTGGTGTTGTTGTTATTGGTGTGATTCTTGTCAATGTTGTTGTTGTTGAAGATGTTGGTGGTCTTGATGAGATTGGCTTCGCTGGGATGGTGGTGATGAGATTGGTACAACTTTAGATCTTGGTGGTGTTGGCTCCCCTCGGTGTGAAGAGGAGTTTCTTGAAGATTCTCCTCTCAAGCTATTGGGAGTGTCGGTGAGGGCAAGAGTTGGTGTGGTCTTGAGGGGATGGAGTCGCTTGGCCCTTGAAAGCTGATAGATTTCGATGATCATGGCATTGATATCTGAAGTGTCTGTTTGAATACCGATGACTTTTGTTTCCAAGTTTGCTTGAGATACTTCCAAAGCAGTCATTAAGGTGCGAGATTCGAGCCAAGGAAGAAGATGCTTGAGCCAAAGTTGCCACCGAGTATTCACAGAGCCCAATGTAGCTTGAAGAGGCGGACCGAAGATTGAAGACCACGAACATTTGCGAGACTTGAGCATTTCGATCGATTCGGTGAGGTCGGAGGATTGTTTCAAGTAAGCCTCGGTAGCCTTGACACTTTAGAGTTGAGGCTGGGTCTTCTTTGACAAATTCCACGATTTCATCTATCTTTGTTCCTACACCCTAAAGGTGCACGAGAAAGTTGGCGAGTTGTCATCCGATGCGTGAAGAGTGTCATACATCGATCCCTGTGCTCATGAACATTTTCATCAAAGGCTTGTACTTGACTTTCGAGATGCATAGCGGCACCGACCTCGATGTGTTGTTCCACAATGTTTGATGACCTCGGAGTATAGCTTCCTTGAAGCTTTGGTGATCCATCGAACAAAGCGCCTCTCGGTTAGTGGAAGAACATTATCAAATATTTTGAATTCATCGGTGGAGGAAGAGGAGTACGAGTCATTGTTGTCGCTAGAATGGTGATTCGGTATGCTCACGTGGATCGGTGAGGTCCTTGTTCGATTGAACCTCAGCGTCCACTTCTTCCCCGCCGATAATATTTCATCATCACTTTGTCGGCCGGTTCATCTTGAAAATAGTATCCCGGTAACATCGACAACGGATGAACAAGGGGTTGGTGATGGGTTCCATATCGTGGTGGTATTAATCCCTCGAGTCTTTGTCCCCGTTGACCCCTCGAGACAACGGTGGGAGTTTCCAGTGCCTTTTACGGAGTCGATTGGTTTTGGGTTCCGTGTCGGTGGGTGGTTCCTTTCTCTCGAGTCTTTGTCCCCTAAGACCCCGAGACACGATGGGTTTTCCTAGTGCCTTTAGCGAGTCGGTGAAGGTGATATCCCTATCGGTGGGTTGTTTGGTTCCTACGAGTCTTTGGGATCATTCGGTGTGCCCTCGGACAAAGGCTTTGATTTGCTAATGTCATCCTTTGGGCGTGGAAGGCGCCCCTACCAACGGGTTGTTTGTTTCCCTCGGATCTTAAGGAGTAGTAGTTTGGACCAAGGGGCGATTGTGATTTATCGGTGTCCTTCGTTGTCCATGGGTGGATGTTGCTTGGTCTCCGATGGGTGGCAAATCGGTCTTGGGTTTTCCTTGCCTTTTGGCGGTGCTCCTCAAGCCTCGTGGCCCCGAGACTTGGGTTTGGTCTTAGTACCGATCCGAGACTTCCCTTTCTCTTTTAGGAGCGGGGTTAGGAGACACCGATTCCCTACAGTTGTTCTGACAACCATATGGGCCGTCAATTCAATATTTGTGACAAGGGTTGGGTCCTTTTGAAAGTTTGATTGGCTCGGGATGCTGTAAAGCTCCAAATTTTTCTTCACGAGAATAATTTGTACCCGAGAATGTTTTCAAAGCACAAGAGACAAACCTAGGATACGAAACGTATTTCGTCCTAGTTTTGCTCTGTAGCTTAGTTACGAGATCACTTGTAAATGATCTCCCTATGTCGACAGTGACCCCATTCATCGAGGCGGTATGCCATCATCAATCGAATAGAGTTAACTTGTTCGGTGGATGAGTGGTTCCGCCGAGGACCCGAATCACAAAAGTGAATAGGATCCTCCAAGCCACGGGAATGAACTTTTAGTGATTGGGGTCTTGTCCAAAAAGTTGGATCTAAAGCGATTTGTTTTAACCCATCCTTCATTGTGGAGGGTTCGGGATGGGCGACATAAACTCCTTTGTTATAATCTAACCACATTGAAGTGCAAAACGTTTTATAATCCGGGTGAATTGTTGCCCCGTTGAGACCGAACTCGATGAGATATTCCGAGGGGTCTAAGGTTATTCTCATCGATGGAGGGTGTCGGGTCAAAGGCCTTAGCATTGCCCAAAACTCCCCGAGGAGGTTTTGAGTGCAAGATTGAGGACATGAACAACGGCCATTTTCAATGGCGGTTATACAAAAACTTCATAATGTCCTTATAGGTGAGACGGTTTGAGGATATTCAAAATTGCCTATGACATTACTTGTTTTAAATTCAACATTGCTAAGATCACCTACCCACTGTGAAGCAAACTGAAGAGATTATGTTCTTGCCATTTCCATTAAAAAGGTTTTAGGGTTTTGAGAAGAATAACTTGACAAGAACAATAAAAAGTTTTGAATCTCTTAAGTTGTGATGAAAAACTTTTGTAAATGTTTACAACGAAGATTTTTCAGAAAGATTTGAAGAACACAAAGATTTCTGGGTTTGAAAAGAGATTTTGATAGAGTTTTGTTTGCAGAAATCTTTTGTGTGTGTTATAAGGATTTTATGAGGGGTATTTATAGAGTGTTGAGAGGGTCGTTTGTGCAAACTTGTGGATTTGTAAAGTCGGTTTTGGAGACGTTTGAATTTCCACATTTAATGCCACCTCCACTACCCGATAAAATCCGTTTTAAGAGAACAATTGCGATTGCACAGTAAAGTGCACTTTGCGATAATAAAATATCACTAAGATATTTTATGTGAGAGGAGGCATTTAATGCCAAGTGGGGATAAGGTAAGTTTGTGAGGACCCTTGATATGGTTGATGATAAGACAAAGAGACATATATTCCTATATTAAATTGGCATAGTTACCAACCTAGAACATTTAAGTAAGCGATACTTGTATCATTTAGTTACTCATTCAATGCTCAATATTAGCGTCGGGGTCCCGAATAAGTCTTACTTATTTAGTGAGAGGTTGTATTGTGGGTTTTGTTCGTGGAGGAGGAACCATTTGAGAGAACTTATTGAGATTGGTTTTCGGATGCCCGACTTTCAATGTCAAGCATTCCCAATTGACTTCGGTCTCACGAAGGTAGGTTCATCCAAGGGTTTGGTGAAGATATCACCATTGATATTCGATGGGGATGAAATGGAGTTCTATGTCTCCTTTCATTATGTGGTCCCCGATGAAGTGATATCGATATCAATGTGTTTGGTTCTTTGATGAAGGACGGGGTTGTTGGAGATTGTAATTACCTTTGGTGTTGTCACGGAAGATGGGTACCATTTTGTAATGGATGTCATAGTCACCGAGTTGACTTTTCATCCATAAAACATTGGCACAACATCCTGCAATGACCACATACTAAACTTCGGTGAAGACATAGCCACCGATTGTTGCTTTTAGCACTCCAACAAACCAGTTTTCCTCCAAGAAATTGTGGGACCACGAGGTACTTTTTACGTCCATGTTGCAGCCAAGATAATCGTAATCAAAGTAACCTTTGAGATCAAACCCCGAGCACTTTGGATAATAGAGTCCAAGGCTTGGGGTTCCTCAGTACCGAGTATTCTTTTGGCTGCGATGAGGTGGGATTTTTGGGATTGGACCGATATCTTGCAATTAGACAGATCGAGAATTGTATGTCTAGTCAGGCGATTAGATACATCGGTGAGCCAACAATCCCTACGAAATGGGTTTGATTGACCGACTTGCCGGTGAGATCGGGTCCAAGGTTGTTAGGAGGGACCATTGGTGACTTCACCGAGGCACAGTCGGATATCTCATATTTCTTCAAGAGATTTCTGTGTATTTCTCTTGGTGATAGAGATTCCTTTATCGGCTTGCACGATTTGTAGTCCAAGGAAGTATGTGAGTTCACCCATCATGCTCATTTCAAACTTCTTTGTCATCATTTTTCAAACTATTTGCAAAGAGTGTAGTTTGTTGAGCCAAAGATGATGTCATCAACATATACTTGGACTAGTATCATATCTTGTTTTGTCTGTAGATAAACAATGTGTTGTCTATCTTTCCTTTGACAAACTTGTTTTGGATCGGGAAGGTGAGAGAGTTTCATACCATGCCATGGGAGCTTGTTTCATCCATAAAGGGCTTTATCAAGCTTGGAGACATAGTCGAAATTCACTACTCTCAAAGCCGGAGGTTCTTGAACATACACATCTTCCTTGAGTTCACCATTCGAGAATGCACTTTTACATCCATCTAGTAAACTTTGAAGTTCATGTAGGTAGCAAATGCAAGGAAGAACACGATGGCTTCCATTCTTGCAACAGAGCAAATGTCTTATCATAGTCAATGCCTTCTTGTTGTTGTAACCTTTGGCTACAAGTCCGGCTTTATTTTTAATGATGATGCCATTTTCATCGGTTTTGTTTCGAAAACCCACTTCATTCCTATGATTATGACATCACGAGGACATTTGATCAAGGTCATGACCTTGTTTTATCAAGCTGTTGAAGTTCTTCTTGCATGGCTCGAACCTAGCTTGGGTGTTTTAGAGCCTCGGTGACACTTTTGGGTTCTATATCGATAGGTAATCGGCATATAGACATTCATTGGTCAAGCTGCAGATTAACTTAGCGACCATGCTTCTAGTGAGCATGCCCTCGGTGGGTTCACCAATGATGTTTACAAGCTCAATGTCACGAGATTTTGTCCACTTACTTTGTGGTCTAGGATCGAACTTGAAGAGGTCACTAGAGACTCGGGAGTGAGTTACAGTGCGTGAGCCATAGAATCATTAAAAACATCATTGAGATGTCTTGTTCGAGTTGGGTTTCATGAATCACGGGTTCACGATCATTTGGATCGGTGTTGCCTATCCCGCAGAGGACTAATTGATTATCAATGAGTTCACCGATAGTTGGTTGTGACGAGTTGTGAGGCAAGACATAATATGAGATGTCGGCATCGACTTGGTATGAGGAATTGATTTAAGTGTAAAACTCATCAGGAGGATATCTTGATGAGTTATCAATTCCTATTTCCTCCATCGAGGTGTTGGTGAACCCGATGCTTCGAACTCTCATCAAAGGTGACATGAAAGGTTTCCTCAACTTGTTGTCTCCTAGTGTTAAATACCTCAAGGCTTTGGAGATCGTTGAGTAACCTAGAAAGTATCCATCATCGACTTTAGCATCAAATTTGCCTAGATGATCCTTGTGGTTATGAATAAACACGGGACATCCAAACACATAAAAGTAGTGATGTCGGAAGTCTACCTTTGAATATCTCATATGGGGTTTTGTTATGTCTTTTGACAATGATTGACCTATTTTGAGTGTAACAGTTATTTTCTTGCTTGATCCGTAAATGCTTTGAGAGGGTGAGCCATTTAACATGGTTCTTGCGACCTCAATGAGAGTTACGTTTTCCTTCACCACCCCATTTTGTTCGGGGGGTAGGGAGATGAAAAATTTGGGAGACTCCTTTCATCACGAAACTCTCAAGCTCATCATTTTGAACTCGATACCATTGTCGATTCGATTTGTTTAACAATAATGTCATTACGGTTTTCAATGTTCACGATGAATGACATTATTGTGTCATTACTGACTCTTTTTGAAAGAAAGTATATCCAGTGTATCTTGAAAACTCGTCAACAATGACAAGTGTATACTTCTCATCTTGGATTGATCTAGGACCGATCGGTCCAAAGAGATCCATATGCAAGAGGTGAAAGCGACTTTGATGGAGAAATTTTGTTTTGTTTTGAAAGATGCTCTTTGATGTTTGCCTTTTCACAGTGAGCATGGTTTATCTTTTGCAAAAACCAAGTGATGGTAAGCCAAGGACCTTGTTTTGTTTTGCCGGGTTGTTGATGTTTTGAAGTTTAAGTAAGAGAGTCTCTTGTGCCACGCCGGTTGATACTTTCGGTGGCTTTGGCAAAGAGACGAGTTCCATCTTGAGAAAGAGTAGACATGTCTAAGACATAAACATCATCTCTTCTACGAGCTATCAAAACAACCTCTTTGTTGGCATTGAAAATGGTACCTTGTTTGTCATTGAATTGCACAATGTACTTAGCATCACATAGTTGGTGACATCGATGAGATTGTATTTGAGACCATTGACATAAGCTATTCTAGAAAACTATTCCATTGCGTTCTTGAACCATAACCTTGATGGGACTGTTAGGAATTAGAAAATTCCATAGTGAAGTGTCGGTCACCCCAAATGTTATCTAGCTTAAGTTAGCTCGTAGACTTGTCATTAGTTACGTTATTTAGTAGTTTATTTATTAGTTTGTAGCGTAGTATAGCTTAGTGCAACACCGTGGAGGAAGGACGGGTCTTTACCCATCGTATCCACGATCCACAGCCGATAGGAGGTCGTGTATTGTGTAGTATAAATACCCTTCCATCCATGGAAGGGTGGTGCTGAATCTAATATTCCATACTTTTGTATACCAAGTCTCTAGCAAGAAAACACCCAACTCTCTACTTCTCTCTCTAATGGCAAACATGTATTTTGATCATCCAAGACCACCGAATCATCAACACAATAAAAATAAGATCCTACAATTGGTTTGAGCCAGATTCTTGTGTTGTGTCGATTTGTGTGGTTATTTGATTATTGTTAAAGCATTTTGCTACTTTATGGTCGGAAAATTTGTTTTCCTATTTTTATTGATATGCTTTTTTCTTGATTTGGTATCTTGGTTCTTTTGTGTCATGGTTCTTTTGGCCCAAAGTAACTTATGTCTATATATTTTGTGACATCTTTTGGTATCATACGTGATGTAGATGTGGTCAAAGTGGTCAAGAAACATATTTTGTGACATCTTTTTGGTATCATACGTGATGTAAATGTGGTCAAACTGTGGTCTTTAATGGTCAAAGAAGCATATTTTCTGCAGTTTTTTGGGTCTTTATGAACATGGTCGGAATCTTAGTCGGAAAACTCATCGGAAAAATCAAATTTCTGCCTAACGACTTGTGTTTTTCGTCATAGCGAGTTGTCTCTTAACTTGTCCAGATTCTATACTAATCTAGCGACTTGTCATCTGAGTTTTGACTCAGATGTGATATGTCATTTTGTGGGTAAAGTCATTAGTGACTTGGAATGAAAAATACTGGTAGCGACTTGGAATGAAAAATACTGGTAGCGACTATTGACTATTGAGTCAATAGCGACTTGTATGGTTTAAAAGAAGTAGCGACTAGTTTCGAAAAAAAAAAAAGCTAGCGACTTGACACTATACTCGCTAGCGACTTGGCACAAGACTTAGACTTAGCGACTTAAAAGAAAGAAATGAATAAGAAGATTTGCCAGTTGACCTTGACCAACAATATACCACCGACTCATTGTAACCTCAGTTTACATCATCCCATGTCACTAAACAAAACCCAAGACTAAGCCACATCCTTATACAAAACAAACTCTAAGACTCGATCTAATGACACGGATATTAAACGGAACTCAGATTCATTCGTATTGTTTGTCAATGTAATACTTGATGAATCTAAGGTCATAAAAACGAATGATATCATCACGGAACCATATCTTAATGACATAATAAGATCTCAGGTTTATCTTTTTTTTGGTACTCAAAAATCGCCCAAAGTCAAAAACCTTAAAGATAAAGTCATCATAGATCTATAATTTTCGAACTCTTATTAAAAGACGGAACAAAACCAGTCGGTTTCATTCTTCCCTTTGTGTTCGGTTATATGGAAAGCAAAAAAAAATAAATAATGATGATAAAACCTACCCGTGTATTGTTGGAGATACTCGTGTATTAAGGGTTTCATGCCATCCCTGTGGCTTTCATTTTATACTCGTGTTCAAAGAGGCATTTGAGTTTACGTGGCTTTCATTTCATTTTATTTGGGTTTGATTCTGAGTTCTTGGTGGCGAGTTGTTTGAAGAAAAAATGGAGGCGGATTTGAGATGTGATACCGATTTGGTTTGTTGAGTGAAATTAGGGTTAGTGGGTGTTAATTGCATCTTGTTATATAGTCTGGATAATATGGTTTCAATATGTGTTAACTGAATCGGGCTTAATGATTTCGTGGGCTGGAATTTGGATTATGGGCTTTGGGTTAGTGTTTGTTGCATTCTCGTTGGGTCATATGGACCAGGATCTTTACGTGCACTATTATGAATTCATATGGTTTCTGAATCATGTTATTCATGTGAGTATGATATAATTCAAAATGTTTTGATATGTTGTTGAGATGGAACATATGGTATAATCATGCTATGTACCAAGTATATGTGCTCATGACCAAAATTGAATATTGGGACCGATCAGGAGTTATTTTGATGGGTTGACTTATTTGGTAAGTGTATTTGGGCGAGTGGTGTGACAATGATTAAAACCGGACATGAGCTTAAATTGACATATTAACTTGTTTTAATCCGGGTAATTCGTCAATTGAATTGGGCATACTATTTGAACCGGTTAAGACAAATTTGCCTATATGGGATGGCTGTTAATTTTTTTTCATGAGTTGCTAGTTGTTGATACGGTTTGGCAATGAGATTTGTTGAAGTGATTTGACGATCATGTCATTCATAGATGAGATTGGGTATGATGATGTAAATTGTTGTATGAGGTTTGATACTTTGATTTATGCATTTTCACATAAATGATTATGTCGCGGCTTGAAGTGTTTATTGAAAAATGTTGACTACGTGGTGTTTGGACGATATTTCTAATTTGGATTTGAAGTGAGGTTTTATCGGGCACGTTTACTTACTTCGTCTTCTTTCTTTCTACCCTTCCGCGAAGATGACTTGTTTGGGCGCTTATTGAGGGTGATAAAGACTTGGCTATTTAATTACGGTTGTGATTCTTTCTCGTTTAACCCACAACGTAACTATCACTTCGGTGTCTCACTCAGTTGAGAATGTCAAGAGGTTTTGTACATTGGGTACATCATTTCTTCTTCACAAGGTTTAGTACAAGTTTAAGTAACAAATCTGGGGAATTTTACTTCATGCTCAAATTTGGCATATCGGGTTTACTTCTCAGTGTGGTCACTACAATAGCCGTCAGAATGCGTGAATGATGTGTTTACCAAAGTATTGATTGGATGGTTGTTGATGTTGGATAATGAACCGTTAATGAACCACTGCATGTTCCCCTAAAACAGATATTCATCGAAGCCAATGTTGTCATAACATATTCAAGCTGACATTATTTACGGTTTTATCTTGATTTTGTAAAATCCCGCGAAAGAATCTATTTCTCGGTTTAAATCATAGACTTGTAAAATCCCGTGACAATGGAAACATCCTTGTAAAGTGCATTTCCGGATCTATCTTACGGTTTATTCTTGGTTTTGTAAAATCCATGAAGATACTATTTTTCGGTTTAAACCATAGAGTTGTAAAATCCCGTATTGATGGAACCATCACGGAGAAAAGGAAAGTGTATTTCGGGATCTTTTCCGATCTTTGGTGCTACGGTTTACCTTGAAGAAGGATAAAAGGGTGTATTTCATGAATTGGATGTGTGTTTGGGTTGTCTTCATGGCAGTTTGGTTATTACATGGTTTTACGGGGATATGCTCACTAAACCACGGTCGGGATGAAACCATTATCAAAGTTCACTTTTAAGATCAAAGGAGGCTAGATTTGAGCATTTAATCAGAAGTTGTGACAACGGGGTTAATTCACTATTATTTATTTGAGGGTGAAGTGAATTATCACGGGCGAGTGTACTTAGTATCTGAAGGTATCGGGGATGGATGGATGAAGATTCTTCATGATCCTTGTTCGAGCTTATTTTCAAAATCAAAGACTTGGAAATCTAGTTATTGTTGAGTGACTTTTACCTTTTCTTTTACCACTTGGGGGAATTGGGCTCGTATCACCACAAAATAACTATCACTTTAAGGAGTTACGTTGTAGTGCTCAGTGTCACATTCAATTGTGGATTTTCAAGAGGTAATGTACGTCTTATACTTGATGGTTGGTTGGTTGAAGAGTATAGAGTACTTAGAGATTCAATGGAGCATGAATTCTCGGCACCGCTCTTTGTTACACATGTGCAAGTTTAAGTCACGAGTTCGGGTTAATTTACTTCAGGGTCAAATTCTTCATATTGGGTTTTCTCCATCAGCTGTCACGAGAAAAAAGCCTACTGAATGATAATGGGTTGATTACATGTTTTGCCAAAAGAGATTGAAAAGAGAGAGATAATGACGTTTGAATACTTCAGTTCAAACCTCGTTCTCTAAAGAAAAGAAAAGTGTACGTTTCAGTGCGCTTTATCTTTAACAGAAGAGAAATCTTCTTATGACGTTTGAACACGACAGTTCAAGCCTCGTTCCTCAAAGAAAAGAAAAGTGTACGTGTCAGTGCGCTTTATCTTCGGAAGAAGAGAAATCTTCTCATTAATGACCATTCTCATCAACATGCTTCATGCTTTTTCCATGCGCTTCAGTCATCAAGTGAACCGGGCTACCACTGATTGTTTCTCATTCCACTTGCTCGATTATAATGAAGATGGAGACATCATGTGCTGATTTTGCGGGAGAGAAGTGTGAACAGAACATTCGGATGACTTTCACTTATTTAATCAAGAATGGCAACTCCGTATGCAATTCTTGAGGGGGAGAAGAAGTGTGAAATTATTGCATGGTTGATTGATTTCTGAGAATAAATGGTCAAACGGCTCCAAACTCATGTAAGAACCGATCCTCTTCTTATCGGGTCATCTTCACATGGAGTTTTTCTCTTCTAAGAGCCGTTGGTTGACATCTTCACTCGGATTGATGAGTTTATTGACAAAGTGCTTCCGGTTAATGCTTCACGTATACATCAACATGATGATTCCGAACAATCTCTCGTTCTTGTTTGATGTGATTGGTAGTTTGGCGTTACCATCTTGTGTGTTCGTTGCGGCCTAATTCTTCGATTTCCTTGATGAACATCTTTCGTTCTTGTTTGATTGGGAGAGATTTTAGTTAAGGGATTTGCAAGATGTAAGTTAATTGGGATGCTTTTGGTGGGATGCTTTTTGGTGTGAGTTGAAGATGTTAACTATCTATTCCCCAACCGCACAATCTTGAAGAAGGTCGAGTCTGATGCATTCTACATTTTACGCTACATGTTAGAAGACTAAAGGCGAGTTGCATTTAACGATCTAAAGACTTCTTCTTAATTTGGGCATTTATCAAACAGATTGTCGGTTTAGGGAGAGCACTAATTGGGAGAAAATTATAAGTCGATTCAATTCCCAATTAGGCGTGCTCATATTCTTTAGCGATGACTACTCGAGGCGTTGATATTGACTTTTGTTGGACATTTGACACAAGGTGATTACTTGAGTTAATTATTTATCACTTATTTGAGATTGAAGTTGACTTTCACAAAGGCGTGTTCTTATTTGATAACTTGCTCGGGCTTAAGAATTTGAGTTGAAGACTTGGCTTATCTAGTTACCGACAATCGAGGTGGATGGTTGAAGACACAGTTAACTATCACTATTAGGAGTTACTTTGTTTTACTCGAGTGTCACACGATATGACGGTGTGGATAAGCGCAAGAGGTGTTAATGTCTCATACTTTGTTTGGGTAGTGAGTACTTAGAGATTTGCTTGAAGCATAAATTCTACACCGTTCTTCCATCATTAGGTGCAAGCTTAAGATACAAATGTGGGAAGTTGACTTGATTTCAAGTATGGTATAGCGGGTTTTCTTCTTGATGGTCACTTCAAATTGTCTGAAGGGTTGATATAGATAGTCGAGAGAGTATTCAACAAGTTGATTCTCACAAGAGTTCAAGTGTTCTTCTCAAGAAATTTCTAGTATACGGGCTTACAATGAGTCTTGATTACAAGTGTCAAAACCAAAGAAGGAGAAAGGAGACTCACATATAAACACAAAGTGAGTAAACTTGATGAACTTAATTCTTCTAAGTGATTGAAGATATCCGGGAAGACAAATGTTATTACCGCAGAGAAACTCAAGGTTTGACTCATGACGAGTAAACTTGATGAACTTAACTCTTCTAAGTGATTGAAGATATCCCGGTAAAACAAATGTCATGACCGCAGAGAAACTCAAGGTTTTACTCATGAAGGCTTTTGTGTTATTATTCCAACGACGTGGGGGAAGAGATGGAAGAGTTAGTTTCTGAAGATGAAAGAGGTACACAAGTGTGTGATGATTTTGATTTTATCACAATCATCGGGGATAAGATTGTGTACATTGGGGATGCTCATTTGTTTTACACGAGGGCTTAATCTGTGATTCGAGATATAATCACTTATTCCGGTGTTGACATCAGAGATTGTCACCCGCAGAGATAATCGATGATTCGCTTGCTTCTTCAATGTTATCGGTTATTCTCTCTTTGGGCATTCGGTGCCGGGTTCTTGAGCTTCATACACTTTCTTCGGGGGGAGAAAAGTATACATCGGGGTTATTCTTTGGCTATTGGACTTAATCTGCTACTTGATGGTATAAGTTTCTTTGTCTTCGGTATGTGTATTCGGGTTCGTGAGCTCTAGTCTAAGAGATTGACCGCATCAATTCAACTACTGGGGAAGTGGTCTCTTGACACCTTTTGGAATGGATTGCTTGAGACTTGATGGAAAAGAAATTTGAGAATATTATTTAAGTGTGGGATGAAACGTTCTTTGGTGTTCTATTGGATGATATAACCTCGAAGCGAAGAATCACGGTGATTATTCTTAAAAGGAGCGACAAGTTCGATGATAATGGTGTGCTTCTTTGTGCACAGCTAAGAGAAGCTTGAAAGAAAGCTTTGAATCGCTTTCGCCTAAAGGATTTTCGGTTTGGGGAAGTCGCCAAAGTCTCTCTTTCTCAAAGGCTCATGTTCTATCTTCTATTCGGAGCCCTGGAAGCTTTGGTGGTGAATGTTTAAGGATGATGACTTCTATCTTCTACAACGGGTCGCTCGATATCCTTATCTCGGTACTCGTATCATCATCTTCTTTAACTATATCATCTATTCTATCCTTGTATATATTTATTCGAAAACAAAATACAAAATATAAAACCAACAAAAGAAAATAGAAAAATATAAAACCAACAAAAGAAAATAGAAAATATAAAATCAACAAAACCCATAAAAATCGAAAATTTAAAAGACCAAAATATTGTTTCTCATGACATGTCTTACGGTATCGATAACATCTACGGTCTTAGAAATGTCATTCAATAATGGCACGGGATCATAGATGAAGTTCGAGCAGAGGTGTAAATATTCTTTTCTTAACATGTCTTAAACTATGGCTTACGATTACTTATTGTGACCAGCGCTTAAACTATGGCTTGCTATTATTTCCGATAGCAACCCGTTTTCTAAGAAGGAAAGTGCTACGCTTAATCGATTTTCAAAATTTTCGCACTTATCCTAAAACAATTTAAGGAAAGTATGTCGAAGGATCATTGTTCCTACACAAATGTTTTTCCGTCTAAAATTCTTGAGAAAAATATTTGGTGTTTTCCAAAATGGTGGTTAATGAGTTACAAAACCAATCGGCTTTGAATTTTTCGTAAAAATTGAAAACTCAATCAATGACCTTAGCGCTTTTAATCTTTTCGAGAAAATAAGTCATTGATTGAGGGGAGAATGTTTTCAAATTTATATCATCTAACGGACTTTCTTAATTATCCACGTGCTTATCTCGAAAAATATAATTGCCTATGTTGAAGGACTAGGTTTCTAGGATATGATTGTTAGGTTTAGATGATTAGAGTTTGAGAAACACATTATTCCATACCTTACATGATCGATTGATTTGTTGGATTGACTTTTATTAGTCGATTGTTGTTTGGGTGTTGTCGACCACCATATATTTGTATGTGTGTTCACTAACATATGCGGTATATTGGTATATAAGAATGTTCCGATCCGGATCCCACAAATGAACATGATTGGATGCCGCAAGGAAAGGTAACGATATCTTGGGTTGACAAATGAAGAAACGGAGCTTAATTGGACTTCAATGGAGAGTTGGCATAAATGCAACGTAAGAGGTATCATCGCATCGCCAGATGGTTTTCTTCTAAGTGATTGAAGAAACGGAGCTTAATTTGACCTCGGTTGGCATTCAAAATGCAACATAAGAAGAAGTCTCACCGCATCTGCAGACGGTTTTCTTCAAGCCCTACAAACAACAACGAAGCTTCTCAACTACTTAATATATCTTTGTGCGGATACCATTTTTAAACAATTTTGAAAATTTGATTAAATTGTTTTGAAAATGAGAAAATATTGTTCGAAAATTAATGGACTAAATTTTGAAAATCACCGGACTTCATTTTATCAAAACTTAAGTCACTCAATTATCGACTTCGGTCATCAATTGAGGGGAGAGTGATTTTAAATTAAATATTTTCAAATGATATTTCTTCACAAAAGTCCGTTTGTACAAAATAAGTGGTGATCTAAAGATTTAATGTTATGTCATGGTATGATTTTCTTTAAAACTCAAAGATCATCAAAATGAAATTTTTTGTTCTTGTTTGATTGTGAAATTGTTTTATTTTACTTAAAGATCTCTTAAAAACTATCATACCGACACTAACAATATTTAATGTCTAAATCTGGTCCTTATCGTCATTTTCAAAATTAAATCTTGCCACGTCTTTCCTAAAACTTTCTAAATGATTTAAATCAATCGGGATCCAAAACCCTAATTGGTTTGAAATTTTGATCAAGGAGAGATCGTGATTTAAATCTCAAATGCTTTTAAGGGAATTGGTTTTAGTCCTTTATAGGCACTCCGCCTCCATGTGCCAAACGATTTCAAATATACAATGCACATGTTGAGGAGGAGGATTTATCCAAAACCGGATGAGTATTTAAACAAGGCCACATTTTCTCCCATGTTTTCTAAACCTAATTAAATCACTTGGGATCCAAAATCTCAAAGGATTTGATATTTTTGATCGGGGAGAATTTGTGATTTAATAATGAAATTTGATAAAAAAATGATCGCTTTGATTCGGTTGTGCAGTCGCTCTCTCATATGTGCTAAAAGCTTTCAATCTCGAAGCATATATTGAGGGGAGCATTTTATAAGAAAAGAAACTATCGAGGTGCAAATGCTTTTATGTTTTAACATAAAGTACCTTGATTGAGTTTTTCAATTGGTTTTTCTTAATGGTTTTTGTAATCGTGGATGTGCTTCAAAAGAACTCTTGCCTCTATGTGATAAAATTGATTTTAAATATCCTATGCACATATTGAGGGGGAGAATTTTACCATGAAAATCAAATGGCTTTTTCGTATGAAAATTGTGATCAAAGAAAATATTTCAAAGTCCTCTTGCCTCCTTGTGCTGAACAATTTCTAAATCATACGAACATGTTGAGGGGGAGGTTTTCTAAATGATCAAAACTATTAAGGTACAAAATGCTTTGATCTCGTATCACAAGTACCTTGATTGGTTTTCCAAATGATTTTTCAATTGGTTTCACGAAGGAAAGAACAATACCAAAAGACCGACCAATTTACTTTATGCATGGTGTTATAAGGATGGTTAGGTTAGGTATTTGTTCCCACGATCCGCCGTGAACCGGAGGGATCTACCAGGACAATCCACTAGATAGTGTAGAGTCCTTAGGTATATTGAAAAAGGAGAAAATGAGAATATGGGAAGAGTGCGGATTGAGACAGAGCTAGTCTTGGAATAAACCCAACAAGGTTCTAGTAATGAAGTCTCGGTAAGCAGAAGGGGTTGAAGAATGAAAAGAAATGAATGATAAAGGGTGAAAAGAAATAGCCCTCCATCAATTCAACCTTAGGCGTAAACCGGGTTCAATTCATATGCTACTGGTGGTTACTAAGGTAACACCGGTATTGAAGACAAGACATCATGGACCCAATGATGCACCGCACTAAACTTCCCAAACCACTCAAGTTCCTCTTAAAAGGGCTTGTTTCATTCTCACGGGAACCGACATAATCTATCGACTTTCTCTTAGAGATGGTTGATATTGAAGTAGGAGACCTCTCCCTAGTCTCCGACACAGAACCAAATGTGCACTAATTGAGTCTAGAGCCAAGAGATCATCCACAATATCTCATTAGGACACAAAATTAATGAAGAATTGTTTGTTTCACACAATGTGGAAAGTAAGTATATATTTAGAGTCATCACGATTATCCTTGTGGTATTGCGGAACATCCGAGTGATATGAAAATATTCACAATGAAGATGGAAATCCTTCTAGAGCCAACATCATACAAGCTCTTGGTGGGTGACATGTGAGATCTTGCAAAAGATCAAGCTTGTGACAACTGGATAGAAATGATGGGGAGATTCAATCTTGAATCAACCTTGGTCCAGTATGGAATTGACGAATACTTTTGGAAAACCGCTCGATGTGCAAACCTTCTTTCTCTAGCACGTCGAATGTGTATTCATTTCAAATTCAAAAGTATATCCGATTGAAAATACTTTTAGAAAACCGCTCGATGTGCGAATCCTTTCTTTCGCTAGCGTCGATTGTGTACTATTTTCAAATACAAAAAGTGTTTTGTTTGAAAATTGATCTTTCTCAAAAACCTTCGTCGTATTGCAAAACTCTTTATTCTAAGCAATACGATTGTTTTCAAATCAATTTTTCATCAATCGGTGAATCTCAATTCGCTAGTTCACTCACTCGTGTTGTCTTCTTTGAGACGTTCGGTTTGAGAACAACTAGAACACCGCGAAACCCCGTCAAGGAGATTCTTAGGAATCCTACCGATCACAGCAAGATGCTTGTAATCGATCAACGGGAACCGTGGGCGTGTACCTCAATTCAACGAAGTGATCAAAGACACTTCGTGCGTTTTATTGCTAATCGTCGATGGTACACCCTAACGATTGCAATGATCGAATTGAGGAGTCAATCCAAAGCCGCATGTTCACAAAGAACCACACTTAATTAAAGAAATCATGATGGTGCATATCTACATAACCCGGTTCGATATTTTTATACTATGCTTCGCTGACTGCCGCAAATATCATGAACCAAAGAAGGCTTCACTACTCGATGGAAAGATGTCATGATCCTAATAGTGTGAGCATGTCGGTCCAAAAGTCACAACTTCACATGATGGCAACACAATAAAGGGTGATCCAGAGATTTACGTGGTCGATGATCTCAAAGAAAGCTCAAGATCATCAAGATGTGGATCGATTCAAAGACCTCCACCGAAAGTACAAATCAATGCGGACTTTGAAGTTGCACTACAAAAGCACAAAGATTGCGGAATTGAAGAATTGAAGTCTCACGAGCTCAAGAACAAAGACAAGAATAGAATGCTAGGATTCAAATGTAAAACATGGGGTGACCTCCTTAGGGGAGATTGTTAGGAATTAGAAAATTCCATAGTGAAGTGTCGGTCACCCCAAATGTTATCTAGCTTAAGTTAGCTCGTAGACTTGTCATTAGTTACGTTATTTAGTAGTTTATTTATTAGTTTGTAGCGAGTATAGCTTAGTGCAACACCGTGGAGGAAGGACGGTCTTTACCCATGTATCCCCGATCCACAGCCGATAGGAGGTCGTGTATTGTGTAAGTATAAATACCCTTTCCATCCATGGAAGGGTGGTGCTTTCAATCTAATATTCCATACTTTTGTATACCAAGTCTCTAGCAAGAAAACACCCAACTCTACTTCTCTCTCTAATGGCAAACATGTATTTTGATCATCCAAGACCACCCGAATCATCAACACAATAAAAATAAGATCCCACAGGACATGATGAGTTATCACCAAATACTACCTTGGGTCCCGGTTCCTTTACATACTTGTGCAGATACTCCTTCACACCAACATGCTTCTTGAGCATCCACCGCCTAGATGCCAAATAGGCTCCTCATGCGTGTGTCTGCAACAAGCGAACCCAATTAGTTTCTCTTAGTGACCCACTTCTTGGTGGGCTTGGGTCTCAAGGTCTCATTGAATTTGGCAATCGACTCATGGTCGGGTGGTTGAGTGCATTGTGCTACCACGTGTTTTGCATTTAGAGACCGAGGATGACTCGGTGATATTGGGTTGCTTGGAACTTCTCCTTGCATGGATGACATTTGTCATGCGGGATGTCTTATGAGTCGGATTTCAAGAATATCACAAAGATGTGTTCATAAGACAATCATCGGTGATGGTCATTAAACCCATAGTGTGGACAAGGAGGAAGGGTTTTGCTCTAAATTTTTGAGCAGACTTAGAGGTTGAAGCACACCGATGACCAACTTTGGTATAGTTTGCTTCATCGAGTGAACTTACATATTGTAAGTGATGAGAAGTTCGTGATCATCCTTTTGCGCATCATACAAAAAGGATTCTATAATTGATTGTCGATGGTATGACGGTATAGTGGCATAGATCACACTTCGCTTGGATTTGGGGTTTGACTTGGATTTTGAGGGCTAGAGGAAGTCGACTTTGTCTCCATGATTGATTCAGGACTTTTCAATGGATTCCATCTTTTCATTTAGCTTCCTCACAAGTTCGGCCGATTCTTGAATTTGGTCGCCTTGATGGGAGTCAAGGATGTGGAAGTCTCGAGGGAGTAGACTCTTGTTGAGTTGGTTTTGTTGGCCTTTTCGGGATGGTTCTACCAAGTCCGCACCTTTCTTTTGGTGAATGAGGATTGAATTGCATTGGAGTAAGCTCGAGCTTGGTGCAACACCACGAAGAGGTTCCGGTGGAAGCGTTGCATTAGACTCGCCTGACTCAATGTGTTCAAGATTACTTGGCACATCGTGGAGTCCAAGCATGCTCTTAAGAGCTTGACTCGTGCTCTAGAATTCTTCCGTAATCAAAATTAGGAAGCTTACTATCGTGATTAACCCGATCAATCCAATCACCGGGCTTGGGACTAGTCAACATATCGGTAATCATACCACCGCACACAAATGGCTTAGGACCCCGGTCTTTGTTGAGATATTCAGGAAGATGATCTTCACCTAAGAGTCTCTTCTTGCATCGGGGCTCCACAAAGATCAAAGACCCTAGGATTCTTAGCATTCAACTATCAAGAATATCTTGAACCTTTTGAGTTCGCCTTGAAGAGCCCGATTTCTTTTAACCGATTCGGTGTTTTGAATTTGCAAAGTGTGACCTCAAGCTTAGCTTGTTTTAAAAAAAAGCAGCTCATCCCCACACTTGTTTAATTCAAAACTTACCTTGTTGTATTTTGAAAAAGATTCGATCTTTGCTCTTCTACGAACTTAAGGTCAACATTAAGATAATCCATGTAAGACCGCCAATCGAGTCATCATCCATAGAAAGTAAATATGTTAGGAATTGGAAATTCCATAAGTAAAGAGTCGGTCACCCCAAGTGTTATCTAGCCTAAGTTAGCTCGTAGACTTGTTGTTATTTATTGTTAATACAAATAAGCCGTAAAAGCGTTTATTTATATTTTACGATCTTCTAATGTTTTGTCGATAATAAAAGTAAAATCATATTAACGAAACAAATAAAATACGTAAATGGTTTGAACTAATAGTTTTCTAACATATTCACATAAAACACTAAAACAACGTTTATAATTTTGATTTTAATGTTTTGTCGATAATAAAGTGATTTTATGATCTAGATATATATATATATATATATATATATGTACAACAACTAGTGTTTACATATTGGCTTAACAAGTATAAGTGTTTCTATGATTTAGATATATATGTACAACAACTAGTGTTTACATATTGAGTTAACACATACTTAAGCTAAGTATACTAAAATGGGTAAAAACAAGTATATACTAAAATGGGTAAAAACAAGTATATACTAAATAGATAAAAACTAGCAAATGGTTTTGACCCATAACCCATGGTTTTATATATACCACTTAACCAAGTTCAATGTATCCTAAAGGTACATTGTATCTAGAAAGAAAACCATGGATCAACCCATAACCCATGACCCATGACCCATAACCAAAAATACCCATGGGCAAAGAGGGCGGACCACGGATCCCTAGCTTTGTGCTAGCGGATCCCTTATGGTAGGGATCCGTGGGATCCGGGAAGCGATGAGTTTTCCTCTATAAATAGTGAGCCATTTCTTCATTATATCTCACCCCTCTCCAACATACTTTCTCCCCTGAGTTAAATCTCACTAACCTTAGATCCAAGAGATCTATGTTTGTAGTCTTGTGTTTGTGTGATCTTTTAGGTTCCTCTTAAAGGCAAGATCATCACCTTTGAAGTCGAGCAAGCTCAAGTCCATGAGTTGCCATGCTTCCTCATCATCAAGGCTATTGAAGTCCTCTTGTTGATGATTCCTTTCTTTCTTCAAAGAAGTGTAGTGTTGAAGACATTAGTGAAAGATGTCTCAAGTGTCAAGGCGAAGATATTAGTGAAGGGTATCTATCGTCTATAGGATAAGCACTTGTGGTAGGTGCTTAGAAGTCAAGACAAGAAGCATTAGTGAAAGGTGCTTAGAAGTGAAGACACAAGACATTAGTGAAAGGTGTCTTGTAGATCTAATCAAAGACATTAGTGAAAGGTGTCTTGTAGATCTAATCAAAGGCATTAGTGAAAGGTGCCTTAGATGTACATTCGATATGGTGTGTTTCGATGTACTAGATAGACTAGCATTAGATCCAAGGATATTGATGTCCTTGATGATGTTGTAAAGGAGTAGATCTCCTTTGGGATTAGTCGTTGGTGTAGTGTGGTAGTAGTTCCTCCATTGCAATGGAACTAGGTGCTTAGCCTAGTACCTAATAAAGGGTAGGCGACGTTGTGAAGGATTAGTTCTCCTAAGGTGTGAAAGAACTCGGTGGTTAGCCTAGCACCGTATAAAGGGTAGGCGACGTTGTGTTAGGTGTGGTTCGCCTTGGTGTGAAAGAACTCGGTATTTAGCTTTGTCCGGAAAAAGGTTAAGCGGCGTTGTGAAGGCTTCTCCGCCATAAGGAGATTGGTGTAGTGATTACAAACTCTCGAGTAGGTGACTCGGGGAGTGGAGTAGGGCAAGGAAGGTGTCCTTGTGGCGAACCACTATAAATACTCGCGTTGTGGTTTTGTGCTTCTTACTCTTATCTTTTCATTACATATCTTTATATGCTTGTTTATCAACATCCAACACACACAACCAAATAGATTGACATAAGTCGATCTAAATAGTTTAAAGGAAGTTTTAATTGGTAAAACTATTCAACCCCCTTCTAGTTTTCCACAATTGGCATCGAGCTTCGTTACCAAGTTTCTTGAAGTATATTGTACTTTAAAAACTTGATACGATCCATAGTTAATTGAAAACTACAAAGAAGGTTTTCATAAAACAAACACCATGTTTTTCAAAACTATATGTTTGGATGTTGAGTTGATAACAACATTTTTTTATATATCTTTTCATTTAATTGCACTAATCTTCTTTGTGATATTGATTAGTCAAAGCTCATACCCACCAAGCTTTAGGAGGCGGCTTGGTAACAAGAATACCTTCCTTAAGAAGGTATCTTAAGCATAAAGGCGGGGAATTGTCTAAGTGACATTTGTCATTTGTAAAGACATTCCTAAGTGCACTCGGTATGACTTTCCACTTATATCTAAATGATATTAGTTTAGTAAATAAGTGTTATTTGTTAGGAATTTATTTGAGTAGATTTTGTGTTTACACATGATTTACATGTAGCTTCATTAGGAAGCCTTTTTCTCACATCGTGTTATATTTCTCGTATATATAACTTATGTTTTATTTCTTCTTAAATCCAATAATAAAACAAAACACAATTTCAAAAATTCCCTATTTATACTCCCACCGTCGACCCTTCTAATCAAACCTTCACTTTTCAAATTTTCCAATTTCAAAAATTCCTCTCATTTAAAAACTTCATCTTCCTCCTCATTTCATCCGAAACCAAGAAGATCCGTCATCAACATGGTTTACATCGCTTTTCGTGCTCATCGCCCTAACACTCATCGCACTTGTGTTCCCTATGATGAAGTTCACATACGGAGACATTTACTTTGTGTTGTTGATCTATATTGGGGTTATATACCCAATCCTTTGTATCATCCTAAGTATTGAAATGCAATATTATTAATAATCTAGTTTATCTATATTATTCTTATCATAATGTGTTTATCATTTCTTTTGTTTTATATGTGTTATATTCCTTCGTGATACATTAGAAGTCACGTATGCATGCTAAAAGAAAATGTAGGATAAAACATATTTCGTGGTATAAAAGCGTAAAACCTATGTTTTTATCAAATCATTTACATTACTACGGATCCACGGATCCGGAAGATATACTAGCGGATCCCTTTTGTAAAGGAACCGTGGGATCCGTCCTCTTGGAAAGCAGTTTTCTTGCAAGATTAAAACCACTATCTTTCTAAAAGTAATAATCCACTAGAATTTCAAAACCATGAGTTAGTTAAGTGTTAAATACCATTGTTAATAAAATCTAGTAAAAGCGTTAGATTTTTATAGGTTGATCATAAACATCACCTCCTATTAACCCTTCACCTCTATAGGTTCAACTATGACGCATGAATCGAGTTTGATTTTTCACTCACTAGCGTCTACACCCGAACATCTCCTTGAGCCCAACACACTTTGGCAATCATGTCCGTGGGTTCAATAATCTCGAAAACCGTCACTTCCATGAAGGACGTATTGTGAACACCTCTCTACAATTCGAAGAAGGTATCAATACCTCCTTAGAGCCATAGGACTAGAATGTCTTCTTGAAATCAACGAGAAGATATGTCCAAGGTTCATAATGGAATTCTTCCGTCAAGTGGAACTCGTTCGTAACGAGGATCGCTCTCTATCTCTTTGGTTTTATATCAAAACCAAAATTCACTTTAAGCCTTGGGCATCTTGCTCACATCCTCCGAATTCCAAACCATGGACAATGTGCCTTCACCGAAGATTGGTCTCTTGATTCTCTCTTCAACTTTCGTGAAGAAAATAGTCCATATTGTTCACACATACCCTCTCTGGAAGATTTAACGCGCATGATATGCAAACCTCGACCATATTACTCCAATCCAAACATTATCCATACACGGGATATCCGAGAAGAGTACAAGCCTCTTGCTCTCATTCTACGTGAAAATGTTTGGAGTCTTAGAAATCGAGATATTCTTCCGCTTGTTGTGCTCACATGTTGTCTTGTTTGCTAACACAACAACCATACAATCTCGCCTACTTCTTACATAAGGCGGTGCAAATCTTCAAGGCTCAAGAATAAACTCATCCCTTATGGAATGTTCTTGACACGCCTTTATCACAATGTTATGCACTTCCATCCTCAATTTCAAAGTCCGTTATGCGTGCTTGTGAACAAGATGATGGAACCGCTAAACATATCTCTCATGAAGACTTTCTTCATTCTTGATTCCACCAATACCCATCAATCACATAATGATCCTCCTAGCGAAGACACTCGAGGAACCTAGAATAGTCAAATAGGATCAATTCTACTCTACTCATTATTTATCAATGTAATCCTATTTCTTTCATGAAATAAAACATCTTACACTTGATATCTTAGTTTTAGAACTCCTTTAAACAAAACTTGGAATATAATGCATTGTCAAAGATCATTGCATACCTTTAGTAAAGGTTACATCTAGCGAGATAGAGCGGATCCCAAATGTTGTACTAAGCGGATCCCTACATCTAGGGAACCGTGGGATCCGCAAAAAGCAGAAAATGCAATTGCAAGCATTATATGTCAAACACACCCTTTTGAACACCTTACACTAAGCTAAACATAGTGTCTTAAGATTGATTAAGACTTTATCAAAGATAGGTTGACCTTTCCCACTCATTCCAACTCACATAGATCACCCTCAAGACTTTGTTAGATCTACCATTTCAATCCATCACTCTTCCGCTCTCAAAACTCACATTTCATTTTTACTTGATCCTCACAACTAGGTTAGAAATCCTTGATTATGACAATATTGATCATTAATCAACCTCACCTCAAAATTGATCAAAGTTGATCAAATCCTTTTTTTCCATCTCAAAACCATTAGGATATTTTCCAAAACACAATCCTAAGTCACCACCGATCTCTAGGATCACTTAGCTTCAATTAAACACTCTCATCTTTAGTGTCATCCTTGCTCACTCATTGGTACTCATGAAAGTTCCAAATCCTTCCATAAAGACAATCATTAGCTACATCACTCACCACCTTCAAGTACTTAAGCACCCTTCATTTAAGACACTTAGGAAGACTGAAACACTCAAGATATTATAGGTCTTAGATCTTAGAAACATCATTTCCACTTTTCATAGCTGGCGATAGCGGATCCCTAGGATTAGCCTATACGGATCCCTATGAGAAAGGAACCGTGGGATCCGGATGACGGTATAGGTCAAGTCTTGCTAAAACAATCATTTCAACTCATCTTCCTAACTCAAACACTCCATCTCATCTTAAATGAGTTCCTAGATCGATCCATCCTCACGAAGTTGACTCTTGTGCATGTCAATCATCACATTCAATGAATCCTAGTGGCTTAAAGCTTAAATGCACTTGCCAAAACTCTTAGTTTATAAACTACCTTGTTAGGACCTCCATAGTCATCACTCTCACTCTAACTTTCAGCTCTTGAAATCATTTCATCATGAGAAAAACCCCAAGTAGTAACTTATCCACCAAAGAACCACCCACGAAAAGGGCCCGTGTTATACACGAAATCTCTTCAACTGAATCATCTCTGGTCAAGCCAACAAATAATAGGATCCTCCCTCTTCCAATCAAACCAATTCCTAAAAGGATAGTACCCACAAAACTACCAATGCCAAACACCACCATACCTCCTAGGCCAAACAATATCATCTCCACTAAACCATCACCATTGGTTCCTAGAGCTATCTCATTTACATCCCCACAATCATCACCACACCTCTACAATTTAGAGGACTTGCCACCTAGGCCGTCTCATCCGCTTCATGACAACATTCTCCTCATTAGGAGGAATAATGATTCAAAATCAAGGTGTTGAGTCAACACTTGCTCCGGCTTCCTTTTCGCCGTCTCCATCATATAATCCTATTTGGATTATGAGAAATCATCAAAGTCAACCACCCGACCATATGGAAGTTGACACTTCCTTACCACCACCATCATTCTTGGTGAGGCATTCTCAAATGCACCTCCACCAATCCTCCATCGTTTGAAGCTCCATGAGCCGCCTCACTTGATCCTTCGCATCAAGCCATTTTATTTCCTCCACCACCACTACCTAGCCATGACAAAGATTGCTATCATTGTCAACATGTTGAAAGTTTGATACATGAAGTGCGAGAAGACCAACGTTTCATGTTCTATCATCTCCTCGAGCGTTTCGACGAGATCAAACCTAAACAAAACTTGAGCTAGAAGATTTTAGTGGTGTCCTAGCATCAAGCGTTAGATAACCTAAAATTCCTAGTCATGTATTGTCTATTTTCTTATTTTTAGAGTCATGTATATCATAACTCTTGTTTTATTAAATGGAATTACATGCTACTTGTTATTTTTACGAGAATATGTATTCATATCTCATTTATGTGATAACATTACTTGTTATATCACCTTTCTTTGATTTTAGTCATCGAGTGAGACGGATCCTCGATATTGCATAAGCGGATCCCTACTAGGAGGGAACCGTGGGATCCGTGAAGTCGAGTGTTTTCTTTATCACATTTGCGGAAATTGTGAATTATACTTGTTTTCTAACCCTTGTTTTGCGGTTATTCAATTAACACATAAAGTATTTGACATCCTAAAGCTAGGGGAGCTTGGTGTCAAAACAATACGTTGCATAATTACTTGCAATATTTGATTTAAATTTCATGACTTCCGTTGCAAATATTGCAATCATCTAGGGAGCACACCGTCACATTGGCGTAATCTTTTGCATAAGTTAGTTGCAAATGAACTAGATTAGAATTAGTTTCTTGGCGCCTTACTTAGGGATGGACTCGTCGAGGGGAGCAAAACGAGATCTATTCCGTTACTTGCTCTTTATTTCTTCTTTTATTTTTCTTTCACATGTTTTTCTTAAAAGCGATGTGTTGCTTTTCTTCAAACACTTTTGTTTCGACAAAAGGGAGAAAAGTAAAACTACAAATTCAAACGTTTACGAATTTTAGCTTTTCCTTAAAATAATTTTATGTTTTGTCATCAACAAAAAGGGGGAGATTGTTAATACAAATAAGCCGTAAAAACGTTTATTTATATTTTACGATCTTCTAATGTTTTGTCGATAATAAAAGTAAAATCATATTAACGAAACAAATAAAATACGTAAATGGTTTGAACTAATAGTTTTCTAACATATTCACATAAAACACTAAAACAAGTATAAGTGATTTTATGATCTAGATATATATATATATGTACAACAACTAGTGTTTACATATTGGCTTAACAAGTATAAGTGTTTCTATGATTTAGATATATATGTACAACAACTAGTGTTTACATATTGAGTTAACACATACTTAAGCTAAGTATACTAAAATGGGTAAAAACTAAGTATATACTAAAATGGGTAAAACAAGTATATACTAAATAGATAAAAACTAGCAAATGGTTTTGACCCATAACCCATGGTTTTATATATACCACTTAACCAAGTTCAATGTATCCTAAAGGTACATTGTATCTAGAAAGAAAACCATGGATCAACCCATAACCCATGACCCATGACCCATAACCAAAAATACCCATGGGCAAGAGGAGGCGGACCACGGATCCCTAGCTTTGTGCTAGCGGATCCCTTATGGTAGGATCCGTGGGATCCGGGAAGCGATGAGGTTTTTCCTCTATAAATAGTGAGCCATTTCTTCATTATATCTCACACCTCTCCAACATACTTTCTCCACGAGTTAAATCTCACTAACCTTAGATCCAAGAGATATATGTTTGTAGTCTTGTGTTTGTGTGATCTTTTAGGTTCCTCTTAAAGGCAAGATCATCACCTTTGAAGTCGAGCAAGCTCAAGTCCATGAGTTGCCATGCTTCCTCATCATCAAGGCTATTGAAGTCCTCTTGTTGATGATTCCTTTCTTTCTTCAAAGAAGTGTAGTGTTGAAGACATTAGTGAAAGATGTCTCAAGTGTCAAGACGAAGATATTAGTGAAGGGTATCTATCGTCTATAGGATAAGCACTTGTGGTAGGTGCTTAGAAGTCAAGACAAGAAGCATTAGTGAAAGGTGCTTAGAAGTGAAGACACAAGACATTAGTGAAAGGTGTCTTGTAGATCTAATCAAAGACATTAGTGAAAGGTGTCTTGTAGATCTAATCAAAGGCAATAGTGAAAGGTGCCTTAGATGTACATTCGATATGGTGTGTTTCGATGTACTAGATAGACTAGCATTAGATCCAAGGATATTGATGTCCTTGATGATGTTGTAAAGGAGTAGATCTCCTTTGGGATTAGTCGTTGGTGTAGTGTGGTAGTAGTTCCTCCATTGCAATGGAACTAGGTGCTTAGCCTAGTACCTAATAAAGGGTAGGCGACGTTGTGAAGGATTAGTTCACCTAAGGTGTGAAAGAACTCGGTGGTTAGCCTAGCACCAGTATAAAGGGTAGGCGACGTTGTGTTAGGTGTGGTTCGCCTTGGTGTGAAAGAACTCGGTATTTAGCTTTGTCTGGGAAAAAGGTTAAGCGGCGTTGTGAAGGCTTCTCCGCCATAAGGAGATTGGTGTAGTGATTACAAACTCTCGAGTAGGTGACTCGGGGGTGGAGTAGGGCAAGGAAGGTGTCCTTGTGGCGAACCACTATAAATACTCGCGTTGTGGTTTTGTGCTTCTTACTCTTATCTTTTCATTACATATCTTTATATGCTTGTTTATCAACATCCAACACACACAACCAAATAGATTGACATAAGTCGATCTAAATAGTTTAAAAGGAAGTTTTAATTGGTAAAACTATTCAACCCCCTTCTAGTTTTCCACAAAACACCTTTATTCAACTTATGGGTAATGTGGAAATATACATTAAGGAAGTCGCTAAAGAGAATGACAAGTCGAATGAATTGAATGGGTGTCAGTGATGCTATGGGAAGATTGTGATAGGTTATGCAATAGATCAGTTGAACCAATGAATGATACCGAATGCAGAAGTTCAGTTGCAATAAAAATGGATGAAGACAACTGTACTGATCTCAAAGACTCAGAGTCAGAAAAGGTTTCATGTGTTGAGGTACACTTAACTAATCTGAGTAATTCATATGTTAATGTACCTGATTCTAATTCTGAACATAATACTATGAAATCGAACTTGGTTGAGCCTGAATCCAAAACTATTAAAGCTAATGACATGATTGAAAAAAGGGTATATGATGAACTTTCAAACAAATACTCAATTCTTGAAAACACTGTATTTCATTGGAAATTGAAATACAACAAAAGGATGAAAGCTTTTATGCAAAAAAATCTTGCATTAATCAGAAATTTCCATAATTTCGAGAATTTTTTGAAATTAATCAATTAAAAACCCAGATTCAGGACAAAGACTCAACCATATGCAATCTGAAATTACTTCTCTCAGATGTGCAGAAGCATGACTGTCATGAAATGAGTGATACACTTGAATCTAGAAATGCTGAACTAGCTCTATGTGTGTCCAACCTATTAAGAGAAAATGAGTCATTAAGGAAAAACTTAGAGGAGACCAATTCCAAGTTGATCAATCAATCTAACATCTTGTTGAAAGACATTGATGACCTCAAAGCCCAAATTGTGATAAGAGCTTCAATATTGTTGCCTTAAAAATGAGCTTAGGAAATCTATTGGAAATAGGGTGAACACTAAGTTTGCAAAACCATCAACTTTGGGAAAGTCAACTGTTCAGAACCACTCTAAACATACAGTACTTAAGCAGCCTAATGCCTTTAGAACTGAAAGAGTTAAACCATCGAAATCTACGCTTGCTTCCCAAGTTGATGAGAATGTGGTTTTGACAAAACCAGTCACTTCATTGCTTCGTTCCGATATGTTGAATCTCAAAACCCAGGTTAATGTCCAAAGCTCAAAGTTCAAAAATACTAGAAGTATGACTAGTTCTCATAAGAAACATCAATTGGCTGATCAATCCCCTAAGAAACATACTAATCACAAAAGGACCGATAGTCAAAACAGGGAAGTGCACACATACAAATCTACTAGTAGTCGCTCAAATGGATTCCCACCGCGCATTATTTAAGTTTACAGGATCCAAACGGACTTACATACCTAGATCTTGCCTTAAGTGGATGCCTACAGGAAAACTCTTCAAGTATATTGAACCTACAGGGATCTCTAATAATGATGCGTCTATATTAAACTGTGATACATCCAATAATGAGATTACTCATGTCACTAACCCATCAATTTGCAATTCTACATGTGCTTCTAGTACAATGTGCTCTCAGTCTTTTTCAGGTATAATGCTCAATTCAATCAGAAACTTCATGACTTGGTTTCCATCAGAAATGAATATAGCTCACTCAGGAGCTATAGCATGCCAGAATTGATATACCTCATACTTTGACTCCTATTCTTCTTGAATCAGGACTCGCTCTTATAAATCTGTACAAATCAAGTTTAAAAAAAAAAAAAAAAAAATCTTTTAAATTCATCATTGTAGTCATTTACCTCAATCTAATAAAGGATATGTTCTTTGTTATCAATAACATCTACGGTCCTAGAAATGTCATTCAATAATGATACGGGATCATAGATGAAGTTCGAACAACTGATATATTCTTATTTTATAAAGGGTGGGTTGAATTCAATCAATGTTCTCTTGTAACATTGATTGAGGGGGAGAATCTTTCAAGTTATCTTGCTTATATCTGCGCCAGTGTTGGTTATGTTTTGTGATGTTTGTGATGTTTTGTGCTCAAATGCAGGTTGTTAGTTTACTTATCCATTATGTTTTTTGCTTATCTTATTATGTTACCTCTCTATGCTATCTGTGCTAGCTTGCAATCTGATAAGTTCATAAAACTAATGAGTCTGTAACACATAATGTGACAAGATAGCAACTTGCTTTGTAAAGTCTTAGCAAGTCATTATGATTCCAGGATAGCGAGTTGCTAACCACTCACAAAACTACATGGACTAAATGTGACAACTTGATAATCTTGCTTAAACCCCTCTCTATACCTTAGCGACTTGCCTTTTTTTATTTTTCATAAGCTTAAAAATAATCATCATCTTCTCGTTTTCTCTTCCTCTCTCGAATCTTCGTAGCAACTTGTGTGTGGTAAGGCAATATTGACCTGTTCTTGTCTCCAAATATGAACATATATGCATTTCCTAACTTTTATTCCTTAACAGTTTCCACGGATCTTGAAAATCATCTCTTGCTTCCCTCGTAAAGGTTTGTTGTGGGATTTGTTTAATGGAACAATTGAGATATATATGTTATTGGATTAAGAGTAGTTTGAATGCAATAGGGGTTGTTGTAAATACTCATGATTATATGTGTTAATGAATATGTGAGCGTTTTGTTTATTCGAGTTGGGTTGTGTTTTTGTAACTGGTTGTGTGTATAGATTAACTGAACATACTTCTGATAGTGGTTGGATTGTGTTGAATGGATTGAGTTGATTATAAGAATAATATGCATGTGTCCTGTATCTGCTATGATAACGTTCTTGGTAGCGAGTTAGTGTATTAATTCTTCGTGGCGAGTTGCTACTCCTGAATACATTCAAGTTAGCGACTTAGTGAACTGACCTATAGCGACTTAGCAGTATTGCTGTTGATGGCGACTTGTCTTTACAAGTTAGCGACTTAGTGAACTGACCTATAGCGACTTAGCAGTATTGCTGTTGATGGCGACTTGTCTTTACAAGTTAGCGACTTAATAAAGTTAGCGACTTAGTGGACTTACTTGTAGCGACTTAGCAGAATTACTGTTGATGGCGACTTGTCATTACAAGCTAGCGACTTAGTAATGTTAATCCTGTAGCGACTTGGTCGTATCACTATTGATAGCTACTTATCTCTGCAAAATTAACGACTTGATGGCACAAATTTCTAGTGGCGATTTGGTTTATTAAACTATTTTTAAAGTGACTTACTAGTTTAATTTCATGTTAGCGACTTGTCTCAGGTTTTCCTGTAGCAACTTGTATTGACAATCATACTGTTAGTGAATTGCTATATCAGCTATTGTTTGATCATGTTGTACTTGGTTTCTCTTGTGGCAACTTGGTATCACAACCTGGTCCAAACATCCTGCTATAACATCTTCTTAATAGTATCTTGTCTCGTGATATTAATTTTTAGTAATTATGTTTTTAAATAATTTGATCCATAAACAACTTATCTCTCGAAATCTGTGTCAAATGGAGTCGTTAACCTGAAAACTCTTTTATCCCACTCAATCTATTTCAATTTGCTTATGGGAACTATATCCAAGCTCTTACTTATGGTGCTTGTCACAAGGGTGGATTCATGGTTGCTTAAACTAACCAGTTATAATCTGACATGCTCTCAATCATTGTTGTTGTTTGTGTGTATCCTTAGATCTTCAATGGCAAACACAACCTCACCGAGAACATTGCATCTTCTCGCTCCACCCAAAGTCCTTTCGGATGACGAAATCCTTCCTAAAAGTCAATGGGCGTAAATTGGAAAAAGTAAGCATTATGTGGACCTACAAAAGTTGCAACAAAATCCTATCCTCAAAGTGTCTATTGATATCCTCAAGAACACAAACTTCTTGATTGCACTAACAAAGCAATGCACAATTCCTCCATTTACATACAACAATTACGGAACACCCTTGAATGGAACAAAATCACACTAAATATTCTCGCAAACTGGATAATAGGGAATTTGAGATAAATTCTGACATTCTTAGCAAGGCTCTAGGAATCACTCCCTACAACCCCAACATATGATCTGAACCTCCACCTAGTGCTGACGATCTAATAGTCTTTCTAATTGGTTTGGGGTACCAGACTAGCATTACAAGGGCTTCGACATCATCACGGACACATGTATCAACCCCGAGAGCAATGACAACAATTCTCAACTTGTGCTTATCGGCAAAACATCGGGGTTTGATAAAGTGAGAATTCCATCTTGAAAATCCGATGGGGTATCGTCAATGGTGTGAATGTGAATGTCTCGAACGTATCTGGGAAGAATTTTATTGTCAATGAACACATTCATTTCGATAGAACAAACTTCGAATAAAGCTCGTGGACGAAAGAAACCGAACAAACTTGTGATTCCTAGCATCGATTTCAAAGCTTGTTATCCAAAGACTGCAATGACTCACAACTTCAACCCTAGGATTGAATCAGAACTACATAATGTTGAGGATGAATTTGTTCTGGGCAATCTCAAATATATTCCCAGTGGAGCGAATAAAGAAATCTTTGGACTACCGATTCCTGACTCTCTTCTCACTGAAGATATTAAGAAGATGGATCATTTCAAACTGTTCAAGAAAAGGGCTTCCAGATCCAGTGATGAAGTTGATGTCTCTCCCACTCAACCACAACCCAAAGCTGCTAAGTCTGGTTCTGGCTCAAAGACTTCAAAGACTTCATATGCTGCTCTTCCTAAAAGAAGACGTGAAAAGTCACAAACTTCTGACAGTACCACCCAGAAGCAGAAAAGAAAGAAGAAGGAAGGGGAAAAAGTAAACGTTGAGGAAACTGAGGTTTCCAGGGGTAATATGAGGTTGACTGATGAAGATGATGCTGCTCTGCAACTTGGAATCTAGCAAAGCCTAGAAAGTCATAATGTGAGTGCACCAGTTGGAGGAGTAGTGTTAAGAGAACCTGATCAATTGCCTCGACAAACAACACCAATCACACAAGACAAAGGAAAAGGGATTGTTAGTGTTGATACTGAACAAGCCGCACAAATGCTTCTAACAATCTCATCTTCTCCTTTAAGAACCACCAATCAATATGAACTGAAGAGAAGAACTAAATCCTCTTGACTAAAGAACAACTGGGTTGGAAAAAGTGCTCGAAACTTTAAAAGAACCTCCTGCATCAAGTGATACTCGACCGATCCGAATGTTGATGACTTGGTGCATAAAGTCTTGCAGAGAATCTTGAGTCAAGATCGATGAGACCATGCACATGGAAGAACCAAATCTGCTCACCGGTTCTCTATCTTCACCGAAGAACCTAGATACTGAGACTTCACTTTCGGAGATCAATTCTTAAATGACAAACCCATAGATACTGAGTCTTCTAAGCAAGATAATGATAAAGAGGATGCACAATCCATGTTTATTGTCAATATTCAGCAAGACACATCTACCATTCCACCTATGTCAGCATCTTCACTTACAATGGCACTTCCACCTCCCAAACTTGCTCAAGCAACCGCACTTCAACCACCTGAATCTGCAAAGAATCTATCCCTTGAACCGGTGGTTACAGTTGCTGATATGGAAACTCCACCAGCTTCACCACCTCAAATACTTACATCAGATCAACTGCTCGACAAAGCAGTGAAAAGAATTGAAGCTCTTGAAAGACAACTACCTAAATCTGTTGATGCCCTTGTGGATCGTGTCTATAGGTTGGAGCATCTCAACTTTGATGAAGGGTTGCGACGCCATGAAGGCGGTTAAGGATTGTGGAATGGGCAATGGAAGCTCCACCGCTTAGACGGTTCAAAGATCTACCTATTGCAGATATGAGAGTTGTTCTTTCGGATAAGATGTATAAAGTCGACGAGCATAAGCATGAGGTCCATAAGAAGCTATATGAGGCTCTCAAGAATCTATTAAATACGACAATCATGAGCAGTTCTTGATAGACATTGGAGAAAAGAAGCAAAGAAGAAAAGGAGGACCATAGTGTTGGAAACACTGCACAAAGGTCCTAACGATCCTCCTCCACCTCCACCTCCAACTGGGGGTGCTGGAACTTCTGGAGCAGGTGGATCTTCTAAGTCAACCTCTACACCTCCACCTACCAAAAAAGCATGAACAGTTCTTGATACACATTGGAGAAAAAGAAGCAAAGAAGAAAAGGAGGACCATAGTGTTGGAAACACTGCACAAAGGTCCTAACGATCCTCCTCCACCTCTACACCTACACCTCCACCTCCACTTACATCGGATCAACCGCCGACAAAGCGGTGAAAAGAATTGAAGCTCTTGAAAGACAACTACCAAATCTGTTGATGCCCTTGTGGATCGTGGTCTATAGGTTGGAGCATCTCAACTTTGATGAAGGGTTGCGACGCCATGAAGGAGAAGTTAAGGATCTTTGTGGAATGGGCAATGGAAGCTCCACCGCTAGACGGTTCAAAGATCTACCTATTGCAGATATGAGAGCGTTTTTCGAGATAAGATGTATAAAGCTGACGAGCATAAGCATGAGGTCCATAAGAAGCTATATGAGGCTCTCGAAGAATCTATTAAGTACGACAATCATGAACAGTTCTTGATAGACATTGGAGAAAAAGAAGCAAAGAAGAAAAGGAGGACCATAGTGTTGGAAACACTGCACAAAGGTCCTAACGATCCTCCTCCACCTCCACCTCCAACTGGGGGTGCTGGAACTTCTGGAGCAGGTGGATCTTCTAAGTCAACCTCTACACCTCCACCTACCGAAAAAGCATGAACAGTTCTTGATAGACATTGGAGAAAAAGAAGCAAAGAAGAAAAGGAGGACCATAGTATTGGAAACACTGCACAAAGGTCCTAACGATCCTCCTCCACCTCTACACCTACACCTCCACCTCCACTTACATCAGATCAACTGCTCGACAAAGCAGTGAAAAGAATTGAAGCTCTTGAAAGACAACTACCTAAATCTGTTGATGCCCTTGTGGATCGTGTCTATAGGTTGGAGCATCTCAACTTTGATGAAGGGGTTGCAGACGCCATTGAAGGAGAAGTTAAGGATCTTGTGGAATGGGCAATGGAAGCTCCACCGCTAGACGGTTCAAAGATCTACCTATTGCGGATATGAGAGCATTCTTTCGGATAAGATGTATAAAGTCGTGAGCATAAGCATGAGGTCCATAAGAAGCTATATGAGGCTCTCAAGAATCTATTAAATGCGACAATCATGAGCAGTTCTTGATAGACATTGGAGAAAAAGAAGCAAAGAAGAAAAGGAGGACCATAGTGTTGGAAACACCGCACAAAGGTCCTAACGATCCTCCTCCACCTCCACCTCCAACCGGGGTCTTGGAACTCTGAGCGGTGGATCTTCTAAGTCAACCTCTACACCTCCACCACCACCATCATCACCACCAAAACCTCCTCACAACCACCATCATCACCACCAAAACCTTCCAATTAATCTAGTCCTACCGAAAAACAGTGGAACTCCTAAGAAATCTGCTTGCTTGGACAATGGTTGATTCAAGGTTCACACCCACGCCTCTTGACTCTCGAAGATCAAATGGTTCATGAAGAGTCGCATGTCATGATAGAGTCTGAATCAGATGACGATGATGCATCCACCAAGCATATTCCCAAGCCGTCTGCAGATGATTGGTTTGATTCATACGTGGCGGGTAAACGCACTAACACATCCAGAGTTGCACCTTCAAGAGATACAATTCAAAGCTGGATCATTGAGGAGAGACCTCATACTCTAGAACCTTCGTGGTCCATCCCAGAGTCTGACACGATGATTCCTGACAACAATTGGGTATCAACTATCACCAATAATTATGAAGTTCCAGCTGAAGACTCTCTTCTGCACTTCACTGGTGACATAGGAAGCTTCATTAGGTGGTTTTGTGAACAGAAGAGTATCTCATCCATCACTCCAAGGGATCTTGAAGGACAAGCTTTTGAAATTGTTAAGGTTTTCACCGGATGCCAACCGGCTCTAATACCGGATGGAAGAATGCCATAAGATCTTTGAATGATCGGTCGGTGAGCGATAAGTTGTTTCAATGTGAACAAGCCTCTTCCTCTAGGTGGTGAACCAGACGAGATGACCATTCGGTGAATTCTTCTTCAATCATGACTTGGATTATCGTGTGCTCGTTCTAGAAAGAAGACCACTCTTTCGATCTCAAAATGAAAGTCGCAACCTACTCGATCAAGGACTTGAATGATGGTTCCTGATCAGTGCAGGGTCGTCGAAGAACAAAAGTATGACATTGTCGCTTCATATGGTATTTCTCCTTGGTGGTTCAAAAAGAAGAATTTCTACATCGAGAGACATGGTGTGCGATAAAAGACGCAAAGATGTTCGATCCAAGTCTGCGAATCTTAAGTGTTGTATGCAGTAGAGGTCTTCCCAATCTATGGATATGAGTATTCGAAGAAGATCGTTCTTAAAGAGCGATTTTAAGAAGTATGTTATTGAAGAAAACGACTTCAAACACTCCGCCAAATGACTTCAAGATCTCTATCATTGAATCTCCAAGAAACCTTGAAAATCGCCCATCCGTGAGAAAAAGGCTCTCTATGCTGCAATCAATCTTTGGATCGGGGCTTAGTCATTCGAAAAGGGTTGAGGACTTTCACTTGGAATGGAAAGCTACGGACCCGGTCAACCTTACAAGTCCACAATGGAATGTTACAGGCATGAATTTCGTCATGAATCTGAGTTATTGACACCTCTAGAGCCGTTATCTTCACCGATGACACGGGACTCGCATGCTTATGAGACTTTGTGAGATCTAAAAATTCGGTGATGGTACACTCAAAATGGTCAAGAAGAATTAAACTCTAGAGTGAATGAATTTAGAGTTGATCCGAAGCGTGGAGAAGACTAAATTGGAGGTGATGATGACTTAAAGAGGTGTGAAGATTTCATTCTTTGCGATCAGCGAAGACTTAAGACTCAAGAATCTTATGACCTTGAAAGCTTTGTTGGTGGCAGACTCCGTGAAGGTCATTACAAACCGCTTCAAAGAACTCGAATGATGATATCTCCCATAAGTAGTGTATGATCGTATTTTGATGTGTAAAATGTGGTGTAACGACAATTAAACGACTATAATGTATGTAATAGTGCTAGGTGTGTGTTGTGGTTTCCTTATGTATAAAAAGGAACTTCAGCCTTGTCCACTTCAATCTTATAAAACCGACACATTTTCTCCTACAAATGCTCTGTTTCATACATATTTAAATCACTTGAGATCCAAAATCTCAAAGGATTTGAAATTTTGATCGGGGAGAAAATGTGATATAAATATGAAAGATGATAAAGATGACCTTTTCTAAGTGCATACTACTCTCATATATGCTATATTATCTTTCAAATCTCAAAGCATATATTAAGAGGAGCATTTCAAACGAAATAAATCTTCAAGGTACAAAGTTTTACATGTTTCATCATAAAGTACCTTGATTGTTTTTCACTTGGTTTCGTATGGCGGGTATGATTGTTAATGTGCTTCTAAGAACCTTTTTCCCTCGGTATGTGCATAACTCTTTCAAACCTCAAGGCACATATTGAGGGGAGCAAGCTTATGAAAACCTCATCCTTCCCCAAATGCTTTATCTACTTGATTTGATCAGGAAGTGATGTTGATATCTTTAGAAAATGGAATTCAAAGAAGTTAATTCTTTCTCCGGCCTCCGTGTGCAAAATGACTACGAGATACTTGGTGCACATGTTGAGGGGAGCTCTTCTTCTAAAAATATCAAAACAATTCAGTACAAAATGCTTTGATAATATATCACAAGTATCGGATTGATTTTCAAATGGTTTTCAATTGGTTCCAATGGCGGATGAACAATACCAAATAGACCGACCAACTTTACTTTATGTATGGTGATATAAGGATGATAAGGTTAGGTATTTGTTCCCATGATCCGCTGAGCAGGAGGGATCTACCGAGGGACAATCCACTAGATAGTGTAGAAGTCCTTAGGTATATTAAAAAGGAGAAAATGAGATATGGCAAGAGTCGGATGAGACCGAGCTAGTCTTGGAATAAACCCAACAAGGTTCTAGTTATGAAGTCTCGGTAAGCACCAAGGGGTTGAAGAATGAAAAAGAATTGAATGAGAAAGGGTGAAAACAAATAGCCCTCCAATTATTCAACCTTAGAGGCGTATACTGGGTTCAATTCATATACTCTTGGTGGTTACCAAGGTAACATCGGTATTGAAGACAAGATGTCATGGACCCGGTGACGACCGCACTTCAACTTCCCAAACCACTCAAGTTCCTCTTGAAAGGACTTGTTTCATTCTAACGGGAACCGACATTATCTATCGACTTTCTCTTAGAGATTGTTGATATTGAAGAAGGAGACCTCTCCTAGTCTCCGATATAGGATCCAAATATGCACAAATTGAGTCTAGAGCCACGAGATCATCAATAAATCTCATTAGGACACTTTCAATGAAGACTCCTGCTTCACACAATATGGAAAGAGAGATTATATCTTGAGTCCCACGCATTATCCTTGTGGTATTGCGAGAACATCCGAGTGATATGCAAACATATTCACAATGAAGATGGAAAGCCTTCGAGCCAACATCAAACAAGCTCTGGTAGGTGGCATGTGAGATCTATTCTATAGATCAACCATGTGACAACCGAATGAAACAATGGGGTGATTCAATCTTTGAATCAATCTCGTTCAAAGTTATGGATTGACGGATACCTTTGAAAAACCGGTCTTTGTGCTTAAAAACTCTTTTCTTTAGCACTTCAACCGTGTCTGAATATTTCAAATCAAAAGGTATTTATGATTGATAATTGATTTTCATTAAAACCTTCGTTGTATTGCAAAACAATTTCATTGTGCGATACACGATTGTTTTTCAAATCTCTTTTCATCAATCGGTGAATCTCTATTTGGTTCACTCACTCCGTGTTGTCTTCTTTGAGACGCTCGGTTTGAGAACAACTAGAGCGGTGAGAAACCTGTCAAGGAAATTCTTGAATTATACCGATCACAAAAGACTTGTCTTGATCAACGGGAACAAGTGGGCGTGTACCTCAATTCAACGAAGTGATCAAAGACACTTTAATGCGATTTATTGCTAACTATTGTATGCGTGTACGCCCTACGTTTGTAGTCGATCGTAATGAAGCGGTCAATCCATAGCCGCATGCTCACTTAACACATTCATCTCAAAAGAAATCATGATTAGTGCATCAATGACTGCGATATTTTCACTCCATGCTTCGCTACTGCTGCGCCAATATCATGAATCAACGAAGCTTCCGCTACTCGATGAGAAGATATCATGATCCGTAATGTGAGCATGTCGGTCCAATGTGTCACTACTTCATATGCCGGCAACACTCCAATGTATGATGCCGAGCTTTCTTGTGGTCGATGATCTCTTATAATGCTCAAAGGTTATCATAGTGGATCAACCTTTCAACCTCCACGAAATATTCATTACTGCTTGTTCAATGATGAAATCTCCACAGATGCACATAGTTTGAATACTTTGATGAAGAGAAGTCTACGAGCTCAAAAAGCGAAGATGTATAAGAATGCTAGGATTCACAATGTATTTTATGGGGTGACCTCTCTTGGGGAGATTGTTAGGAATCGAAATTCCATAAGTAAAGAGTCGGTCACCCCAAGTGTTATCTAGCCTAAGTTAGCTTGTAGACTTGTCGTTATTTATGTTATTAAGTAGTTTATTAGTTAGTTTAGTGCAACACCGTGGAGGAAGGATGGGTCTTTACCATTGTATACCGATCCACAGCCGTCAGAGGTCGTTTTGTTTGTAACCTATAAATACCCTCTACCTTACAAGGTGAGGTTGGATGTTCATTTGGAATCTAATATTCTACAAGTTTCTCTTTCTAAAACATCCCACTTTCTCTCTCTAGAAATCATCTATACGCCTATGTGTGTTTGTATTATGATGTGTATATGAAATCCAATATGTTACAAAATATTTACCTTCTTCATTGTGATATTGACCCATTCTCCATTCCTGGCATGATTCTTTCCAACAGCTAGCTTGTCCTCTTCTGAGAAGGCCATCAGTGCATCGACATGCACCATTTCATCATCTCGATGACACTGCTCTTCATCCCACCAAGGTTTCAAAGAACAAGGCCTTTGTTTTACCTGCATGATTGAACACTTTTGTTGTTTCGAGGGGTGGCCTCGAGCAATGCAAGCTTAGCTTTGACTTTCTTATACTTAGCTTTAAAATCAACGCTTTTGTTTTGATCGATTTGTTTTGAAAGTTTTGATGAGACTCGATAGATTTTTGGTTGAAATTTGCTAAAACACGAGGACCGATTTGACCACGATGGTTTATAAGAGGGTTTAATTTGTTTTGAAAAGCAGTCTTTTGCAAAATGACCTCTTTGTGATTTGTAGGATATTGGATTTCACAAACACTCTAAACCATGATCAAAGTAGGCGTATAAGTATGTTAGAGAGAGAAAGTTCTAGTGAGAGAAAGGAAGAGTTGGGAACTATAGTGAGAGAAAGAAAATATTATTATGAGCTCAACTCTCTACCTTGGGAGGTAGAGAGTATTTATAGTCTTACATAAAACGCCACACAACGGGTCTGGATCGCATCTGGATGGGTAAAGACCCGTCTGTCCTCACGGTGTTACTTAACTAAAACTACTTAACTTAAAATAACTACGACTACGAGCTTTCTAACGATTACATATACTGAGGTGACCGACTCTTTAATACTTGGAATTTCTAATTCCTAACAATCTCCCCTAAGGAGGACACCTCAAACATATACTAAAATTACATTGAATAAAAGCAGATATTTCATTAACAATTGTTCTTGCATTCTTGATGTAGTACTTTGCTCAAGCTCGTAGTCATTGATTCTTCTCATTACATGTTTGGTTACTCGGTGGAGGTCTTTTCTTGATCCACGTGATAATAAATTTGAGCCGACTTTTGAGATCATCACTACTAAAAATCTCTCGAGACATCCATTGTGGTGTTGGTATTATGTGATGTTGTGACATTCGGACCGACATGCTCACATTACGGATCATGAAATCTTCTCATCGAGTAGCGAAAGCTTTCGTTGATTCATGATATTGGCGCAGTAGCGAAGCATGGAGTGAAAATATCGAGTCATTGATGCACTTATCATGATTTCTTGAGAGATGAATGTAATGTGTGAGCATGCGGCTATGGATTGACCGCTTCATTCCGATCACCTACAAGCGTTGGGCGTGCACACGCATACAACGATTAGCAATAAAGCGCACAAAAGTGTCTTTGATCACTTTAGTTGAATTGAGGTACACGGCCTCACGGTTCCCGCTGATCAAGACATGTACCGCCTGTGATCGGTATAATTCAAGAATTTCCTTGACGGGGTTTCGGTGCTCTAGTTGTTCTCAAACCGAACGCCTCAAAGAAGACAACACGGAGTGAGTGAACCAAATAATTTAAGTCCACCGATTGATGAAAGAGATTTGAAAACAATCGTATTGCTCAATAGAAATTGTTTTGCAATACAACGAAGGTTTTATTGAAAATCAATTATCAATCATAAAACACCTTTGATTTGAAAAATTAGTACACGGTCGATGTGCTAAAGAAAAGAGTTTTTAAGCACAAAGACTGTTTTTCAAAGGTATCCGTCAATCCTTAACTCGAACGTGATTGATTCAAGAGATTGAATCGCCCCATTGTTTACATTCGGTTGTCACATGGTTGATCTATATAATAGATCTCACATGCCACCTACCGGAGCTTGTTTGATGTTGGCTCCGAAGGCTTTCCATCTTCATTGTGAATATGTATACACATCACTCGATGTTCCGCAATACCACAAGGATAATGCGTGGGACTCAAGATATAATCTCTTCCACATTGTGTGAAACAATGAGTCTTCATTGAAAGTGTCCTAATGAGATTTATAGATGATCTCGTGGCTCTAGACTCAATATGTGCATATTTGGTTCTGTCTTGGGAGACTAGGAGAGGGTCTCTTCTTCAATATCAACAATCTCTAAGAGAAAGTCGATAGATAATTTCGGTTCCCGTGAGAATGAAACAAGT